>FXXK01000003.1:108618-159269 GCA_900184695.1 Betula pendula
AAAAAAAGGAAAAGAAGAAGATACATGCAAGCTAGCTGCAGGATTCAAATAATGCAAAAACATTTTAACGGAAACACATATCAGATTGAAGCATTCTCCCAATAGTGAATAATCATAGGTAAACCATCATGTAAGTTGTAACACCCCTAACCCGGGGAGGGTTAGGTTTGTCAACTTATCATCGCAGAAGCACAAAGATTAATAAAGCCTACCAAAGCGATAACTAAATGAGATGATACGTGCATTAGCAAAATAAATTAATAGGGTCATATAAAATATGAATATCTTAAATTGAGGAAACGATACGTCAAAAGAATACAATGTTCCTTATTGAAAAACCCATAATTATAGAAACTGTGCCAAAGCACTTATTGTAAACAAATTAATAATAAAAATAAATGCATGAAGTCCTAGAAAGTCCCGCCCTCATTCCGACCTCCTAGACCAGTTTGCTCATAACCTAAAAACAAAACATAGTAAGTGGTGATCGAGAAATGCTCAGTAAGAAAACCCTCAACCATAAAATGTTTGAGTTAACTTCATTTTCTTTAAAATAATTATTCGAAAAATATCATCTTGAAATCATTACAAGCATATTTAATACATATCATATTATAAATATGGATAACCTCTTAGTCTATAAATAATTAATTCTCACTAGAGCAATCATAAAAAGACTCATTCATATTCTTTGTAAAATATACACATTCATAGGTTATCACATTTATTCTCATCTTAGGGCCCATGTACACTATTACGCCCTGTGTACTAGGGTTGCACGGTCCTTGTGACCGTGGCAGTGACTATTGCCGTAGACCTGCCCGTCAGCTAATTAATCAAAGTGCACTTAGCATGACATATCGATGGATTACCGCCTTCTCAATGTCCTTCAACAGTTGCGCTTCCATTTCAAGCAATGGTACTGAGCTCATACATTGTAAACATTTATGGAGCCAAAATTATCTCCTCCACACCCGTGTCCTTACATAATAAATCATTTCTCATTTCTTTACTTCTCATGAAACTATCTAGGATAGCGTATGTGAGGGTTTTCTCTTCACTAGAAATTATCCTTATTTAGAACTTCCCATAAATACAATTTCTTTAAAACAACCCTCTTCCAATTAGAAATATGTATATGAGACAAACGCTGTATCCATACCAATTTGAGTGACAAAAGTAAATGTAGAAATTAAAAACATCTTTATAAAAGTGTTTAATGAATGCATAATTATGTCAGATAAATATAAGAATAATCATAAAATAATATATTTTTGCACAAAGTAATAAAGAACATTTAAATTAAATCATGCAATAAAACTACACTTAAAATGGTCAAAAATTTACTTACTTCAATATTGCAGCTAAATAGACTGACCAGTACTATCAAATACCTGAGTTGATATAACTTAACTATGTTAGTCCTAGACTATAAAATAAATCCTCTCAAAAGAACAATAAATGACTCAATTGGTTTCCAATAGGCTCTTAGGTGCATAAGAATAATCCATGACTTTACAGTTCTAGTCACTGTGTAAGCCCAATACTAGTATTGCATAAAAACTTTCTGACCACACATCACTGGAAGATAATAAAATCAGCCCAACGTGATGTCTCTCAAGAAATATGCAATTGAAAAAAAATAAGTGACAGTGTATGTGTCTGATGAAGTGAAATTCTAAATGTAAGAAAAATAATAATCTTTTTTGTGATAAAATAATGCTTTTGGAGTGTTTGAGAGAAGCGGTAGTTTTCCAATTATATATGTAGATACTTGCTCATGTGAAAGGAGTAGAATAACCTACTATTCTCCAAAAAGATAAAACCTAATCAAATGTGGTATGAAAAGTAATTGTCATCAAAATAAAAGGGAGAGAAATTTCATGACTGCACGTGAGAGTAGTCTTGAAATTCCACTACAAGACAAAATGAGGTTCATGAATATTCCAACACAAATACACATGGAGAAAGAGAGAGAGTGTGGAAAGGGTAGCATATCTTACGACAACATAGTGGAAAAGAATGGAAAAAGAGAGGAAATGGTATGAGAGAGAGAGTGCTGTCCAAATGAAATTGTGTACGAATGAAAAGAAGTAGGCGTTTAGGTTTCATACTATTCTATTTATTGGGGTAGTAAAAGCAAGGAAACGGTGAAGAAGAGATATGCGGCTGAGAGGGAATTAGGGTTTTAACATGTGAAAATAAATTAAATGGGTATCATAAATTTTCTAGAAGTGGGGTAATAAATTCGGATAAATGCTCGAATGAAATTTTCATTTAAAAATAGATTGTCTCCCAATAATTTTAGAAAACATTGATTTTCGAAATATTTTTAAAATATTAAATCAATAGCTAAATAAATAAAAAAATAATAATGATAACGTAAATAAATAATCTTTATGCATGCTAAAATTACATATATTTCCCTAAAGGAATATCGGGGTATTACATAAGTGAACTCCAAAAGGCCAGCAATGAAAAAATAGTTACAATGAGCAGTGATGTATAGCATTTTATACTTTTTTTAAAAAAGAAAAAAGAAAAAAAGACACTGTTATTTCATGGGAATATAAGATTAATGAAGTAAACCTCTAATACATGAATTAATGAAGGAGTTAAAAATGAAAACGTTTAACACGATAAATGCATCTTTCATAAACTAAGTGATGACTTAAATATTATCTTATCAAAGTAAAGAAGGTAATCAAGTAAAAGCAGGTGGTCTTGCTCTTCCATATGTTCCTCTATCTTTCATAATTGTTAATTGTTGGTCACCCTTACAAGTGAAAAGCCTGAAAAGATAGCTAACATGAAATTTGAAGAGGTTATTCTCACAATTTATTGACCACTCAAGGAATTGCATTGCTAAACATAGTTGTTATGCACAAACACGTATAAATCAAAAAATTAATACTTTAACTGGCTAACCACAACTGCAGAGTAAATTGCATACTAAAGTTAACAATTGATATGCAGCCTCATGCTGAAACAATGTGACAATTATATGAACTTAAATAACCAATAAGCAACAAGACCTGGTGAGTTATTGCTTCAGATTTGGTAAAAAAGAAATTCATTAAGTGATAAATAAGAGATATCCTGTTTCTAACCTTTTCTTCCTATTCTATTATGCTCTGCTTTCTGCTTCTTTTCCTTTTTTTGAGTCGCACCACTGCCCTTTCCTTAAACAAGTCTCACATCTGGTATAGCATTTACTTCATCCATTAAAACAAGACTTTCAACGACAGTACTCTTGGCAAAAAGAATCCCCTTGGCTTTAGTTCTTAGATTAATGAATCTATGGGTCTTGGGATCATGTACGACCGGCGGATCTTTTCCCTGCCAAGTCAAAATCTTTTGATTGTTCCTAAAACTGAACACCTTCCCAAAGCTCCACTCCCTTAAATCAACAGTAAATTGTTTAGTCCAAGACTCTATTACGCCATATTCCTTCATCAACCAAATGTTTAAGCTCGCAGCATACTGTGGCCGGTTACGCTCCATTAAACAAAGCAATCCACCAGAAACCCCAATATCATGCATATTCGGGCTCAAACTACTTAAATGATTCGGAAGCTTCATCACTCGAAATTCCTCATCACACATATGAAACAACAAAACCACCAGTTCAAGATAGTCGGATGCCATATCTCTTTTATGATATCCAAACCAGTGGATTGCCCCATTCACTAAAGCCTGCGTATCTTTACACATACCATACTGAAAATCGTCGGCAACCCTAACGGTCTCCCAAACGCCTGTGCGGAGTTTATAAAGTTCCACCTCGTATGAAAACAGTGCTTCAGTAGCATACACAACTCTCAGCACCTTGTAATCATTACTTGTATGATCAAAACCGAAGCCGTGAAAACATGATTTGCCGCCGGGTACATCAATGCGAGGCCGAGGAAGAGTCATAGACATTCTAATTGCAGGGTTCCATAGAATTAGGGGCTTGAAACCAGGGCCCTTGATTGTAAAAAGTACTAGTCCTTTACAATCAAGGGGGACTGGACACGGTCTAACTCTATTTTGGGATGGATATTCAAGTTCTTGAAACTCACTGAGTGAACCATCGCTATGGAATAATTGGTATTCCCTCTCTCTGTCGCCATAATAACACCAGTACAAAAGGTGAGCGCAATTGTCGGTGCTCTCACTATGTTCGGTGTGCATGGAAATAAATGTAGGACTACTGATCAAGGACTTCATTGATTTAGAAACACATTGGAATCGTAAAAGCGATTTCAAGGGTAGGCTTACCAGGATTTCAGTCCAAAGGTCGTGTGGAAGCCGGTTTGACATCTCTCTGTGATTTTCTCCTTTTCCCTCACTTTCCGTGGCTTGGAGAAGACGAACTCAGGAGGGGCTTAAAGACGGCGCTCTCAAAGAAGAAGACGAACTCTAGACGGCTACGTAAGCGTTGAGTGGTTTGGGCCTGGGCCTGGGCCCATATTTTTATTTTTTTAACCTCAAAACAGACGTTCACGTCTGTGTTGGGGGGAAATTATGATGTGTGGAATTAGACAAAAGTATTTAAGGGATAAAAAGCCTCCGCTGACAATTATGGGAATTAAAGAATGGATCTTCAATTTTCAGAAAATTATTTTACTTTCAGTCATCCGGTAATTACTTTTGCTTTTGCTTTTTTATATAATTATTCTCAACAATTATCGATCAATCTACTTGTCAGGACAATTATGGTCGACAAAGAATCTACTTTTTCAAATCAATTATAAAATATTTTTACTTTTCACAACAAATATAGTCAACAAAGAATCTGTTTTTTATATAGATTATAAAACATCTTTACTTTTCAAGACAATTATCAAAGAATCTTTAACAAATCAAATTATTGTCTTGCTAACTCAATTATCTACCAACACTTTTTACAATTACAAAAGAAGTAAGTGTGGAAGGGTCAGGGCATCGTGAATTCAAATATATAGAAATCCGGAGCCTTTAAACCTTGTCACAATATTTATCCTTTGTAGTATTTCAAAAATCCTTTTTCCTTTTGATTGTAATCTTTCAAGCATTGTATAATGAGCTTGATTCTCCTCCAATAAAGTTCAATCATTTCTTTTTTTTTTTTAATGTGAATTTTCACTTTTCCATTGATAACAATTATTAAACAAAAGCTCTTACAATCAAAAGTTAAGACAATAAGCCATAACCTTCGATAACCATAGCCTAAGGCTATGAACTTACAAGTCATAGACAAAGACAAGTAAATATCTATAACATAATCTTCCACACACCTATGTATAACTCCGGTTAGAGATCAGATCTGTAACATGCAGACAAATTCAAAGATATAAGCAGTCTAATTCACACCAACATTATTAAAACTCTCTCAACTTGAAAGTTAGGAAAAATCACATCCCTCAACCTGAAGGGCAGAGATAAACATTAATAGAAATAAAATTAAAACAAACAAAAGCAAGCAGCACCAAACAGATCCACCGACTGGAAGCGGAGGGAGGCTGGCCGGCGTGCGAGGAAGAAGCGTAGGAACCCCGGAACACGGTGGACTGGCGCAAGAGGGGGGAAACTCTCTAAAAGTTTCAGATCTGGTTTTGAGAAACTAAAACCAAAACTTTTAAAGAGCAGATCCAGAGCCATGGATGGCGAAGAAGGTAGAATCCGGCCATTGATGGTGGAGGACGTCGGCAAAACCTGTTGTGCTCATCACGTGAGGAAGACGAGGGGGAGGAGGAAATAGGGAAGAGATCCCTCCTCCCCGGTCGTCTCTTTTTTTTGTTTCTTTCTCTGGAGCGGCTAGAGTTTTTGTTTCTCAAATTTTAATAATAAAGTCGGTTTTTAACTAATAAAGTTCAATCATTTCAAGTAAGTTTTCTGTCTACAATTGTTACTTTAATATTTTTGTATTAATTTGATTGTGGTTAACATAGTAGTGCCACATGGACAACCACATCATCTTACAAGACACTTATAATAAAAACTGTAATACTGCTAACAATACTCGATAATGATTAGGTTTTTATTCACATAACACAAAATGTCTATTTTTGAAGTAATATTCGTGAACTTAGTATGTTAAATAAGATGAGAAAAATGTTGGCTTGAATGGCTGATTTTAAACAACATGTCAATTAATTAAAACTTAGAAATATTGAATTCTGATTTTGTTTGGATTGAGAATATAATTGTTGGGAGGAGTTGCTGCCCATACCGTTGTAGTTGGGCGGGAAGTCCCACTACAAAAAAAACCGGACTTTCTCCACGCTTTTTTAACATCGCTTTAGATCCCTAAAGCGATGTTAAACTCTTTACCACGCTTTTTTAACATCGTTTTAAGAATGATATAAAAGTTAGAGTTGCAAAAATATTTTTACCACGCTTGTTACCAAGCGTGGTAAAAGTTTGACCACGCTTTAAGTAAAAAGCGTGGTAAAATTTTTACCCCGCTTTTAGAAACGCGTTGTAAAAATTTTACCCCGCTTCTAGGAACAAGCGTGGTAAAAGTTTTACCACGCTTCTGGAAAAAAGCGTGGTAAAAGTTTTACCTATTTTTACCACGCTTTTTGGAAAAAGCGTGGCAAAATATTGGCCTGTATATTTTTATGCAGGTCAAATCTGCTGCATAAAAATATACACCTGATTTAAAACACGTAAACACAACCAATCTGCTGCATTAAAACACGTAAACACAACCAATAAAACACTAAAACACAACCACAGAATACCTTAATAAACGAAATTACAATATTAATTACAATATTGTATAAAGTTCACAAACATAGAATGTTCAAAATACATCCAAAAAATTCCTGCTCAATCCTGATACTAGCTAGCTTGTATCCCACGACCGTTAGGTAGCATTTCTCCCTGTACATAAGATGAAAACAATTAAAACACGTAATCAATAAATGTCTCCCCAAAAGCAATAACTAGGAATAAAAAACAATATCGTCGATCACATGTACAAAAGGGAAGTTGAAAATTTTCTAATAGACTATATAGCTTTAACAATCACCAAATGAAAATCTTCTACTCTTCGAATTACGCCCAAAATTAACAATAATACTATAATAATTAATAGTGATAATAGCAACAATCACTATCAATAATAAAATAGTTATAAGAATGTGATCCTCCGTGAAACCTAATTTCTAGAAATTGCATCCCCTCGTATGTTCAATAATGTTAAAAATCATATTCTTATTTTTCACAATTACGATGTGACAATTGCAACCGACCCTTGAATTATTATTTTTTTTTATCTTTTTAATAAAGACTAATTTAAAGATTGGTAAGGACTTTCACATCGGCATTATAGAATAAATATATAAATTATTTACTAACCAATGATTAGATAATCAGTATACAAATGATGCAAAAATTGACCTCAAAATGGTCTTACTTTACAGCATGATTAGCTATTAGCCTATGTTTTAAGCTTTTTTTTTTTTTTCCTCAAAAAATGTTTGCTTTCATTCTCTTGCACATCTCTTGATGGTCAAGAGATGTGCAAATCAACCATTGAATAAGTGGAACCCAAATTTCCATACAAAAGATGTGCAAATCCACAATTAAATCTATAGACCCACATTCGATGATGGATTTGCAAGAGATATAGACAAAATGTGCAAGAAAAAGACACTAAACACATTTCTTTTTCCCCCTCTTTAGTAATATTTGAAGCCTGCAGTTAACACTAAATCCAGTGTCTTTGTTTCACTGGAGTATTGATAATAGTTTTGAAAAGTATTTTTTGGTTTTGATGAGATATAAAAGTGAGAAGTGTTGTATTGTTTTGAAAAGCATCAATTAACAGAGATGAACCAGTTCTCTTTCAAGAGACATGCGAAACATAGTTTCAGGCCCATCTACAAGTGAATATACTGAAAACAGCACTGGAGAAGCTTTATATATGTTAGCAATACAATCTTAATGTTCTTTATGTTATCAGAGAAACAAAAAAAGGTACCAAATTGCTTCAAGTGATGTAGAGAGGATGACCAAGAGAATTATTTGCCAAAGCCAATTCTGTTTACAACATCAACAGGCAATGCATAAGCTGGATCTATGGCTTTCAATCCTGGATATTCAAGAAGTGAAAGTCCTGCAACAACAAAGATGAATGACTTTAGATTTGAGAAATAGACATCACGTGAAAGGAAAATGGATGCAGAGCAGTTGCACATAATGAATCTATGCTGGATTTGGAAACACCTCTGAAGTTTCTTTCCCATACACTCTTACCTAAGCCTCCCTATAGATTAAACACTAAGAAAATAATAGATATATTATAAAATCATATGCTGTATCAGTTTCTAGCCGTAAAGATCTCCCATTTTTAAGCAGGTTCTATTAGTCCTTAATGAATGAATGAGCGGGAACATGAAATGGTGATTCAACTAAAAGTTCAACATGAGCATCACAAACAATTTCAAAGATTTAACACATGCCATATGCATAGGTCAGAAACAGAAAAATGAGAAGCCAGAAAGGGAGTAAGGCAGCATTTAGTTACCAGCCACCCCGAAGTACGTATGGTAGACATCCACAGCATCATCCGGTCTATCAGATATACCCCCATTTTCTGTATCCTGAGATTTTCGACAAAGTACAATATCTCAGAGAAACCAACATGCAGATATAAAACACAGGACTAACTGCCCAGACTTCCCAACAGGTATAATCTGAATCTACAGAGTAGCCCATTCAGACCTGGCAGTCTAAGATGAACTGAACAAGCTTTTCCTTATTGATCCAATGAACCCTGTCTATCATGATCAAGCTAGAAAGAACCCACCACGAGTAGCAGACCTAAATTGATGAAACAGAATAAGTGAGGAAGGCTACTAAAATGTCCCATGTTTGGACAACTAAGTCTCAATCAAAAGAACGATTATTATAAATAATAAATAAATATAATATACACCCACATCGGGAAGTTTCTCAGGACGGCCATTAAGACCTCCAGATTTAACTTGCCGCTCACATAACCACCACCCAAGAAGGTCCTTGTCAATATGATGCAATGATCCCGTTAATGCAAGTGCACCCACACAACAGAAAACTGCAGTCACAGTGGACAGAGAAGAATTTCATTACAGTCAACTTCTAGATTTGACATCAAGACAAATAAAAAGCATAATTGTACACGGGATATTAAGCAAGTGCACCCACACAACAGAAAACTGCAGTCACAGTGGACAGCGAAGAATTTCATTAGAGTCAACTTCTAGATTTGACATCAAGACAAATAAAAAGCATAATTGTACACGGGATATTAAGAACCTAACACTATAGATATGGCAAATTACCTTTTAGGTTTGATATGCAGACAATATATGGCATAATTTCAAGTCTAAATTTGACATGCAGAAAACTCAAAAACATCACTGTTCAATTTTTACATTTACACAGCTTATGTGCAGGAATACACTACTATCTACCACCTATGTATCAGCTTCAGCTTGAATTGACTGATGTTCAACACTGTTAAGTCGAATGAAAAGTGACACAGGCCGAAATGACATGAACAGTGTCATGAATTTTGAGTGACTATAAAATATTCAACTCTAATGAATAGTGAGGCACTTGATAAAGGAAAAGGGAAAAAAAAATCCATTATTTTAAAGTTGCAGCTTAAAGTTAATGTGGAAGCTCAGTTAGATTTGCACGTGAATGGCGTCAGGCAGATAGAAATCACATATTTTCTAGTGTTTCTTCTATTTCGTCACTCATACTTTTCTTTTGATTATAGCACCAACTACTAATCTATGTGATGTATGCGGGACAGGGTTATAAAACAAACGGAGCTACTCAAACTTCACACAATCTCAGTTTGGTATGGAGCACTCAAATAACTTACGTATTGACCTCTGACCTAAAGAACTGACCTTAATTTTAAATCTTAAAAAGATAAGGTAGTCAGCTCTAGCATAACCAGCTCAAGAAGCAGCTAACTCAACATTGCTCGTGAGATAAACAAGTGACTTGAACAGACAGCTCATGTACAGCTCTTGACAATAAGAAACTGTTTTACATCAACCTGCACTTCACAGACCTTTCTGCAATACTTGTAATCTATAGGCGGAATGGGAGCCTAAGCAACCTCCACTTTAAATTTATTCAGACAAAAGCATGAGTTATTAGATTACTGTTGGACCAAAAAAAGAAAGAAAAAAGAGGACATGGCTTCCATCAAGCATGGAGGTTTGCACTAACAAGATGAAAAATTTAAAATTGATTGTCAGTGATTGAATCTGAGAAATGAGTAAGAATCTTCTGAGCAAAATCTATACACACTTCTTCTAATAGATGCAAAATCTGAACAATTGTTCAACCCTAATACGACCAACAAAGAAATAAAGACCGAGATGGGAGTAAAACACACACTTGGTTTATCAAGTACTAGTCAGAAAGTTAAACTTCACACAAAGATTATGCATTGAATATCTAACATACTTTGCCCTGCATGGGACTCCCCACCAGGTGTGCTTCCAAATCCACCGTCCAAATTTTTGCAGCTTACGATGTAGCTCACAGCCTTCTCCACATTGATTTTATTCATACGACGTAATATTGAGAGACAACAAAGAGAAATATAAGAGAACCTGTAGGAAAAAGAATTTGGTTTGGTAAAATATAATTGCAAAGATGCTAGCTTCCAAAATGACATGCCAAATAACAAAGCAGAAGGGAATATCTGCCAAACAACAATGAATACCTTGTATCAACTTCACCCCACATGTCCCCTGAAAAAGATCCATCTTCATTTTGCAGCCCAGCAATATCTGACTTAAATATTAAGAACCACAAGAAACAGTAGATATACACTGCTTTATATTGTTGGTTTAAATATTAAGTTTTGTCAATGCTTAAAATCTCTTATACAGAGCCTATCTATGTCCCTGTTACCTACCTGAGCAGTAAAAGTGGAAATTCCACCCAACATTAAATATCAACAAGATACACATGTTGAAACTATCAGTTAACTAGCATGGATATCTGGATGTAAAAACAGTTATAAAAACTGCAGCTGCTACAAACTTTTAAAAAAGCAAAAACAAAGCACTATTTAATATGATATTATATAGAAGATCTCTCGTCAAGTTTGAACAATTTTAAAGTCCACCATCAGTATGCCAAAGGATACAATTAGTCACCTTATCAACGTCAAGAACATTTAGCTTGTCAAAAAGGGCCAAAATCTGTACGGCGCTCAGTGTATACAGTATGTGAGGGTCATGTCCAATGTTACCACCAAACCCACCTGCAAAGCTGAGTGTCATCATCTGCTTCATTACTATAATCATCTACATTTTTCATTTTTTTACAAGCTTTAGAAAGCTTTTTTTTTATAAGTAATTAAAATATTATAAAAAACGTAAGGCACCCCCAAGCACAAAGAGAGTATACAAGAGAAACCACCTAACTAGGAGCAAAAAGAACAAGAAACTCATGAAAACTAATCAACAAAGGAGAAACAAAAGCAACTGTCCAAAGATATAGGGTATTGAAAAATAAAGACTTAATCTCGTCTAAAGTCCTCTCGCGGTCTTCAAAACTTGCATCATTCTTTTCCCTTCAAAGACACCACAAAAGGTATGAAGGTATCATCTTTCACACCACAACATTCCGAAAGTTGCAGGCAATCCACCAACAAGCATACAAATAAATTACTCGTCTAGACATAACCCAAGACAACCCAAACCGGCTGAAAAAAATATTCCACATAGCACAAGCAACCTCACAATGAAGAAGAAGATGATCCACAGACTCTCCATTCCTCTTGCATATACTGCATATACAACATCTATCAACCACAATGATGCGCAGCTTCCAGAGATTGTTCATAGTAAGGATCTTCCATAGGGCTACCAACCAAGCAAAAAAGGCTACCCTCAACAAGACTTTAGTCCGCCAAATACTCTTCCAAGGGAAGCGATACTGTAAAGGGATTTAACACCAAACAACCCTCTTTTGGAAGGGAGCTACCATAGCTTGTCCTTGCCTTCCTGTCTCACTCTATCTACATACAACACCCGAAAGAACGAGGCAAAGATATTCACCTTCCAATCATGAGCCACTCCAACAAAGCTCACGTTCCACTGAATGGAACCTCCAGGAATATCCATGTAATCTGCAACAAAAGCATCCTTTGCACTGGCAATACCAAATAAACCCGGAAAAGCTTCCTTACGGGTCATATCCCCACACTATAGATCATGCCAGAATCTAATCTTAGAGCCATCTCCCACCACAAAACTAGTATGACTAGAAAACTTCCCCCAATCCCGCTTAATATTCTTCCATAACCCCACCCCATACACCCCAACAAGGCTCCCTAGAGAACCAACCTTCCCAAGAACCCCCATATTTAGCATCCACCATCACTCAACACCAAACCTCTCTCCCAAGCCTAAAACACCAAAGCCATTTACCTAGGAGAGCACAATTGAACCTCAACAAGTTTCTAATCCTCAAGCCTCCCTTAGAGATCGGTATACACACCATACACCATCTCACCAAGTGATATTTAAACTCTTCACCTAGCCCACCCATAAGAAATCACATTGAAGCTTCTCTATAAAGTTTGCAACATCCGTGGGAATAGGAAAGAGGGACATGAAGTACGTAGGTAGATTGGAAATGGTGCTCTTAATAAGGGTAACAGGCTTTAGAAAGCCTGTAATTTAATCATTAATTAGTTGCACTTGTTAAATGGTTACAGCGATATGAAAATTCAAATATTGGAGAAGAGCAATCTTAAGGGGGAACCATCAGACAACGAATTTTAACTCATGAAACGTCAACGGAACACTACTTGACAAATTGTCAAGTGTTATTAAAGGGGAAGAATGGGATTGGTTGCCTGCCGTAGATCTGAAAATTTTGGTTAGCATTCAAAGCAAGTTAACCATGATAAGGAGGGGACATAATGAAATCCCTATATGGATAGCTTCAAAATCAACAAAATACACTAGCAGGGGGAAGTGGGAAAGTTGAGGGTGAAGCAGCCTAGGGTAGACTGGTGTAAACTGGTATGGTTCACAATGGCAATACCTAAGCATGCATTCTTTCTGTTGGTGGCAGTAATTGCTGATGAAGATTCAAGTGGCAGCAGAAACTTTAGAGGGAGCAGAATGTTGCTGTGCATAGTTGTTGCTTGGCAAAATCAAAATATGCAAAGGCAGCAGAAAAAAAAAAAAAAAAAAAAAAAAAAGCACCCATACAAAACCTGACTCGTGCTGGCATTTCATGATCCATGAAACAACCTCGTCAACATCTACGGTGTCAAGCTCTCCTAGAAGATCCAAAGTTGTCAAACCCCAGTATGCCCCATTCACTCTCAGATGTTCCATCACGACAGATACAAAATCATCCTTTCTCTGAATACAAAAAAAAAAAAAAATTAAAAATCAAACAAAGAAACAAAATTTTAGGCATAAATGATAATAANAAAACCTGACTCGTGCTGGCATTTCATGATCCATGAAACAACCTCGTCAACATCTACGGTGTCAAGCTCTCCTAGAAGATCCAAAGTTGTCAAACCCCAGTATGCCCCATTCACTCTCAGATGTTCCATCACGACAGATACAAATCATCCTTTCTCTGAAATACAAAAAACAAAAAAAAAAAAATTCAAACAAAGAAACAAAATTTTAGGCATAAATGATAATAACAGAGTCATGTAAGCAATTCGAGATGTACTTGAATAACTGAAAAAAAAAAAAAAGTATATACGAAGAAAACCTTTTCTACTGATAAAATGTATTGAACATGTTTCTCAGCTGCAAGCTCCCCCATCTGCCAATTATTAAGCACATTAACTCCAGGCCTTTACAATTGGAGAAACACTAAGAATGTAGAAGTAATTAGAAAATCAACATCTTTTATATTATATAAAGTAAAGGTTCTTCATCTGTTCTGATCTCATACAAAATCACTCAATCAAGCTCTTTATTCAATGTGCCATTTCATCTTACATTTCACAGCTGACAGAAAAGATTCTAAATGCCATTTTTTCAATTAAGGGTTCTTTATTTGGAATTAGGATATCCCTCACACTGATATTTTTTTCCACAATACACCCAGTAAGAAACGTGTATAGCGGTGATGTGGGTGCAGTGTGATTGGTGTGTTGGAAGCAAGGGAGAGACCTGTACCGAGCGTCGAAGTGGTGTAGTGTGGATTGAGTCTCTAGTTGTGTACTGCCGTGGAGGTGTTCGCGGCACCGAGCAGTGGCAGTGGTGCGAAGTGGTGGGTTGCTCGCGGAGGCTCGAACGTGGGCCGTTTGAATGTGAGTATCGCCGTGCGAGGAGGTGGGTTGTTCGCGGAGATTTGTGTGCGTGGTGGTGTCGTGCAAGGTGGAGGAGAAGAAGAAGAAGGGCGTTTGGCAACAACTAACAAGTGACTTTCTTCTCTTATTCTGGTTTAAGAAAGTTGGTTGTTTGGTTGCGCGTGTTGGGGTGTGTTATTTTACGTTTCTTTGAATTCTTTCGATGTATTCTCTGTCGCAAAATATTTTAGGAAATCATTCTTCAAAAAAATATTTTTCATTTAAAATATTTTTCGAAATTTGGTGCGTGCAAAAAATTATGAATATTTTTTATATTTTCATTAAATTATAATATACTTATAAAAAATCAAATTTTATTCAAATCATAAAAATATTAATATAATTTTTTTTTTTTGATGAGTAAGAGAAAATATATTAAAAGCAATTAATATAATTTTTTTTTTTTATTTTTAAAAAAGTAACCAAACAATTTGTGTTCCGGCGGTGGTGGTCCAGCTATGTTCTGACGGCAGTCCAATGGAGGTCCAGTGGTGGACTGGCAGCATTCCGGTGAAGGACCAACAGCAATCCGACGAAGCTCCTGCGAAGGTCTTGCGGTTTGAGAATAAGAAACTTAAACTCAAAAAATAGTTTACGGTTTTAAAACATAACGGGGTCTTGCTAGATTTTAATGCCAGACCCCACGGTATTTTAAAACCGTAAACCATTTTTCGAGTTTAAGCTTCTTATTCTCAAATCGTCGTATCATTGCCAAAATACCGCCAGACCATACTGGACTACTGCCTGGACACCGCCTAAATACTATCGGGACCTTGTTGGGACCCTGTCGGGACAACACTAGGACACCATCGAGACCCACCGAGTGTAATACACCAATCCTAACCCTAATTAAGATATTTGAGTATTTTGAACCTTAGCATTAGTTGAAGTTGAGTTGAAGAGGTTTAAAGGAATTTTCAGGGCTCGGAACGACCTCCAGGTCCACAAAAGAGGATCGATCATTCTTTTTTCAAAATCGATCATCATGCGACAAAATACGATTTTAGGATTTTCTGAAGCTCTAGTGCAGCCGTAACCTCTATATATTCACCATTAACCTTCACTAAATAATGTTTCCCAAATTCCAAGGTGCGGAGATGTCGGATTGTCATTGTGAGGTTAGAGCATCGTTTCTTCATTCTAAGCCAGTTTTTGAAAGTTTCTAAGCCACGTAAGGCGAGCGAGATTATTAGTTTTGTCAATCTTCGCCATTTGTTAAGTTGTATCCCATAGGTTAGTAAGGTTATTGGTTTGTTTTGGAGCTTTTGTTTGTGTTTTTTTGTTTATATGTGTTAGTTTGTTGTTTAGAGACCATACTAGTGTTGTTTGACCGTTTGATTTAGATTTTGACTGTAGGATTTGATTATGATAAACCCTAGATTGTTCTAGAAACCTTAGGAGTCATTTTAGGGTTTGAGTGTTTCATTTTGGGCTTCGAAAGCGTTTTGAATGTGTTAGGAAACATTTATGCCGGCCTATGATCAATCTTGTTCAGAGCAAGATCAATCCCAATCTGTTAGAATCAATCCTGAATAGCCAGGATCGATTCCAAGAAAACATTTTTTTGGTGTTTACGCATACAGAAAATCAAAAATATTTTTTATAGTTTCATTCAATCATATTAACTTATAAAAACTAATTTTTATTCACAACATAAAAAAATTAACATAAAAATTTGAGTTCCGGCAGTGGTCTAGTAGAGGTCAGCAACGGTCTAGTAGAGGTTCGGCGGTAAGAATGAGAAGTTTAAACTCTGAAATTGATTTACGGTTTTAAAAAATGGAAACCATTTTGCGGAAATTAAATAAGCTTTTTCGGTCAAACCAACAAATATTTTCAGTTGACTATTATTTTGTGTCGCACCAAGTACTTATATAAGATAAAAATCTTACTATAGTCTGTTTAGAGAAAAATGTTAGATTTTGTGTATTATTACTTGCTTATATAATTTTTTATACACTTGGAACACAAAAATATTTTCTGATAAATCATGAACTTTAGAAACCCCTCAAAAATATTTTTATAGATCCCACAATGGCAATTATTCTCACGAGTAAGCCTAGAAATAGAATGTTAAACGTGAGTTTAGACAGAAATAAGAACATTTGGAAGATTGAAGCTCTCTTTGCTTTCCCCTTTCTCAAATTTGAGCATTTCAGATAAGAGTAGGCAAGTATATTAATGTAATCTTATATAAAAAAATCCATTATGGGGATGCATGTTTCTTGAAATTTTGTGTGCTAGCAGTGATCATGGTGTCAACTAAGGGTGTACAACTGGTTGCAATTGTGGTTATTGAGCAATAACCGCAATAGTAACTGTGATCCCTGGTTATTCTGTTTTTAGCAACCGCAACGGGACCCGGTTGCTGTTGCTAATAATCGGTTTCAATACCGGTTATAAACTGGTAACCGGTTTCTATTTTTAATCACTTCTCATTGGTCTGCTTAAGCTTACATGAGTCAAATGTCAAAACCGTAATAATAGACTTTATTTTGTCCTATTAGTCAACCTAAACCAACTTGAGAAGGTATGCCCACAAAGGCCAAAGTAGCCTTTTTATAGAAGTTGGGGGATAAAAAAAGTTTGTTCATATTCAATATGGGATAAGTTTATATTCTTTTTTTTTTTTTCTTTCTTTTCTTCTTTTCTCTTCTCTTTCTCTCTCTCAAGACGCTCCCTCCCCCTGCGGGAGGGAGCGTCTTGAGAGAGAGAGAGAAAAGAGAAGAAAAGAAAGAAAGGAGATAAGAAAGAAAAAAAAAAATGAACTTGTCCCACATTGAATATGAACAAACTTTTCTCACCCCTTACTTCTATAAAAAGGCTACTTGAACCATTGTGAGAATAGCTTCTCAAAATGTATTGAGAAAATCATATATATAATTAGTTTTTAAATTATTATATATATATAATTAACAATTATATATATAAAAACTGGTTATCCAGTTACTCGTTAATAATCGGTTTTCTAAAATCGATAATTGCAACTGCAACCAGCCTAGTCGTTTTTCCGGTTGGTTATTTCTAGTTATCTGGTTATAAACGATTAATAACCACCTCACTTGTACACTCTTAACATTAACATATGAGTTAATTTTTTTTTTCTAATTAAAATATGAGTTAATTTTTTTTTTTTGACGTAAAATATGAGTTAATTGATAACACATGAAAGGGCTCGATTTGTTAACCTTTAAGCCTCAAAGCCACAAAGAATTCTTGTAAAGCGCTTTCTAAAAGCTTACTACGTACTACAATCCGTTAAAACAGGGTAGAAATAATAACATGACCCCAGGATTTGGTAATTTACATTAATTGTATATCATGGAAAATTTTGATCGGTGGAAGTGGGCTTTTATGAAGAATGAATTGGAAAAATATGTGGCCAAATGAGGAAGAAGAAGTATCTTTGGCTGTCGAATTATTTGGTAGGATCAATTTATTACCAGAAAAAAAAAAAGCATAAAAGTAAAGAAGGCTATCTGCAGGTTTAATAACCCCTGCACAAAATTTGTGAAAGTAGAAAATTAGAAATCATACCCCAAGCCTCTAAAAGTAAAAACTGGCCAAGCTTCAAAGATGATGTGTCCAGTATTTAACCTATTTGTTTACTTATGAAATCCAATGTATTACACTGATGGTTGAATGGACTCTTTTTTTTTCTAAGAGAAATAATACACATCAATCCTCTACGATCGAGTTGAAATAAATCTTTCAAACTCAACTTATTAACCTGATCATATCTGTCTTTAGAATAAGTAATTTTAGAGCATGTAAAAGTTACATTCTTTTTTTAAAAGACAAATATCAATTTAATAAACTAATTGAAAAAAAAAATTTCCAACCAAATTTAGATTGTCAACCGTGCTGTGACGATCCGCTTTTCTCGTTACAAAATTCTTTGTACGATCACATATATATTTAGGAGCAGCATCATTAATGCACCTCCAAGTGCCCAGCCACTGGTTCGTGTGACCCACAAAAGAAAGAAAAAATATGATGCCTAGCAGCGGGATTCAAATAATTATTAAAACATTTTATCAGAAACATATATAAAATTTATTCTCCCAAGAGTGAATATTCGATCAATAGGGAAAACCATAAAGTAAGTGAACTACAAAGTGTCAACAATGAAAAAATAGTTCCATGTATAGCATTTTATATTTGAAAAAAGAAAGAAACAATGTTATTCCATGGGAAATTGGGAATATACGTTCAATAAGCATCTAATAAATGCATCTAATTCATCAAAGAAGTAAAGACTTAAATATTATCTTATCAAAGTAAATAAGGTAATCAAGCAAAAGCAGGTGGTCTTGCTCTTCCATTTGTTCTTGATCTTTCTTTCACAATTGTTAATTGTTGGTCACCCTTACTAGTGAAAAAAGCCTGAAAAAATAGCCAACATGAAATTCGAAGAGGTTATTGCATGTTACAATTTATTGATCGACCACTCAATCAGGAATTGCATTGCTAAACATAGTTGTTATATATATACAAATACGTTTAAATCAAAAGATCAATAAGCAAGAAGAGAATGATAATTAATTAAGTTATTGCTTCAAATTTGGCAATAAGAATTTCATAAAGTGATAAATAAGAGATATCATGCATGTTTCTAACCTTTTCTTCCTAGCTATTCGATCGATTGTGCTTTGCTTCTTAGCCTTCTCTCCTGCATGTCTTTGTTTTGTTTTCTTTTCCTTATTTTCTTTGAGTCGCACCACCGGCCTTTCCTTAAACAAGTTCGGCACGTTTGTATCGGATTTACTTTGTTGAGTAAAACAAGACTTTCAACGAAAGTATTCTTGGCATAAACAGAATATCCCTCGTCTTTGATACCAAGATTAATGAATCTATGGGTATTGGGATCATATAAGACTGGCTTGCTTTGCTTTTCTCCCAAAATCTTTTCGTTGTTCCTAAAAGTGAACATGTCGTAGTCTAAATCAATTGTAAATTGTTTAGTCCAAGACTCTATTACGCCATATTCTTTCATCAACCAAATGCTGCAGCTCAAATTAACATTTTGTTGCCGGTTACATTCCATTAAAGAAAGCAATCCACCAGAAACCTTAAGAGAAGCATGATGCACGTATAAACTACTTAGATAATCCGGAAGCTTCATCACTCGGAATTCCTCATCACACATATGAAACAACACAATCACCAGTTTAGGAGAGTAGAACGCCATCTCTCTTTTATGATTTCCAACCCAGTGGCTTGCCCCGTTCACTAAAGCCTGCGTACCTGCACGTATAACATACTGAAAATTTCCGGCAATTCTAACAGTCTCCCAAGCGCCGGTGCAGAGTTTATAAAGTTCTGCTTGAGGTGGAAAAAATTTGTACTGACCTGTCACAAGTCTCAGCACCTTGTAATCGTTACTTGTATGGTCAAAACCGAACCCGTAAACATCGTGTTTGTCGCTGGTTGCAACGTTAATGCAAGGTCGAGGGAGAGACAGAGACATTCTAATTGCAGGGTTCCAAATAATTAGGGACTCGACATCATTGCGTCTTTGGCATATAGTCCTAAAAAGTATTAATCCTTTACAATCAAGGACTTCATCATAATCTCTATCTCCAATTTGGCATGGAGTTTCAAGTTTTTGAAACTCACTGAATGAACCATCCATATGGTGTAATTGGTATTCCGTATGAAATTTTATATATTTTTGAGAATGTAATAGGTGAGCATAATTGTCGGTGCTCTCACTATGTTCGACGTGCATGGAAATAAATGTAGGACTAGTGATCAAGGATTTCCATGTTTTGGAAACACATTGGAATCGTAGAAGCGATTTCACGGGTAGGCTTACCAGGATTTGATTCTGAAGATCGTGTGGAAGCCGGTTTGACATGATCTCTGTGATTTTCTCTTTTTCGCTCACTTTGCGAATTGTGAGGCTTGGAGAAGACGAACTCAGGAGGGGCTTAAATTAGATGCTCATTTTCTATCTCTGTTGCCGCTTCCCCAAATACAAAGTTGTGCGACAAAACGAAAGAAACAACAGTACTCTCTGCTTTTCTTTATTTTCTGTGTCGTGCGGCGCTCTCGAAGAAGAAGACCAGCCCTAGTTCGTGTGTTTTTGTATTAACCCGCAGACGGAAGCCAGTTGCAGTGGGCCGACTAAGAGTGTAGATAGTTCAAAAAGGAGGCCCATTAGAAATCTCACCAGGATTAATAACTGAAACGGATCCCTTCAACCCGGCTATATGGGCATTAACTGAACTTGCTGGCCCAGCAAAGAGTAAGAAAACTTCCAACCGACAAGCACGAATAACCTTAAAAAGGCATTAGAGCTCTAGATTGGACGGTTGTAAAATTTTCTCATAAAACGATGTGGATTTGCCTACGACGAGCGCCTTTTATGCTGACCGTTGTGCTTGACAAACTTTCTCTTGTTACGTTTGTTTTGATATAAAATAGTGTTTATATTATTTTTTGTACGATTGAAGATAATAATTAACAAAAAATATTTTTGATCCGACTAAAAAAGTTTTTTTAATTTTTATAAAATTAATTTTTATAGATTAATATAATTGAATAAAATATAAAAAGTATTTGTGATTTTCTGTATGCGCTAAATACCAAAAATGTTTTCATTGAAAAACATTTCCTTGAAAAGTGATTTTGCTGAAAACATTTTATGCTGAAATAAATAGAGTATGAATATGATGTATGATTCTTTGTATCATTCTCATTGTCTTATAATTACTCTTTAGTCTTTACCTCCACAAAATCATAAGAGAAGAAAAGAGAAATTTGGATTGGCTTAAGTGGTAAGAGTTTTGGTGTTAGTGGAATCCCCATAATGTATAAGATTCAAGTTTTTTTTATGCAAATAATTCATTGGGATCATGTCCACATGCAAAACTAAAGCCTTACTCGATCCGTGTGGAAAAGACATTTTACACAGTTCAGAGTTTATACGATATGGATGAGTACACCAAGTGGCCGTGCCTTGAAGGGATCTCCCGCATAATAAATAAATAAATAATCATAAAAGATCAGAAAAGGCAAGGATGATTTTGCGTCAAAATACTCTAGTATTGATGCTGTGGATCTTCTTGATGGGAGGCTGGGAGCAAATCTTTGGATGGTGGCAGTATGTAGCCCTTTCAACGAAGGTTGTGCCCGTCTAAGTCGGCCCGCCGGGAACCTTTGAGTTAGTGAACATGATTTCTTTAATTTTTTTTAGCAATTTTAATGTTGTGCTTGTTAGTAATTCAGAAAACAAATATTAAAAAGCTAATATGAAGCCACTTGAGCCTAAATTTTGGTGTTTTTATCTTTTCATCCTACTCATGTACCTTTACTTGTGCACACCAAAATACCGTTATATTCTTCCTAAATTGTAAATAATTGTTTAGCCTCACCTGAAAGGGCTCTAAAGCCCTCCCCTATTCACTCTCAGTGTTATTTCATGAGAGTATAAGTTCAATGAAATAAACATCTAATACACCAATTCTAACCCTAATTAAGAAATTGAACATTTTGAACCTTAGAATTAATTGAAGTCGAGTTGGAGAGGTTCGAAGGTATTTTCAAGGCTCGGAAGGACCTCCAGGTCCACAAAAGAGGATCGATCCCCATTTTTTCAAAATCGATCATTATGCGACATAATACGATTTTAGGGTTTTCTGAACCCCTAGTGCGATTGTAACCTCTATATATTCATCATTAACCTTTACTAAATAATGTTGCACAAATTCCAAGGTGCGAAGACGCTGTCGGATTGTCGTTGTGAGGTTAGAGCATCATTTCTTCATTCTAAGCCAATTTTTGAGAGTTTTTTAGCCCCGCAAGGCGACTGAGATTATTAGTTTCATCAACCTTCGCCATTTGTTGTGTTTTATCCCATAGGTCAGTAGGGTTATTGGTTTGTTTTGAAGCTTTTGTTCGAGTTTTTTTGTTTATTTGTGTTAGTTTGTTGTTTAGAGACCGTAGCGGTATTGGGTGCCCGTTTGATTCAGATTTTGACCGTATGATTTAATTATGATAAACCTTAGATTGTTCCAGAGACTTTAGGAGTCTTTTTAGGGTTTGAATGTTTCGTTTTAGGCTTTGAAAACGTTTTGAATGCGTCAGGAAACATTTCTGTTGGTCCAGGATCAATCTTGTTCAGACCAAAATCGATCCCAGACTGTCATGATTAATCCTAACTAGCCAGGATCGATCTTCATCATGCCAGGATCGATTCCAAGAAAACATTTTTTGGTGTTTGCGCAAAGAGAAAATCAAAAATACTTTTTATAGTTTCATTCAATCATATTAACTTATAAAAATCAATTTATTATTCACAACATAAAAAAAAAATTAACATAAAAATTTGAGTTCCGGCGGTGAGAATGAGAAGCTCAAACTTGGAAATTGATTTACGGTTTTAAAAAATAGAAATCATTTTACGGAAATCAAATAAGTTTTTTCAGTTAAAACGAAAAATATTTTCTGTTGACTATTATTTTTTGTCGCAACAAGTACTTATATAAGATAAAAATCTTACTATAGTCTGGTTAGAGAAAAATGTTAGATTTTGTGTATTATTACTTGCTTATATAATTTTTTATACACTTGGGACACAAAAATATTTTCTGATAAATCATGAACTTTAGAAAGCCCTCAAAAATATTTTTATAGATCCCACAATGGCAATTGTTCTCACGAGTAAGCCTAGAAATAGAATGTTAAACGTGAGTTTAGACAGAAAAAAAAGAACATTTGAAAGATTGAAGCTCTCTTGCTTTCCCCTTTCTCAAATTTGAGCATTTCAGATAAGAGTAGGCAAGTATATTGTAATCTTAAATAATTTTTTTTTAAAAAAAAAAATCCATTCTGGAGATGCATATTTCTTGAAATTTTGTGTGCTAGCAGTGATCATGGTGTCAACATATGAGTTATTTTTTTATTATTATTTTTTTTTTCCTGGGAAATACAAGAAGGGATTAGGGGAGGGGACGAAACTTAAAGGGTGGACAGTCCGACCAACAATAAGCCCCGAACCAACCTACTCAGTGTAGGTAAATAGAAATTAAAAGAGAATGTCTCAATAAATTGAGACGGCCCTATGGATTCTTGGAATAAAATCCAAGAGGGGTCGCCACTTAAACGATTTTACAACTGCAAGTCCCCACTGAAGTGAGAACCACATAAGCACAAGTAACACCACTGAGTTGGGGCAGTACAGAGCCCCTGGAGGGAGGCACCAACCACAAAAAAATCTCCACAACCAGATGAAACCAGTATAGCACAAGGAGACTCAAACCCATCAACCACAACAAAAAAACTAAAATAATTACAAATAAAATAAAAGAAAAGCAACAAAACAGCCTAAAAACAACAACATCGGCAGGGAAGAAGGCACGGCGTTGCATTGGTCGGTGTGTGAGAAGCACGCACAAGAGCGTGAGGACCACGCCCAGCCATGTGGAGGTCACCATGCAGCGGGGATAGCAGATCCAAAGGCCGGAAGACCCGAAGAGCATGGTAGGATGGCGCATCGATGGAGGGGGTGGACTGGGAGTGACAGATTTGGCTTGGAAAGAGCCAGATCTGAAAATCCAAGTAGATCCGAGACCGGCAGGTGGACAGGGACGATGCCGGAGGCAGACATTGCGGCTAGGAGAGACGGCGCGATGGAGGTGGAGCTTCAGGCAACAAAAAGGAAGAAAAAACCAAAACGAAGGAAATGGAAGGGAGGAGGGAGAAGATGGGGTGCATCCCTCCTCCCTTAAGAAGCACAACAAAGGAGCAAGAAGACCTCATAAGGAGGAAAATACACCTTGCTCTGCTAGAGAGAAGGAAGAACTTGTCAACATATGAGTTAATTGATAACACATGAAAGGGCCCGATTTGTTAACCTTAATTAAAGCCTCAAAGGCACAAATAATTTTTGTAATTAAAGCGCTATCTAAAAGCTTACTACGTACGTACTACAATCCGTTAAAACAAGGTAGAAATAATAACATGACCAAGATTTGGTAATTTACAATTGTATATCATGGAAAATTTGGATCGGTGGAAGTGGGCTTTTCTGAAGCATGAATTGGAAAAATATGTGTCCAAATGAGGAAGAAGAAGTATCTTTGGCTGTCAAAACATTTCGTAGGATCAATTTATTACGAGAAAAGAGCACAAAAGTAAAGAAGGGTATCAGGTTTAATAATCCCTGCACAAAATTTGTGAAAGTAGAAATCATACCCCAAGCCTCTAAAAGTTAAAACTGGCCATGCTTCAAACATAGTGTGTCCAGTATTTATCCTATTTGTTTACTTATGCAATCCAATGTATTGCACCGATGGTTGTATGGACTGTTTTTTATTTTGTTTTCTAATGATACACGTCAATTCTCTACGAGTTAAAATAAATTTTTTAAATTCAATTTATTTAACTGACATCTGTCTTTAGGATAAAAAATTTTAGAGCATATAAAAGTTACCTTCTTTAAATACAAATATCAATTTAATAGATCGAATTGAAAAAAAAAAATTCCAACCAAATTTAGATTGTCAAGCGTGCTATGACGATCCGCTTCTCTCGTTACAAAATTCTTCGTACGATCACATATATATGTAGGAGCAGCATCATTAATGCACCTCCAAGTGCCCAACCATTGGTTCGTGTGACCCACAAAAGAAAAAAAAAATATGGTGTGCGCCTAGCAGCGGGATTCAAATAATTATTAAAACATTTTATCAGAAACATATATAAAATTTATTCTCCCAAGAGTGAATATTCGATCAATAGGGAAAACCATAAAGTAAGTGAACTACACAGTGTCAACAATGAAAAAAATAGTTACATGTATAGCATTTTATATTTGCTTATAAAAAATAAAAAACTTATATTTGAAAAATAGAGAGAAAGAAAAAGTGTTATTTCATGGGAAATTGGGAATAGAAGTTCAATAAGCATCTAATGAATAGTTGAAAGGAGTAAAAATTGAAAACGTTACACGATAAATGCATCTAATTCATCAAAGAAGTTAAGACTTAAATACTATCTTATCAAAGTAAATAAGGTAATCAAGCAAAAGCAGGTGGTCTTGCTCTTCCATTTGTTCTTGATCTTTCTTTCACAATTGTTAATTGTTGGTCACCCTTGCTAGTGAAAAAAGCCTGAAAAAATAGCCAACATGAAATTCGAAGAGGTTATTGCATGTTACAATTTATTGATCGACCACTCAATCAGGAATTGCATTGCTAAACATAGTTGTTATATATATACAAATACGTTTAAATCAAAAGATCAATAAGCAAGAAGAGAATGATAATTAATTAAGTTATTGCTTCAAATTTGGCAATAAGAATTTCATAAAGTGATAAATAAGAGATATCATGCATGTTTCTAACCTTTTCTTCCTAGCTATTCGATCGATTGTGCTTTGCTTCTTAGCCTTCTCTCCTGCATGTCTTTGTTTTGTTTTCTTTTCCTTAATTTCTTTGAGTCGCACCACCGGCCTTCCCTTAAACAAGTTCGGCACGTTTGTATAGGATTTACTTTGTTGAGTAAAATAAGACTTTCAACAAAAGTATTGTTGGCATAAACAGAATATCCCTCGTCTTTGATACCAAGATTAATGAATCTATGGGTATTGGGATCATATAAGACCGGCTTGCTTTGCTTTTTCCCCAAAATCTTTTCATTGTTCCTAAAAGTGAACATGCCGAAGTCTAAATCAATTGTAAATTGTTTAGTCCAAGACTCTATTAGGCCATATTCCTTCATCAACCAAATGCTGCAGCTCAAATTAACATTTTGTTGCCGGTTATATTCCATTAAAGAAAGCAATCCACCAGAAACCTCAAGAAAAGCATGATGCACGTATAAACTACTTAGATAATCCGGAAGCTTCATCACTCGGAATTCCTCATCACACATATGAAACAACACAATCACCAGTTTAGGAGAGTAGAACGCCATCTCTCTTTTATGATTTCCAACCCAGTGGCTTGCCCCATTCACTAAAGCCTGCGTACCTGCACGTATAGCATACTGAAAATTTTCGGCAATCCTAACAGTCTCCCAAGCGCCGGTGCGGAGTTTATAAAGTTCCGCTTGAAGTGGAAAAAATTTGTGCCGACCTGTCACAAGTCTCAGCACCTTGTAATCGTTACTTGTATGGTCAAAACCGAACCCGTAAACATCATGTTTGTCGCTGGTTGCAACGTTAATGCAAGGTCAAGGGAGAGACATAGACATTCTAATTGCGGGGTTCCAAAGAATTAGGGACTCGACATCATTGCGTCTTTGACATACATATACAGTACCAGTCCTAAACAGTATTAATCCTTTACAGTCAAGGACATCATCATAATGTCTACCTCCAATTTGGCATGGAGTTTCAAGTTTTTGAAACTCACTGAATGAACCATCCATATGGTGTAATTGGTAATGCTTACGAAATTCTTTATATGTCTGCGAATGTAACAGGTGAACATAATTGTCGGTGGTCTCACTATGTTCGACGTGCACGGAAATAAATGTAGGACTAGTGATCAAGGATTTCCATGTTTTGGAAACACATTGGAATCGTAGAAGCGATTTCACGGGTAGGCTTACCAGGATTTGATTCTGAAGATCGTGTGGAAGCCGTATTGACATGATCTCTGTGATTTTCTCTTTTTCGCTCACTTTGCGAATTGTGAGGCTTGGAGAAGACGAACTCAGGAGGGGCTTAAATTAGATGCTCATTTTCTTTCTCTGTTGCCGCTTCCCCAAAGACAAAGCTGTGCGACAAAACGAAAGAAACAACAGTACTCTCTGCTTTTCTTTATTTTCTGTGTCGTGCGGCGCTCTCGAAGAAGAAAACCAGCCCTAGTTCGTGTGTATTTGTATTAACCTGCAGACGGAAACCAGTTGCAGTGGGCCGACTAAGAGTGTAGATAGTTCAAAAAGGAGGCCCATTAGAAATCTCACCAGGATTAATAACTGAAACGGATCCCTTCAACCCGGCTAGGCCTGTAGATTGCTCAATGGGCATTAACTGAACTTGCTGGCGCAGCAAAGAGTAAGGGCCTGTTTGGGATTGCGATTTCAAAAAGTGCGATTTTAAAAATAGCGATTTTAAAAAGTGCGATTTAAAAACGTGATTTTTGAAAACGCAGTTAAACGTTTGGCAAAATCAGAGTTTGGCCTTTAAAATCGCAATTTAGCATTTAAAATTCTGCGTTTTCAAAAAAGCACCCCCTTAGCTGCGATTTGAAAACGCAGATTTTCTGAGTTTTCAAATCGCAATTTTTTAAAAACGTAGTTCCCAAACAATCCAGTTTTTGCGATTTGATTTAAAATCGCACTTATTGTCTATGAAATCGCTTACCCAAACGCACCCTAAGAAAACTTCCAACCGGCAAAGCATAAATAACCTTAAAAAGGCATTAGAGCAAAGAGTAACATTTTCTCATAAAACGATGTGGATTTGCCTACGACGAGCGCCTTATGCTGAACGTTGTGCTTGTCAAACTTTATTTGGCTCCGTTGGTTTTGGTATAAAAAAATAGGCAACATAAAATATTTTCGATCCGATTGAAATTTTTTTTATAATTTTTGTAAAATTAATTTTTATAAGTTAATATGATTGAATGAAAATATAAAAAGTATTTATGATTTTTCGTACTCGCTAAATGTCGAAAATGTTTTCAAAAAAAAACATTTCTTTGACAAATAATTTTGTTGAAAACATTTTACGCTGAAGTAAACAGAGCCTGAATATAATGTATGATTCTTTGTATCATTCTCATTGTCTTATAATTACTCTTTAGTCTTTACCTCCACAAAATCATAAGAGAAGAAAAGAGAAACTCGGGTTGGCTTAAGTAGTAAGAGTTTTGATCTTGATGGAATCCCCATAAGGTATAAGATTCAAGTTTTTTTGGATGCAAATAATTTATTAGGATCATGCCCACCAGAGAAACTAAAGTCTTATTTGATCCGTGTGGAGTAGACATTTTACACAATTCGGATTTTATACGACAGGGATGAGTACACCAAGTACTCGTGCTTTGAAGGAGTTCCCCACAAAATAAATAAATAAATAATCACAAAAGATTAGAAAAGGCAAGGATGATTTTGCATCAAAATACTCTAGTATTGATGCTGTGGATCTTGTTGATGGGAGGCTGGGAGCAAAGCCTTGGATTATTAGGTCCACGTGGTTAACTGAGTAAATACTATGTATTTCAACCTGAGTATTATTGGTTGTCCATTTTTTTTTTCTCCATCTTTGCATATGTAGACAAAGATGAATCTTACAAATGCAAAAGGAAGCTTCCACATATGCAATTAATGCAAAGATGGATAGAAAAAATGACAACAAATATTTCTTATTTCAACCTACATATGATAGCAAGAACATTTAAATTCACTCTTTTCCATAGCAAAGTGCAAACCGTGAGAGATAGAAAAGAAAAGACCAAACATTTTCTAACCCGTGTTTGGTTGACCAAAAAAATCTAGTATAAAGCAGACAAACCCGAACCTAGCGTGAATCATATAACCTGAAATTGAGTGGACAAATTAACCCATATTCAAACCCGTGTTTGTCATGCTTGCAAGAAAAAAAATGCTTGAGCGGACAAACCCAAACCCAAGCATAAATCTTTATTATCTTTGCGAGAAAAAAAAAATGCTCAAACCCAGTTTCAACTCCAAAAAGCATAACAAATGAGAGATTAAGAAGCAAAACTCATATTCAATCCATAATAGAGAACAAGCAAACCCAAAAGACTAAAATGAGAGATTAAGAAACAAAACTTGAGGCGCGAATGAGCTGAAACGCAAAGCCAAGTTTTCTAGTACCTACTTCAGGAGAGAATGCGTGAAGATGAATATATAAATGAAAAAAATAAAGTGGCCAAACAAATTGGCTTTGGCAAAACAAACGAGAGACTATGGCAATCGTTTTGAATTACTGTATACCAGACGAGCTTATTGTTGAAGGTATTTTGAGGAAAGTCGTCTAAATTTGACAAAAACTTTACTTTGACAAGTTTGTTGTGAATGCTCAAATGGTCCAACGAAATGAATTTTTATTAGCAACATAAAAAAAAATAAAATAAAATTAACCTAAAAATTTGAGTTTTGGCAAAGTTTCGACAATGGTCTAGTGAAGGTCTGGCGATGTTCTAGCTGTGAAAATAAAAAGTTCAAACTTGAAAAATGAATTATGATCATTTTATGAAAATTAAAAAAAAAATTCGGTTAAATTGAAAAATATTTTCTATTAACTATTATTTTTTATAGCATAAAATACTGAAAAATATATATAGAATTTACGCCGAAAGAAATGGAGCATAAGTTCAAAAGAAAGAACAATTTTTTTCATTGACTTGTTTTCTTATTAGTGAGGAAATTAGAATTTATCTATCGTCCAATGATATCCAAAATTTGAAGTTTATGCACCACTTGGTTAATCATTCTTTTTGTTATCACTAATTTTTTTTTTTACAAAGATTTCTTTTAAATTGGGTTGGAGGAACTTTCTCCAACTTAATTTATAAAAATACTATGGGTCTCTTTGATTGTGAGGAACACGTGTTTTTTTTAATTGCGAGAACAAAGTTAGAATAAATTTTATTAAAATGCTGCATGTGTTTCTTACATACTATTTAAAAAGTGTATTTTTCACATGTAAAGGGATATATAGCATTTTTATAGGCTCGATTGAATGGAGTTCTTCAACCTAGTTTAAAGAAAAATTCTGTAAATTTTTTTTTTCTAAAAAAAAAATAAAAAACTTTGTGACAAATCAACTTTAAAAAAATGTAAAGTAATTGCACACGTACATTAACCAACCCCTTCTACCCTTCCCACGTGAACAACGCTGGCTATGGTCAGCCTTTTCGTATAATATTTAATTTTATTCACCTTTTCAAATATATTTTTTCTATTTTATTTTTAAACAATCCAAATATAACTTTAATTTCCTTTTTAAAATATTCATAATTTTAAAACCAATAATAATAATAAAAAAAAAAAAGTGCACACCCAAACAAATCCGACACGCCGTTTAATTGTCTCTTGAAACACAGCCCAAAAGAAAGACATGAAATATGGAGCATTTTTAGAACTGAGGAGAGATTGTGGTTTTGGTTACCGGCCAGTAAGAGCATAGGAACATAGAAACAAAAGATGAGAGAGCAACACCATCTTCAATATTGGTGTTGCAAACACCATCGCCTAGCAGAAGAGAAGTGGAATGCACTAGACAATGCCAAATCTTAGTATTCAAAAAAATTGCAAATTTAACTCAACTAAGCCAAACAGAAACTGTCTCAGCTGAACAGACATTCTTACATTCTTGTGCGCCAAAACAATGCTTTTCAAAAATGTTTAATGTGTTTTTATTTTTTCCTTTTTTTCATATATTTTCTCAACAAGAAAACAGTCAAAATTTGAAATTTAGGAGTGTCTTTATTCCTCTCCTCAATTTTCTCAGCAACCAAACAGGGCCTAGAGTAGTAGTAAAAGAAGAGAATACTCATTGTCTCACTCCATGCATGCGAGAAGATGAGAGAGTCAAGGCGGAACAAATCTACATAGTTGCGGGCTGGAAGGAATAGATGTAATTAACAGTTATGGGAAGGTGGATTTCGTTGTCGCGTGGGTCGTTACTCGTTAGAAGCTAAAGAAGGCTCCCCTGTTCACCCACTACAAAACAGGGACAAACAGAAAGTTTTGTTTGGTTTATAAATGTATAAACCTGGGTCGTTAGTTGTGAAACTAGGGCACGCTAATTATTTATTAAAATGTATAAATAACCCTACACTGATTGCTTGGTTTATAAATGTATAAACTAGGATACACTAAGTTCAATGAAATAAACATCTAATACGTTTATCACGATAAATGAATTTTTCATCAAAGATTGACTTCGTAAATTCGATTCACAGAAATTTTCTTAATGTGACAATTATCTGAACTTGAATAATCAATAAGCAAGAAGAAAATGATAAGTTATTGCTACAAATTTGGCAATAAGAATTCCATAAAATGGTAAATAAGAGATATCATGTTTCTAACCTTTTTCTTCCTAGCTTCTTAGCCTTCTCTCGTGATGTCGTGCATGTCTTTCTTTTCTTTTCTTTTCCTTTATTTGAGTCACACCACCAAGCTTTCTTTAAACAAGTCTGACACGTTTGAATAGGATTTACTTCGTTGAGTAAAACAAGACTTTCAACGAAAGTATTCTTTGTATAAAAAGATTCCTTGGCTTTAATACCAAGATTAATGAATCCATGGGTCTTGGGATCATATAAGACCGGCTTGTTTCGGTTTATCCCCAAAATCTTTTCGTTGTTCCTAAAACTAAACACGTGAAAGTAACAACCCTTTAAATCAATTGTAAATTGTTTATTCCAAGACTCTATTACGCCATATTCCTTCATCAACCAAATGCTGCAGCTAAAATTAACATTTTGTTTCCCGTTATACTCCCTTAAAGAAAGCAATCCATCAGAAACCCCAAGAAAAACATTACCCACGTATAAACTACTTAGATGATCTGGAAGTTTCATCACTCGAAATTCCTCATCACACATATGAAAAAACACAACCACCATCTGTTGAGGAGAGTAGGACGCCATATCGCTTTTATGATTTCCAATCCAGTGGCTTGCCCCATTCACTAAAGCCTGTGTACCTGCTACTACAGCATACTTAAAATCGTTGGCAACCTTAATAGTCTCCCAAGCACCGGTGCGGAGTTTATAAAGTTCCGCCTGAGGTGGAAAAAATGTGTACCCACCTCTCACAAGTCTCATCACCTTGTAATCGTTACTTCTATGGTCAAAACCGAACCCGTAAATACTGCGTTTTTTGCCGCTAGGTGCAACAATGCAAGGTTGAGGGAGAGACATAGAATTCTAATTGCAGGGTTCCAAAGAATTAGGGACTCGACATCATGGCGTTTTTGGCATATAGTCCTAAAAAGTATTAATCCTTTACAATCAAGGACATTATAAGGTCTACCCCCAATTTGGCATGGAGTTTCAAGTTTTTGAATCTCACTGAATGAACCATCCATATGGTGTAACTGGGAATGCGTACGAAATTCTTTATATGTCTGCGAATGTAACAGGTGAACATAATTGTCGGTGGTCTCACTATGTTGGACGTGCAGGGAAATAAATGTAGGACTAGTAATCAAGGATTTCCATGTTTTAGAAACACATTGGAATCGTAGAAGCGATTTCACGGGTAGGCTTACCAGGATTTCATTCTGAAGATCGTGTGGAAGCCGGTTTGACATGATCTCTGTGATTTTCTCTTTTTCGCTCACTCTGGATGGGCTTAAAGACGCAAGCCTACACACACCAACAGCAAGAAGAACCCTAGTTTGTGTTGCTTCTCCAAAAACTGTCTCTGTACACGCGGCGCTCTCTCAAAGAAAAAAGATTCCAAGATTTTTCTTTGGTGGTTGAGATTGGTAACATTATATTGAAGAAGTAAATCCAACGCTTGAGATTGAGGATTTAAGGATTTAACGACTGAGATTAAAAGAGGGGCGATCTAACGAGTGTGGGCGGGGGCGAGTTTTCAAGGCTAGCAGGCTGCATGCATGCGGGATGTGTAGCTTAGTTGCTAGGTAGAGGGGAGGAGTTATAGGGAGGCAATGGCTAGGATAATATATTTAAAGAAGATCTAATGGTGTAAAATAATCGGAAAATATGGGAAGTTACGTGCGCCTGGGAAGAGCAAAAATCTGCTGAAATTATGCAGACAGGATGGGGCTTTAAATGTTGAGGAAAATGGCTAAACGAGCAATGGATTTCTTTATGTAGGAAAATAAAGTATTTTTTGTTTCTTTATTTAAATAAATTTCATAATTAGGACCGTATTTGAACCGTGTCTAATATTGAACGTTTAAGTTTGGCTCATTTAATTTTTATTTTAAACATGAGTAGCTTAACATCGAGCTAGATATTATGTTTTATTTTATTTTGAACACAAGTAGCTTAACACCGAGCTAGATATTCTGTTCAAGTTTTGATCATTTATTTTTCGAACGAATTCAAGTTTATTCACAAGCGGCTTAATTAACTTATTTATTCCTTATATAAAATAAATATCATGATTGTTTATCCTTTCGTAAATCCATACTAATAATTAGTTAATTAATTATTGTTAAAATTTTGTTAATTGAGTTAATTAAATAAATTAACTTGAATCTTAAATAATCAAATCTTGAGTGTATATGTATGTTTTTATAATATGTATGTAAATTCATTATGCACATACATAAACACGCATACGCACATATCTATACATACTCATGAACACACTCCTATACATACAAATCTCTAAAATTAAACTCACAATAACAATAATTCAAATTATATCTATCATGTATTTTAGGAAGAGAATTCTCTTTTACTTAAGATGTTTTTATTACAAAATTAAAAAAATACTAAACAAATTGTAAAAATGAAATTATATGAGCTTATTCAAGCACAGCTGATTTATATAAGTATGTATCGTTTAATATTTTAATATATTATTATGTTTACGATCGGCTAATTTATTATTCAAACCAAGATTGAATCGAGTTTAACTGAGCCGAATTTACAAGCAACTGTGCTCATCCTACACTCCTATCCAAAATAGCTTTCCTTATTCTTTTCAATATTGTTTAAATATTCTTAAAATTAAAAATTAATGGAAATAGAGAAGAAAAAGAAAGCTATTTAAAATAAATGATAGAGGAAATAGATAGGAGAGAGAAAACTTTTTATATTAAAATAATACAAGGAAGCAAAAGTGCTACCCTAGATCTAGGGTAGAATTTTTTGTTCCTTTGGGTTTTCCTTAATTTAGGGAACACCTAAGGAAGCCATTGCAGATTTTTTTAAGAACTTTTCCTAGAAATAGAAGATGGTGGAATGAAATAGTTATTCATATTCTTTGGTTTAGTGACAATATATATACTCTAATGGGAATTGAACTAAAATTACTAAAAAACCCTACTTTATTTCTTATTTTTTTAAAACTCAAATTAAAAAAAAAAAAAAAAGAAAGACAACAGTTGGGGTGGCCAATGGGTGGTCGGCCACCCACAGTAGAAGTTGGGGGTGGTGCGGTCACCCCCGACGACGTCTGGGGGTGGCCGCGACCACCCCTAGGGTGCTCCGGGGGTGGTCCCGCCACCCCAAATGTACCAAGGGTGGTTGCACCATCTCTGTGCCCTACAGTGGGTGGCCGACCACCCCAATGGGTGATCAGCCCCCATTGAAACCCACGTTGTTTTTTTTTTTTTTTAATTATTATTATTTTTTAGAAAAAATAAATTAATGAGTATTTTTTTTAAAAAATGTTGTCAATACCATAAGGAATAACTATTCCTCTCATTTTGAAGATGAATAAGTATTCATCTTTGTAAGGGAATAAGTATTATAACAGAATAGTTATTCCTTGGAATAAGTTCTTACCAAATAAAAGAATAGGTATTCCATAGGAATAGTCATTCTATTTCAGGAGTCTATTCTGCAAACCAAACGGGACCTTAGAAAAGTGAATAGGACTTAGAAAAGCCATTGCTAGTGAGTTTGGCTAGCTGTAGGATTCAAATAATTACTAATAGCAATGTCTTGGGGTGGTTTGGCCACCCCATTGTGGCTCAAAGGGGTGGCTCGAGCCACCACTTCTTAGTTTAATTTTTTTTTTAATATTCTCTATTTTTCTTTATTTTTAAATTTAAGTTTTAATTTTTTTTTTATAAAAAAAACTTTGGTGACACATGGCAAGTTTTGATTCATTTGACATGGATTTCCATCAAATTTTATACAGAAATTAAACGGATGTATCATCTTCATATTTAGCCATAAACAAGGTATCATCTATAATACAAAATGAAATCGATGTGAGAAAAAAATATAGTCGTTAAAACTCAAGTACTAAAAAAGTATTTAACCCTAATTACTAATAGCAATGACTTCCCTTTGATTCTCCTTAAATGTAAGGAACCAAACTACTTTTATTTCTCTATTCAAATAAACTCCACAATCATTTCACTTATCATTTCTCTATATCATTTAAATATTTTTAAATTTAATGTCAGAGAAAAGAGAAAGCCATTTAAAAATTGTTTAAAATAAATTTTAAAGAAAAGAGAAAGCTTTTTATATGAAAATAATGGTAAGGGAAGCAAAAGTGATACCCAAGATCTAGGGTAGCACTCTTAGTTCCCTTAGTTTAAAAAACGCCTAAGAAAGCCATTGCATGTGTTTTTTTTAAGATTTTTTCCTACATCTAAAAAAGAAAATGAAATTTAAGAAAACCATTGCTAATGCTCTAAAACATTTTATCAGAAACGTATATCAGATTGAAGCATTCTCCCAATCGTGTGGATAAGCAATAGGGAAAACCATAAGGTAAGTGAACTACAAAATGTATAAACAACCCTGCACTGATTGTTTGGCCTTTTAGTAAAATGATTCTTATTCAAACTTACAAAAAGAAATATTATTTTCTCATAGTAACGAAGTTAATCAAGTAAAAGCAGGTGGTCTTGCTTTTCCATATGTTCCTCTCTCTTTCATAATTGTTAATTGTTGGCCACCCTTGCTAGTGAAGAAAAGCCTGAAAAGATAGCCAAGATGCATGAAATTAATTTGAAGAGGTTATTGTTACAATTTATTGACCACTCAATGAATTACCTGGCTACTTGCTAGCCACGCTGCAGAGTCAAAATGAAAAAAGTTCTACAAAAATTGTATATTTACATGCATTAACAATTGCTAGGCAGCCTCATGCATGCGCTGAAGCAATGTAACAATTATATGAACTTAAATAACCAATAAGCAACAAGACAATGAAAAGTTATTGCTTCAAATTTGGTAAAAAGAATTTTATAAAGTGATAAATAAAATAAGAGATATCATGTTTTCTCACCTTTTGCTTCCTAATTGTGCTTTGCTTAGTCTTCTCTCATGCACATGTCTTTCTTTTCTTTTCTTTTCTGTTCTTTGAGTCGCACCATCGACCTATCTTTAAACAAGTCTGACACGTTCGTGTAGCATTTACTTGATCAAGTAAAACAAGACTGTTAATGAAAGTATTCTTGGCAAAAAGAGATCCCTTAGCTTTAATTCCTAGATTAACGAATCTATGGGTCTTGGGATCATATAAGAGTGGCTTTTTGTTCTGTTCCCCCAAAATCTTTTCGTTGTTCCTAAAACTGAACAGACAATCCTTGAAATCATTAGCAAAATCAATAGTAAATTGTTTAGTCCAAGACTCAATTACGCCATATTCCTTCATCAACCATATGCTGCAACTCAAATTATCATATTCTTGCCATCTATACTCCATTAAAGAAAGCAATCCATTAGAAATCCGAATAGTCGCAGATTGTTCTGCTTTCAAACTACTCAGATGAGCCGGAAGTTTCATCACTCGGAGTTCCTCATCACACATATGAAACAACACAACCACTAAATCAGGAGAGGCAGACACCATAGCTCTTTCATGATTTCCAAACCAGTGGATTGCCCCATTCACTAAAGCCTGCTGTTCTGTAGCTATTGAGTAGTACTGAAAATCGTCAGTAACCCTAACAATCTCCCAAGCGCCTGTGCTGAGTTTATAAACTTCCGCTTGATGTGGAAACAGTTTGTGAGAACCGTATCGTCCATAGACCATTCTCAGTACCTTGTAATCGTTACTTGTATGGTCAAAACCGAACCCATGAACAAAAGAGTACTTGACTTTGGGTACAGTGCAAGGAAAAGGGAGAGTCATAGACATTCTAATTGCAGGGTTCCAAAGAATTAGGGGGTCGAAACCATGGCCATTCTCATTTTCCCATTTAGTCGCAAGAAGTATTAGTCCCTTGCAATCAAGAAATTTATAATCCCTACCACTCATTTGGTAGTGGCATGGATATTCAAGTTCTTGAAACTCACTGAATGAATCATCATCGATATGGAATAATTGGTATTGTGTCGCTCTGCCTTTATACTTACGCCGTCGCCAATGTAAAAGGTGAGCGTAATTGTCGGCGCTCTCACTATGTTTGGCGTGCAGGGAAACAAATGTAGGACTAGAGATTAAGGATTCCCATGATATAGAAACAGATTGGAATCGTAAAAGCGATTTCACGGGTAGGCTTACCAGGATTTCAATCTGAAGATCGCATGGAAACGGGTTTGACATCTCTGTGATTTTCTCCAAAAACTCCAAGAAGAAAGAAAAAAGATTCGCTCTCTGCTTTCACTCCTCGACGCGGCACTCTCTGCTTTTCCTTATTTTCTGTGTCGTGCAGCGCTCTCGAAGAAGAAGACCAACTCATGGGGACTTGACGCGTAGACAGCACCAGCCCTAGTTCGTGTGTTTTTATATTATCCCGCAGTGGGCCGACTAAGCGTGTAGATAGTTCAAAAACGAGGCCCATTAGAAACCTCACCAGGATTAATAACTGAACCGGATCCCTTCAACCCGGATAGGCCTGGAGATTGCTCCATGGGCATTAACTGAACATGCTGGCCCAGCAAAGAGTAAAAAAACTTCTAACCGATGACAAGCATAATAAAAAGGCATTAGAGCTCTAGATTGAACGGTTGTAACATTTTCTCATAAAACGATGTGGATTTACCTACGACGAGCGCCTTGAGCTGTACGTTACGTTGTGCCGGTCATTCTTCATCGATCGTTTGTTATGGTATAAAATGATATTTTAAAATATTTTTTGTATTATATTTTGGTGTTTTGTAGGACTAAAAATAATAGCCAAGTGAAAAATATTTCTGGTCTGATCGAAAAAGTTTATATAATTTCTGTAAAATGAGTTATATTTTTTAAAATCGTAAATTATTTTTTGAATTTGAACTTCTCATTCTTAAATTTCCGAACTATCGTCGCACTTCAGCCAGACCACCATCGGAACTCAAATTTTCAGTTTAATTTTTTAATTATTTTTAGATTACTATTTTTATGTTGTGAATAAAAAATAATTTTTATAGGTTAATATGATTGAATGAAAATATAAAAGGGAAAAGTCCACATACCCCCCTCAAACTACCACCCAATTGACAATGTCCCCCCAAACTTTCAATTGTGACAATGTCCCCCCAAACTACCAAACAAATGACAATGTCCCCCTAAGGACGAAAATACCCTTAATAAAATAAAAAATAATAATTTCTTTAAAAAAATACAAAACTAAAAATTAAAAAAAAAACACTACAATTTATAAGGGCTAGAAAAAGACTAAGCAAAAAATAAAATAAAAAACAAAAAACAAAACCAAAACAAAATTAATTAATTTTTTTTTTAAAAAAAACACTACAAAACAAAATTGGACAAATTCAAGAATAAAAAAAAAATTATAAACATTTTGTTTAAAAAATTATAATATATTTTTTAAAAAAATTATTATTATTATTATTATTATTATTTTCGAATTCATAAGGGTTAGAAAAAATAAAACTAAAAAAAAAAAAAAAACTAGCAATTTTCTTTTTATAGATAAAAATAAAAAAAATAAACACTCCAACCAATTAGCCAATTCAAAATTTTTAAAAAATTATAAAGATTTCGTTTAAAAAATTACTTTTAAAAATAAATTAAAAAGTATTTGGTCTTATTGAAAAATTTGTAGGGTTATTTTTGTCTTTTTGTTGCCATTGGGGGGACATTGTCATTTGTTGGTAGTTTGGGGGGGACATTGTCACAATTGAAAGTTTGGGGGGGACATTGTCAATTGGGTGGTAGTTTGAGGGGGGTATGTGGACTTTTCCCAATATAAAAAGTATTTGTGATTTTTTATACGCACTAAATGCCTGAAATGCTTTTAGTAGAAAACATTTCCTTAAAAAGTGATTTTCTTGAAAACATTTTATGTTGAAACAAACAATCTGTATGTGATGTATGATTCTTCATATCATTCTTAGTGTCTTATAATTACTCTTTCCTTCCACAAAATCATAAGAGAAGAGAAGAGAAACTTGGGTTGATTTAAGTGGTAAGAGTTTTGGTCTTATGGAATCCCCATAAATATAAGGTTCAAATTATTTTAGATGCAAATAATTCATTGGAATCATACCTACTATCAAAACTAGAGTCTTACTCGATCCGTGTGGAGAGGGCTTTTTGTACAGTTTGAAATTTGCTCAATAAGAATGGATATACCAAGTGGTCGTGCCTCGAAGGGATTCCCCGCATAATAAATAAATAAAGGTCGTACTTGTCTGAGTCGGCCCGCCGGGAACCTTTGAATAAGTGAACATGATTTCTTTAATTTTTTTTTTTAGCAATTTTAATGTCGTGATTGTTAGTAATTCACAAAACAAATATTAGAAGGCTAATATGAAGCCACTTGAGCCTAAATTTTGGTATTTTTATCTTTTCATCCTACTGTACCTTTACTTGTGCATACCATAATTACCGTTATATTCTTCCTAAATTATGAATATAACCGTTATAATTACTGTTATATTAACAAAACAATTAAATCGTTTTTTTTTTGTCTTAACAATGATTAATCCAAATGTAAATTGAGAGTGTTACATCAGTATTGTTGAAGAAATGTTTGATAAAATTACAGTATGTAACATTTTTCCTTCACAAAAATATTTTTTAGTAACTCGTGAACTTTAAAAATCTCTTAAGACTATTGTTTCAGTTGTTTAGTCTTAACTAATGTTTTAGGTTATGTTTGGTATGCGGAATGACTATTTTAAGGAATAGCCTTTATTAATAATAGAATAGATTAGCCTTGAAATAACCATTCCGATAGTCATTCCTATCAACTTAAATTTTCTTAAAAAAATCCTAAACTAATTAGTGCATACCACGTACCTTCATATTTGATAATATTCAACCCAATAGACAATATCACATATTGAGGAGCTGCAGCATTAATGCACCTAGCCTCCAAGTGCCTGTGCTCAACTATCTCCAATTGTCTAGCCATTGTTTAATTTGACCCACAAAAGAGAGATAAAAAAAGATATATGCAAGCTAGCTGCAGGATTAAAATAATGCTAAAACATTTTAAGGGAAAAATATATCAGATTGAAGCATTCTCCCAATAGTGAATAATCAATAGGTAAACCATCATGTACGTGAACTCCAAAAGGCCAGCAATGAAAAAATAGTTACAATGAGCAGTGATGTATATAGCATTTTATATATATTTTTTTTCTTAAAAAAAAGATACATAGTGTCATTTCATGGGAATATAATTTTTTTTTTTTTTTTTGAAATGGGAATATAATTTAATACATGGTTGAAAGGAGTAAAAAATGAAAACATTTAACACGATAAATGCATTAAATATTATCTTTTCAAAGTAAAGAAGGTAATCAAGTAAAAGCAGGTGGTCTTGCTCTTCCATGTGTTCCTCTCTCTTTCATAATTGTTAATTGTTGGTCACCCTTGCTAGTGAAAAGCCAAAAAAGATAGCTAACACGAGATTTGAAGAGATTATTGTCACAACTTATTGACCACTCAAGGAATTCCATTGCTTAACATAGTTTACCTGGCTAACCACAACTGCAGAGTTAAATGAAAAGAGTTTTGCAAAAATTGCATATTAAAAGTTGACAATTGATATACAGCCTCATGCTCAAGCAATGTGACAATTATATGAACTTAAATAACCAATAAGCAACAAGACAATGATAAGTTATTGCTTCAGATTTGGTAAAAAGAATTATATAAATTGATAAATAAGAGATATCGTGTTTCTAACCGTTTCTTCATATTCTATTGTGCTTTACTTAGCCTTCCCTTGTGCGTGTCTTCCTTTTCTTGTTCTTGAGCCGCATTAACATTGGCCTAATTCCTTAAATAAGTCTCACGTACGTATAGCACCACGGTAGATATAGACTTTCAACATAAATCCTTTGGCTTTAATCCTGGTTTTACTTGTTGTGTAAAACTAGACTTTCAACGTAAGTACTTTTGGCAAAAAGAAAACCTTTGGCTTTAATTCCTAGATTACTGAATGTATGGGTCTTAGGATCATACAAGACTTGATCATTTTGAATTTCCCCCTCAATCTTTTCATTGTTCATTTCCCCCACAATCTTTTCATTGTTCCTAAAACTGAACATCGAACAAGAGCTCCAATTGTTTGTTTCAATTGTAAATTGTTTAGTCCAAGATTCTACTACGCCATATTTCTTCATCAACCAAACGTTGCAACTCAAATTATTATATTGTCCCCTATTAAACTCCATTAAAGAAAGCAATCCACCAAAAACCCCAAGATCAATACCATCCCGGTGTAAACTACTTAAATGATCCGAAAGCTTCATCACTCCGAGTTCCTCATCACCCATATGAAACAACACAACCACATTCCCTAAACCCATATCTCTTTTATGAAATCCAAGCCAGTGGCTTGCCCCATTCACTAAAGCCTGCGTAGCTGATGTACATGGAGCATACTGAAAATTGTTGACACCCCTTCCAGTCTCCCAAACGCCTGTGCGGAGTTTATAAAGTTCAGCCCGAGGTGGAAGCCGTAAGTTCCAATCGAACACCATTCTCAACACCTTGTAATCATTACTTGTATGATCAAAACCGAACCCGTGAACAACGTATTTGCCGACCGGAACATCAACGCAAGGTCGAGGAAGAGTCATAGACATTCTAATTGCAGGATTCCATAGAATTAGCGGATCGAAACCATGGCGATTCTTATATTCCCATTTAGGCGTAAAGAGTATTAATCCCTTGCAATCATAGACTTGATAATCTCTACCTCTAATTTGGGATGGATATTCAAGTTCTTGAAACTCACGGAGTGAACCATCGTTATGGAATAATTGGTATTGCTTCACTGTGTGTTCATAGTGAGTCCAGTGCAAAAGGTGACCGTAATTGTCGGTGCTCTCACTATGTTCGGTGTGCATGTAAATAAATCTGGGACTAGAGATCAAGGATTTCCATGATTTAGAAACACATTGGAATCGTAAAAGCGATTTCGCGGGTAGGCTTACCAGGATTTCAGTCCAAAGGTCGGTTGGAAGCCAGTTTGACATCTCTGTGATTTTCTCCTTTTCGCCCACTTTGCGTGGCTTGGAGAAGACGAACTCAGGAGGAGCTTAAAAACGGCGCTCTCAATGAAGAAGACGAACTCTTAGAGACGGCTACGTAACGGATAACACCAACCCTAGTTGCAGTATGGGCCAAGTAAGCGTGGAGTGGTTTTGGGCTTGGGCCTAGGCCCACAGATAACTAGACTCTAACACTATTACAACACGCACGGAATATAACTTAAATTGTAATCAAATTTATTAAACACGTTCTGCCTATTTATAAAAAACCTTCTCTATTGGTTCATTGAACGTAGCCTCATAGGCAGTAAACTAAGATCATGTCAATATCATATTAACAATTAACGGATTATCTGGACTCCAAAAACTAAGATCTGTGACTCCTTTTTGTCATTTTTAATGAGACAAAATGTTGTTAAGTAGTGAGTGACTCTTCGTTAAGGGGAAGTACCAAATGGGGGAAAACCAAAAAAAAAAATGCATGTAACAGTTGGCATCCGTTGGATTTGACTTTTAAGTGCTGAAAAAACAAAACAAAAAAAAAATTACAAGAAATCTGCTCCAGTTTTTTCAATGATTTAAATTTAATTTCAAGTTCTTCATAAAATTAAATTTAAACAGTTAAAAAAACTACAATAATTTTCTTTTACAGCTTGCAATGCAGACTCAGCCAAAGCTAAATTGAAAATCAGAAACTGCAGAAAAGAGATTTGTGCACCAAATGAAGCAGCCCCCATCTCAAAATTGCCTGCCTTGGTAATTGGTTAAAGCCTGGAAAATTTACAGGTATAATAAGCCATGCTAAAATCCTTCTCACCAGTTACCAAAGAAAAAGAAACATGTGTGAACTTTGAGCCTTCTAGCAAGCTCCCTGTCAGCNCTTTTACAGCTTGCAATGCAGACTCAGCCAAAGCTAAATTGAAAATCAGAAACTGCAGAAAAGAGATTTGTGCACCAAATGAAGCAGCCCCCATCTCAAAATTGCCTGCCTTGGTAATTGGTTAAAGCCTGGAAAATTTACAGGTATAATAAGCCATGCTAAAATCCTTCTCACCAGTTACCAAAGAAAAAGAAACATGTGTGAACTTTGAGCCTTCTAGCAAGCTCCCTGTCAGCTTTGTTCATTCTTTTTTCTTTTCACCCTTTTTGACCCTTTTTCCAAAAAAGAGCAGTCATTGCTACAGTTTTTAGGTACCAATCTATGCAGGCACAAGACAAGGGCCACCATTTACACAAGTTTGAGTATTCACTGCTTTGTTGACGATGAAACATTATTGTTCCCCATGGCAGAAGCCGACCAGAAATCAGCACCGTTGCTGTTTGCCACGTGTAAGGTGCATTCTACTGGAACCAGGCACAGCCCTCTGCTCCTCAAGTCCTTTCTGGCTTCTCCTCCGTTTTCTCCGCCCTCCTCCTATCAATCACCCCACAGAAAACGATACCAAAAAGTACTCTAATCCTTTCACCCATGGGCCATGGCCCGCCCCCATGCTCAATATTTCTACCTGTTCAGTGTATAGTCAAATTTATGTGGCACCCACGCATGACCTATCAAGGTAGGACCGATTTGGATGCTGTTAAAACAACATATACATCACACTGTAATGTTTTTTTAACAGCTGCTTAGATTTAATATCTGAACAGTTAACAGTAGTTAAGTCAATTCAGGTCAAGACAAATTCGATAGAATTGTGATATTCAACAATAAGACAGTTAGACATCTACTTATCCAAATAAATTTTGAACTTATCTCGTCATCTATCAAAACAAATATAGGTTTTATAAAAAATTTTATATTTATTGACCGAATTGCTAAGAATGTGAATATCAGAGTTATTGAAAATACAACCAATGTAATTTTTTTCAACAGCCTAAATTTATGCCAATAATTAAGCCAATTCAGGTCAAGACAAATTTGGTTGGATTACGATTTCCAGCAATAAGACTGTAAATTCCACTGCCTAAATAAATTTTAAGCTTATTATGTTACTTATTCAAACAAATGAGTTTCATAAATAGGGAAGAGGATTGTGAGGTTTTTATCAAAAGAATATTTTACGATTTACTCCCTAAAATAATGAAAGAGAAAGAAAGGGAAATCTGACAGAGATGAGATTTGGTACGTACAAGGAGGTGGTGGGGTGGGGAAGGGGGCAGGCGTTGAAGGTAAGGGGAGCACAGGACCTGAACCTGGTCGTGCAGAAACCTGATATCACCCATCGCTTCGTGCAGCACCGATGCCGTATCGGTCTGCATCATTCTAAAAAGCATATCATTGTCTTGCCATTTAAAAAAGGACAAAAATTAGCTACAAATCAGTCTAATAAAATGACATGTGTCTTTTAGCATGTGAGAAACACATATTTTTTTAATAGTATGTGCTTCTCACATACTTTTTTTTAATAGCATTAATAAGAAACATGTTTTTCTCACATGTTAAGGGACACATGTCATTTTATTAGAATATAAGTAATTAGTCTAATATAAGCATTTTTTTAAGGGACACGTGTCATTTTATTAGATTGATCATTTTTTGTTAACGGACACATGTCATTTTATTAGAATATGAGTTTTATTAGAATATAACTTTCTTGATACGTATTTCATATAAGCCTTTTTTTTTAAAAAGAAAAAATTTACGTATTTCATGTCGTCACTTATATGTTATTCACTTCTTTTTTCTTTTCTTTTATATATATATATATATATATATATATATATATATATAAATATATATAGACTAGAACTCTGACCAAAATATTCCTGTGAGATTCATCCCATCAAGCAGGTCTAAACATTAGCATAATTAATAAAAGACAAGTTCCTATATATATATATATATATATATTATATATATATATAGTTGGGACGAGCACGTGCAATGCTCATACTGGGTTTCCTTTGTTGTATATTATTATAATTATTAATATTATATTTAACATCTTTACTTATAAATTGAGAAAATATAATATACTAAAAATAATCATTACATTTTAGATAATTCACTATTGAATTTTGAATTAAATAATACTTTTTAGTTTCGATCAAAAAATGTATACTTAAAAATGTAAAAGTAGAAGTTGGATATTTTTTTATTTCTAATTGTGATGTGTATCATATGTTGTTTTGTAACTTTGCAATTGTTGATTTTAATTTTTAAAATCAATTTGACTAACACAATGACTATAGAAAGAACAAAATTGAAATGGGTCTAAATAACACACCCACCAAAATCTAAATTTCAAATCATATCGATCTAACATTATTTTCGTAGTCTCTTTCATAATTGTTAATTGTTGGTCACCCTTGCTAGTGAAAAGCCAGAAAAGATAGATAACACGAGATTTGAAAAGGTTATTGTCACAACTTATTGACCACTCAAGGAATTCCATTGCTAAACATAGTTTACCTGGCTGACCACAACTGCAGAGTCAAATGAAAAGAGTTTTACAAAAATTGATATGCAGCCTCATGCCTAAGCGATATGACAATTATATATATGAACTTAAATAACCAATAAGCAACAAGACAATGATAAGTTAATGCTTCAGATTTGGTAAAAAGAAACTCATAAAGTGATAAATAAGAGATATCATCTTTCTAACCTTTTCTTCTATTGTGATTTGCTTAGCCTTCTCTCGTGCATGTTTCCTTAAATAAGTCTCGCATGTAGCATTTACTTCATCGAGTAAAACTAGACTTTCAACTAAAGTATTCTTGGCAAGAAGAAATCTTTTGGCTTTAATTCCTAGATTAATGAAATTGAATCTATGGGTCTTGGGATCATATAAGAGCGGATTGTTTTGGATTTCCCCCACAATCTTTTCGTTGTTCCTAAAACTGAACATCGGCCAAGAGTGCGAACCCTTTAAATCAATAGTAAATTGTTTAGTCCAAGACTCTACTACACCATATTCCTTCATCAACCAAATGCTGCAGCTCAAATTATCATATGGTCGCCATTTATTCTCCATTAAAGAAAGAAATCCACCAGAAACCCCAAGAACAGCACCACCCCATTGTAAACTACTTAGATGATCAGGAAGCTTCATCACTCGGAGTTCCTCATCACCCATATGAAACAACACAACCACAAATTCAACAGCAATCGCCTTATTTCTTTTATGAAATCCACGCCAGTGGCTTGCCCCATTCACTAAAGCTTGTGTATCTCTACTTGACACGACATACTGAAAATTGTTGACACCCCTAACAGTCTTCCAAGCGCCTGTGCGGAGTTTATAAAGTTCAGCCAGAGGTGGTAACGGTGAGTCATAACCGAACACCATTCTCAGCACCTTGTAATCATTACTTGTATGATCAAAACCGAACCCGTGAATGACATATTCGTGTACATCAACGCAAGGTCGAGGAAGGGTCATAGACATTCTAATTGCAGGGTTCCATAAAATTAAGGACTCGAAACAATCACCCTCATATTTGATAATAGTCTTAAAAAGCAGGGAAAAATATTTTTTGGCCCCCCAAACTGACAGCCATTTTTGTTTAGCCCCCCCAAAATGACAGCTCATACACATAGATACATCAAACTACCTAAACCTTGTAAAGTAGCCCCTTCCGTCTACTTGAGCCGTCTGTTTGGACGGATCCGTGACCACGTGCGCCTCACGTGACCTTACTGAGCTCGGTCTCCCCATTTTGCCCTTCTTCAGCCCAGTGAAATCCCCGTGTTGCCCTTCTTTCAATAATCCAAGTGAAACGCGGCGTTTAAAGCTTGACTTAATGTTTAGGGTTTGTTAAGCCGTAAATCCCAAATCAGACCCAAATCAGACACGCCTGACTTTGAAGAACACACTCACTCAGTCTGAAGACACCGCCGAGTTTGAAGAAACACATTGTCATCCCTTCCACCAAGACTCCAACGCTACAAAATATTTTCGGGTCATTTCGGCTAGCTAGTTACGGTAAAATTTTGTTACTGTCAGTGCATGCATGATTTTCACAAAACCCATACGAATAGCAGCAACTTGAAATTAGGGTTGATGTGTTTAAAAAATGTTTGGCTGATTGTAAGACATTTAGGACTTGAAATTAGTTGTGACTGGTTGAGTGCCTGATTTTCAGTAAAAGCCCCTTTTATAATGGATTTATTTTTGTGTGTCCCGAAAGGGTTGAATATCTATTTTTTTGAAATTAAGGTTGATGTGTTTAAAAAAGGTTTGGCTGATTCTAAGACATTTAGGACTTGAAATTAATTGTGACTGGTTCAGTGCATGATTTTTCAGTAAAAGCCCCTTTTGTAATTGATTAATTTTTTGTATGTCCCGAAAGGGTTGAATGTCTATTTTTTTTTTGTGTCCCAGTGGGACTTTTTAACAATATCTTTGTTTTGTCGTTGGCTTTGTCTAAAGTAGTGTGTGGTTGGTCCCATGTGGTAGATAAATGGGTAGGACATCAGACATTTAAAAAAGTAATTGTTGTGGACAGTTCTCATTTTGTGGCCCCAACGGATTGCATTATACTGACTATGCTTAGGTTTTAATGCATAAAAAATGGACAACAATGTACAAATGCTGCTGCCATTGGTTGTTTTATATATTTTTGTCTGATTGTGGTCCCATACCTCTGTGTTATGTTACTGTCAATGATATTTGTTTGTGTTTGATTTGGTGAAAGTTCATGTCCTGCCTTTATTTTTGGGAAAGTACATTAAACTTTCATTTATGTTTTGTTTGTTTTGTTTTTTTGAATTTAATATTAAGGATGACTGAAAAGGAGCTTGTGCTGGAGGTGCATTATGGGGGTAAGATGAATAGGGAGTTTAGTTGCACATACATGGGGGTGACGTAGATGTATATGAGAAAAAATATGACCCTGACTTATTGTCATTTTTTGTGCTTGTGGATATTGTTAAAAAATATGGATACAAGTCGGGGGACCTTCTTTATTACTTAGTTCCAGGTTGTAGTCTTTAAAATGGTCTTAGATTAATTACATCAGACCATGACGTGATGGGTATGGTTGATGTACATAAAGAGTCAAAAATTGTGGTATTGTACCTTGTATCCTTTGGTGATCCCCAAACTTATGCTGAGGTGGATGAGGATGATGAGGTGGATGAGGATGATGAGGATGATGAGTACGATTATGATAATGATGGTGAGGGTGAGGATGATGGTGGGCATTCTAGGATTGATAGAGACGATCCATATTGGGATGAAATTTATGAGCCTGATTTGTTTAATGAAGAAAACGATGCTGGTAGGTCATCCATGAATGGGCCAAGGGTTGAAGAAGGTGAGAATTTTGGTGGCGATGGGGATGGAAATAATGAGGGTGAAAATGATGGAGGTCATAGTGGTTCTGGTAGGGTAGGGCCCAGTGGATTTGATGATGATATTGAGGTTGAAGGAGACTCAGACATGGCTGCCAGTGACATCCTTATCTCTCCCCCCAATAGTGATGAGGAGGAGGATGATGTTGTATTGCAACCTCGGCCTAAATGTGTTTCCAAACATGATGAGTTCCAGATGTCTGACCTAAAAAACCCGCATTTGTCTGTAGGGCAAAAATTCCCTTCAATCAAGGTCTTTAGAGAAGCTGTTAGAGAGAATAATTTGGAAAAGGGTAAGGATGTACGTTTCAAAAAGAATTATTTGGCCAGGTGTATAGTGGTATGCAGGGACCCGGGTTGTGATTATAGGGTTTATGGTGTTAAGTGCAAGAAAGAAGAATCTTTTGAGATTAGATCATATCGACCAATACACACATGTACCAGGAAGCATAAGAATAAGATTGTAAATTCTAAATGGATTGCAGACAAATTAATTGAAAAGTTTAGAACACAACCCAACATCCCTATCTCGGCCCTTCTAGGTGAAGTTAAAGACAAGTGGGGTGTAGACCCTAATTCTTGGCAGTTGTATAGGGCTCGAAGGTTGGCCAATGATATGATTCAAGGTAAGCATAAGGAACAGTATCACAGACTTGGTGACTATTGTGAGACAATTAGACAAACAAATAGGGGAAGTTGTGTAATCATCAGGGTGGATAGACCTCTCGCAGAGTCTCCGGCTAGGTTCCACAGGTTGTATTTTTCCCTAGCTGCCATGAAGAGGGGGTTTGTAGCTGGCTGTAGGCCACTTATTGGATTGGATGGGTGTTTTTTGAAAGGGACATTTAAGGGGCAACTTCTGTCGGCAGTTGGAAGAGACGGGAATAATAACATGTACCCGGTGGCAATTGCAATAGTTGAAGCAGAGGTGAAGGATAGCTGGACTTGGTTTTTGCAAACTCTCTTATCCGATCTTGGCACACCAACTGCACAAGGGTGGACATTTATTTCTGATCGCCAAAAGGTGACAATTTATTACCTTCCATTTTATTTGTATATTGTTGTTTTTTACTAATGGTGAATATCCTAATTAAAATATGCTTGGCTGGTTTGCAGGGTTTGGTACCGAGTTTCGACGAGGTTATCCCTAGTGCTGACCATCGTTTTTGTGTCCGCCATTTGTACGCAAACTACAGAGATGCTGGACATCGTGGGATGGCGTTGAAGGATAAATTATGGGCTGCGGCTGCAGCTTACACCGAAGCTGATTTCAAGAAATCAATGGAGGAGATTAAGGCAATAACCGGATGCCCATGCAGTTACTGTTGCAGGTTGACCCAAGTGCTGGTCAAGAGCTTGGTTCAACGAGGCCCTAAGTGCGATCTACTTGTGAACAATCTGTGCGAGTGTTTCAACGCATACATCCTGAAGGCCCGTGATCAGCCGATAATAACAATGCTGGAGATGATAAGGAAGATGTTGATGAAACGGTATCAGGCAAAGAGGGATGGCATAAGAACAATGACCGGCAGAATTTGCCCAAGAATTGTTAAAAAATTGGATGAAATTGGGGAGGAGGCCAGCCATTGCTACAGCACTTATGCCGGGAATGGGATGTTTGAAGTGACTCTTCGAAATAAACAGTATGTCGTCAACCTGATTAGTAGAACTTGTGGTTGTAGACAGTGGGACTTGACAGGAATCCCATGTCCCCATGCAATGTCGGCAATTTGGTTTGACCATGCAAACCCTATGGACTACGTGGACGACTGTTACACTGTGGAAACGTACAAGAAGGCATACGATGAAATTGTGTATCCAATGCCTGGCGAGGACCAATGGATGCATACCGAGCATGAGAAGTTAGAACCACCTGTGTATAGAATACCACCCGGTAGGCCTAGGAAAGTAAGGAATAGAGGACCGGATGAGCCTAAAAATCCTTATAGGATGAGGAAGGGTGGTATTATAATGAAGTGCACTAGATGTCGGAGAGTAGGGCACAATACAAGAACATGTCCGCAGAGGAGGATAG
>FXXK01000003.1:159294-180427 GCA_900184695.1 Betula pendula
AATATTTGGTTTGCGAGAATATAGACATATAATGAAATGTTTATTATTTTGGAATATATTTTTTATTTGGTAGAACTTATTCCCAGAGATTTAGTATTCCATGGGAATTTACGTATTATCTTACGAAGAGGAATATTTTCCTCTAAAAATTAAAGGAATAGCTATTCCTTGGTTGTGTACATTTTCCGAAAAAAAATAATTCATTTATCTTTATTATTCTTTCTAATTACAAAAACAAACAAAATACGTAAAGAGATTTCAGTGCGTGGCCACCCTATAGAGAGCGGCGGTGGTCGCGACCACCCGACCTCATGGTGGTCGACCGGTTGGCAGAGTATGATCGGATGCGACCCATCTATATAGCAGGTATACGGCAGAGTCAAGTTGCTCTTATAGAATTGTTAAAAATTAGGATGAAGGGGAGATTTGAGCTGCCGAGAGGAGGCCAGCCATTTGCTACCAGTACTTATGCCTGGCCCCTAGGGGCGTCGTTTTGGGGGCTGGGAATGGGGATCGTTTGAGAGTGACTCTTCAAAAACTAAAGACAGTGATGCATCAACCTAATATCTCACGCACCCCCACTTGGTGGTTGATGGCTAGTCCAGAGGACTTCGACGAGGATCGCAGTGCCCATGCCCAATGGTCGCTGGTCTCTGTGACCAGTCCGCAACCCCTCATCGGAGGGATACCCAACCCGCCAGCTGTATTGTGGAAGAAGTGCCGTTACGACGCAAGGCAACCTCCAAGACGATAACACTTCGTCTGTATCCAAGGCCGGCGAGGAAGCCAAATGGAGGTCACTACCATCAATGTCCTCCGAGCATGAGAGTTAGAACCCACCTGTGTATTAGAATACCACCGGTAGGCCTAGGAAAGTAAGGAATTTAGAGGACCGGATGAGCCTAAAAAAATCCTATTAGGATGAGAAGTGGTGGTATTATAATGAAAGTCCACTAGAATGTCCGGAGAGTAGGGCACCAATACAAGAACATGTCCGCAGAGGAGGATAGATGCAGTAAATTACAGAGGTCCTACCACAACTTCGATACAAAAAGAGGTGAGCTATTTATACTGTTTGTAAAGGTGTTTTTTGGTTTGTATAATGTTTTGGACAACTCAATTTTAATTCATTTGCATTATATATTGTTCACAGGTGCAGGATGATGGGACAAATTTGCATGATCAAAATTCAACTCCACATTCAGACCCTATGGCTGCAGCAGTAAGTGCTCCATACTCTAATCATGTTCTAAACTTGGTAATGCTTCTAAACTTGTGATAGTTACAATTTGGTAATGCTTCTAAACTTGTGACAGGCACAAGGTAGAGGTCGAGGTAGGGGAAGTGGTAGGGGAAGTAGCATGGGTGGTGTCCACCTTACCCCACAAGGAGTAGAGGTCATTCCAAGAAGTGGACCAAGGACTGGGGGTGGACCAAAGATTAGGGGGGGTGGTGGACCAAAGACTAGGGGGGGTAGGGGTCATTTTACCCCACAACTGCCCCCTAGTTTTTCAACTCTTGCTTCATCCAGTAGAATGGGTCAGCATACCCCAGGGTTTGGTAATGCTTCGAAGGTTAGTGGTTTCAATTAAAAATATATTGTTTCAAATGTCATATGCTCAATATGCTTATATTTATTTGTTTCATATCGTTGAAATGTGACTTAAAATTGAGGGAATAAGCTTGATGTAGTGTAATAGTTGAATTAATTGATTGAAAGTTGGACTAATTGAAAGTTGCTAAAATTTGTTGAATTTAATCCATATAATAGTTCTTTATTTGTGAAACCAACTGTGTTGAGTTTTTTATAGCTTTAAGTATAGAGATATAACTTGGTAATATTTCTTAGTCTCAAGGTACTGTCAACACTGTCCGATTGTATGCAACTCCACAGCCACAACAACCGCAGTGTACAACACAACCGCAGCCGGCCAACGCTTCTAGTGTAAGTAATCCAAGTTCAATTACCATTTGTTTGGCTCTATTTTTTTGTTAATGCATTTTTGACAACTGGTTATATTTGTCAGTCTCAATCACTATTGCCTCCTGCCAACCCAAGACTTGAGCAGCATTTGAAGGGCTGGAATAGATGTGCAGCACCAAAACCACCTGTTGTTACTGGAGGGATTGCTTCAAGGCTACGGGCATCAGATCGGGTGAGGGGTCAATGTGGCACATTTCGTGGGAAGATAGATGATACTGTTGTTGACCTAGATCCTGATACAGATGACATTGAGACATCACAATTGGGTGGAATCGCTTGAGAGGGCAGGTATCAGCCCGCTGACCCAGAGGAAAAAGAAGCTATTGTGCCGACAGTTGAGAAGCCCCTTGAGATAATGAGTTCACAGAATAAAAAGGAAGAAACCAGACATGACAGGAGTATTGAGTGTTAGGTGCAATCTAATGGTGTGTTATCGTTCTTATGGATGATTATATTGTACATTGCCTGTTTGTTTTGTGGATGTAATTTTGTTAAGCTAATTGCGTTTCTGTAGCGAACAGATGTTGGTGTTTTGGAAGATAATGGTTCTTTTCAACAATGATATATGCAGGTGTTTTTTTCAACTATTGTAATCAACGATTTTCTTGTAAGTATATGAGTTATTGCTTGTTGAAGGAAGTATATGTTATAGTATTGCCTTGCCTAACTAGTATGCCAAACTATATATGCTGTGCATTTTGGTCTATACTTTTTTTTTTTTTAACTCAATTCAGCGAAAATTTGTAATTAATTGTGACAAATACTTGTAATTAATTGCGTGTCATTTCTTACACATGCAATTAAAAAATCACAAGATGCTACAAGGGCGGGCTCCCCGGCCTCTATCTGCCACAAATTAGGGTTGATGAGTCATGTAAACATCTTGATGCGTGACGTAAACTGCTTGATGAGACATGTAAACATCTTGATGAGTCGTGTAATTAAATGTACCAATTTTGACACAAAATTATTATAAAGTACAAATTTACCTATAGTGACATAGGCATACTACAAGGACTTACAACATAGAAGGTTCATTTTGTTTGTAACTTATATGAACATCTTATGAGAACACATGTTCTTATTTGCTTTGTATATTCCTAATGTCGCATTTGTGTCAAGCAAATGAGAAACACAACCAAACTCCATGTGTGATTAACCTTACAAAAAACAGATCAGTTGTAATTAACAAGGAAATCCATAAAGCAATTCCAAATAAGTTTACAATAAGGGCAAGTTGTCTAATTGAAGTCGATTCCTTTAAGTACAAGTTTTTCCATCAACCCAAACTTCACTCAATCCTTCACGGCACATCATCCTCCCAAACTACAATAACCTTGCCCTCTCAACTAGAGCCGCACAACAGCAACACACATGTTAGAACAAAACAAATGGGCAATGTCATGCGGAAGTCTTTTCAAGGTGTGCTGTATTTACTCTTTTCAAAATCTAAATAGAAGACTCAATTTTGGCCAGTTCGATTCCTATTGCATTCTTGTGCTGGGCTATTTCAGCCTTCATACTTAACCTCACGGAGTTTGGCTCTGATTCGTTCCATACTTCCTTCTCTCTCAACCTCCAACATCACCTCCTACAATGGTCGCCACACTTCTTATCAACCCAAAGAAAATAATCACAGTGACCATCACCTTCTTTCTGCATTTACCCAACGTATCAGAGGAAAAAAATTCAATTTGATGAAACCCTAATTCGCAAAAACAAAAGCCCCCAAATCGAAAATTCTCCAAAAAATAAATACATGATTAAAATCTGTTTTACCTTGTAATTAGCACATCCAAGAAATCTTCTACCGTAGTTGTCTTTAGTCAAAGATGTCTTCATCGTGCTTCGAGGCCGCATAGACATTTTTTCCGAAGAACTCTGATCTCGGATGGATGGAGAAGACGAGGACTCTGCATTTTTCCGAGGGGGACTCTGCGTTTTCAAGGGCAAAGTGTTCATCACCTTCATTGACCGCAACACTTGATACATTCGACATCCTTGCAGCTACAAGAGGACTCGGATATGGAGTGGAGGCCAGCTTTGAGATATCAAGTGCAAAAAGTGGAGTCTAGCTTCTTCTTTATTGATATGTTTTAATGAAGCTCGTTGGGAAGAAGGGCAAAATGGGGAGACCGAGCTCAGTAAGGTCACGTGAGGCGCACGTGGTCACGGATCCGTCCAAACAGACGGCTCAAGTAGACGGAAGGGGCTACTTTACAAGGTTTAGGTAGTTTGATGTATCTATGTGTATGAGCTGTCATTTTGGGGGGGCTAAACAAAAATGGCTGCCAGTTTGGGGGGCCAAAAAATATTTTTCCCTAAAAAGTATTAATCCCTTGCAATCATGGACTTCATAATGTGATCTACCTCTCATTTGGGATGGATATTCAAGTTCTTGAAACTCACTGAATGAACCATCGATATGGAATAATTGGTATTGTGTCGCTCTGCCTTTATATTTACGCCGCCGTCGCCAATGTAAAAGGTGAGCGTAATTGTCGGTGCTCTCACTGTGTTCGGTGTGCACAGAAATAAATCTGGGACTAGAGATCAAGGACTTCCATGATTTAGAAACACATTGGAATCGTAAAAGCGATTTCGCGGGTAGTCTTACAAGGATTTCAGTCCAAAGGTCGTGTGGAAGCCGATTTGACATCTCTGTGATTGTGCTGTAGAACGAAAGAAACAACACTCACCTTTTCCTTATTTTCTGTGTCGTGCAGCGCTCTCAAAGAAGAAAAAACTAGGAGGCTCTTTCTTTTTATAGAAGCTTAAGTCGGCTAAAACGAAAACACCAAAACCTTATAGGAAAAGTAAAGAGGGATGGGGCCACGTATGTGCTGGAATTAAAGTTACAAACCGACATAGTATTATGTCTTAACTAGGGCTGAAATCGAGCCGAGCCGGGCTAAAAAATGCTTGTCCGAGCTCGGCTCGCTAGGCGCTTAGCCGAGCTCGAGCTTGTTGAAAACAACTTTTCGAGTCGAGCCGAGAACTTGATAGGCTCGGCTCGACAAACACCAAAACCTTATAGGAAAAGTAAAGAGGGATGGGGCCACGTATGTGCTGGAATTAAAGTTACAAACCGACATAGTATTATGTCTTAACTAGGGCTGAAATCGAGCCGAGCCGGGCTAAAAAATGCTTGTCCGAGCTCGGCTCGCTAGGCGCTTAGCCGAGCTCGAGCTTGTTGAAAACAACTTTTCGAGTCGAGCCGAGAACTTGATAGGCTCGGCTCGACTCGAGCTTGAAAAAGATTTATAAAAACAAAAAACCCAAATATGAACCGAGCAAGACTAGTGTTTTGGGGAGGATAACTCAGATTCATCAACAGTCAAACTTAGATTCACACTCACCCAGCCGATCTACCGCACGCCAACACTCTCCTAGGCCAAAGACGGCGGCCCCGTGTCACCACACGGCGCTGTGGCTGTTGACGCGCTAGCACCGCCACCCACAGTGCCGAGGTCCCTCTCTCTCTCTATTATGTACATCAGACATAACCATTGGAGCTACTAAACGAATCAACCTTGTGTTAGTGTGCAGGAATTTGTGTCTACAAGAGAAGAAGAAAATGAAACACGAAAAAAAATGAGACAAGAAGATCGTTCAGTAATGGACAGTGGACTAATGGATCTGCGGTGAAGAAGATATGAACGATTAAAGAAAAGTGAATAAAAGAAGGGGAAGAGTCAGAAGTGATGTGCCATCACTGCCATGTGCGTAAGGCTCGAGGATGTGTCCGGCGAGACACAAATCTCAAAAAGCTGAATTACGACTGATTGGGCGCGGATCGCAAGGCAAACGTGGAATGGCCTGAAAAATGAAAATTGAAAAACGATTTATCATTGCCGTCGGATTAAAAAGCTCTTTAACACCAACTGTATTATCATATTCATAATTCTTACATTTAATCTCAATCGTTCGATCAAATCAACCCTTGTTTTAACAATATATAATCATGGACGTTGGATTAAACATTCTTTTAATATCAACCGTTCGATTATTTTGAGAATTAAACTGATTAGTTAAACGAAATTTGCTTTCCTTTTTTAGTTTTATCTTGACATTTAAAAAATTAAATCTTAATTTATTAGGTAGATATGGTCAATCCTATGTCTACATTTTTGCTAAGATCCTTTCTAATTCTAAGATGTCAATTAAAAATATAATAATATTTGAATTAATAATGCATTAAATTTGTATTTAATCTTGTTATAAACTAAGTTTTTTAATTCCAAAATACATTTACTTTTTTTTTCTTTCTAAGTGATCTAATTGGTTGGACTATAACAATAATTATTAGTAATATATACAATAAGATATTACAGACATATACACATACAATTATATTTATAGAGAATTTTCAAAAAAAAAAATCTATTTAGAATAAATAAGGAAAGTTTAATTATAAAATATTTAAATAAGGAAATCTTAATTTATTAGATAAATTTGGTCAATCTCATATCTGTGTTTTTGCCAAGATCCTTTTTAATTATAAGTTGTCAATTTAAAATAGAATAATATTTGAAATTAATAATGCATTAAATTTGTATTTGATTTTCTTATGAACTTGGATTTTTAATTCCAAAATACACTTACGTTTACATTTTTTCATTTCCAAGTGATCTAATTGACTCGACTATAACAATAATTATTAGTAACATATAATTATATTGATTATTATTAATATATACAATAACATATTACAAATATATGCAATGCTACACATCATTCTTTTACTCATCTTCCACCAATTTCCTTCCATCCAATTTTCAAATCTATCATTAAATTTGTGGACTTGCATGTGGCTTATACCAATCCAATGGTAAATTTAAAAAGTCAATGGAAGAAGATGCGTGAGAGATTGATAGGAGAATGATGTGTATTATTTTCCTACGGACATATACACATATAATTATATTTATAGATAAGTTTTTTTTTTTTTTAAAAAAATCTATTTAGAATAAATAAGGAAAGTTTAATTATAAAATATTTAAATAAAATTTTGAAATTTTGTTTGAAATAAGGAGTCTTAATTTATTAGGTAGATTTGGTCAATCTCATATCTGTATTTATGCTAAGATCCTTTTTAATTCTAAGATATCAATTTAAANGTATGTTTCTACTAATTAAATGACACAATGTTGGATTATATAATACTTAATTTGTGATTATAACAAATATATTGTTGACTTCAATACTAATCACTTAATTTAAGAATATATAAATCATATTGTCATTATTATAGATATACAAATATATTATTTTATTTTATTTTATGTAGATTTCTTATTTATTATAGATAATCTCATATCATATGATATGATTTATAATTCATAAATTATAAATATAATATTAGAGCCATATAATGTCACGCAACTAACATAAGTATATAATTGCATACGAATACAATATATAGTTCCTCAATGTATGTATGAATATTAGAGGTCATTATTACATAATTCATAAGTATATAAAGATAATACCTAGATGAAATCATATGAGCTAAGTATTATCATATGATCATATGATCTCACAATTTTTATGATCTTGGATCTTAGATAATGTGATCTAAAAATTTATAAGTATATAATAATAATACTTAGATCATATGGTCATATTCATATGATAATGATATAATTATTAAATTGAGTAATATAAATATAAATATTAAGTAACACACACACACACACACACACACACACACACACACACACACACACACATATATATATATATATANACACACACACACACACACACACACACACACACACACACACACACACATATATATATATATATATAATCAAGCTAACGAGTCGAGTGAATTGGCTAAGTCGAGCCTTAAACGAGCCAGGCTCGCAATCCCTAAATGAGTCGAGCAAGTCGGTTCGGTCGAGCCTTAAACGAGCTAGGCTCGCGAGCCCCTATCGGGTTTTGTCGAGCGAGTCGGGTATGTATCACTAACTAATTGAGCGGGTTTGTACAGTAATAAACGAGTTTGTACAGTACCGATCTCAAGTTTGAGTCGAGTTTAACCGGGCGGGTATCGGATAGACTGTCGGAAAAACTGGCTCGTTTACAGCCCTAGTCTTAACTGTGCCTCACATTAACCAAACAAATATAAGAATATATTTTATAGAGATATGACACAATTAAATTAGGTTTTTTTGTGCCTTTCAATAAGAAATAAACATCTAAGTGGAAACACTATAAATGTAATTAAGACAAAAACACTAGATGTTAAGCTATTCTCTTCAACTATCAACACTAATGTTTTTGTCTTAATCACTTATGGGGTGTTCCATGCTTAGGTGCCTATCGCCCATTGGAGGGCACAAAGACCTAATTTATGCCAGGTCTTATTTAGTTATTCTCAGCAAATATATACATGAAATATTTTTTAATTTGACACGTAGCAACAATGCTGTATTGGGGGAAGGCTAAAAAATAAAGCCCACTACACATCATATCTGTGAAAACCCAACTGAATCCCCCCGCCCATTTGAAAATTTTTGGCCCAAATGATGTTGAGGGAATTGCTTAAAAAAGAGGCCCAAGAGTTAAATACTTGTTGATGTTAATTACACGAGTAATGATACATGTCATCTTTGTCTCCATCCAAACTGATATGAATTTTAATCTAATGGTAATTTTAAAAATCATATCATTTTTTGGAGATAAAAAAAAGATATGAGGGTGACATGTATCATTACTCTAATTACATTGATCAAATTATAATTTTAAAAACCATATTACATTTGGGAGATAAAATGCAGACAAGAGTTCTACTTATAACATATTCATTGACATGGCGATGCTCAATGCTTGGGTTGATGAATTTGGTGGGATTTGGCCCGTAGGTTCTCTCATCATTTGTGTTTGTTTAAGGCCCAAGGAAATTATAACAGGCTAATTTATATCAGTGCATCATCATGGGGCATCAAAGGACAAAAATTTTCTTAAAATTGAGTTGGAGGTCCCTTTAATCTAATCTATTAAACTGTCATATATCCATTCATATGTGAGATGCATATAATTTTTTAGTTAACACGTGTACTTCTCACATGCTTAAAGTACATATACAATTTTATTTCAAGGAATACTAGAGCATTTATCCATATCTTTCTCTCATTCTCCCAATTTTTAACATCACCATTGGATCTATGAATTTATATGGGTCCCATGTATGAGACTCACTAATCCAATGGTGATGGTAAAATTTGGAAGGATGGGGGTAAATGCCTTGACATTTCTCTTTTATTTCCTCCAATCCAATATTAAACAAATTTCTGTCCGGCATAAAAAAAGAAGCGTACTGATAAATGGTTTGTTTTAGTTGATTGAGAAGAGACTACTCGGGATGATTGCACTCAAATAAAATAGAATCACAATTCAAAGAGGCACTATTGAATTTGAAACTCAACAAATGAAATTAGTAGACAATAAGACCCATTGAATGTGGTTGATCATGTCAAAATCATATTAACAATTAATGGATTAATCTGGAACCTTAAAAACCTCACAGTCACAAAATGTTGTTTTATGCTAATACAAGTCATGGAGATTGCAGCTTGACTCGCCAAGTACTGAGTAACTTTTCATTAAAGGGAAGTACCCAGGTAACATTTGGCATCAGTTTGATTTGACTATTAATTGCTGAAAAAAAAAAAAAGAAGCAAGAAATCAGCTCCAATTTTTTCAATGATTTAAATTTAATTTCAATTTTTTTATAAAATCAAATTTAAACCGTTGAGAAAACTAAAGTAATTTTCTATTACAGCCTATAATGCAGACTCAGCCAAAGCTAAATATAAAATAAAAAACTGCATGAAAGAGATTTGTGCACCAAATAGAGCAGCCCCCATCTCAAAAATGCCTCCCTTGGTAATTGGTTAAAGCCAAAAAAATTTACCGATATAAGCCAGGCTAAAATCCTTCCCACCAGTTACCAAAGAAAAGGAAACATGTGTGAACTTTGAGCCTTCTAGCAAGCTCCCTGTCAGCTTTGTTCATTTCTTTTTCTTTTCACCCTTTTTGATTTTTTTTCAAAAAGGAGCAGTCATTACAGTTTTAGGTACCAATCTTGGCAGGCACAAGACAAGGCCACCATTTACACAAGTTGAGAAAAGGCCCAAAAGGTTGAGATCTGACGAAGGCAGTGGATGAACGAGTTGGTAAGAATGTCGGAGGAGTTACCACCGCGAAGAAGACTAGAAAAAATTGAACAAGAACGTTGGAGTCCACAAGAAAGTGTTTATCATACCATGTTGACATTTGTGGGGAAATATAAAATATGCGAACAATACTGGAAGCAAGAGATAAAAAGAATTACGGGTGATTCGATGTTAGACACCTATATCCATTATTCTAAATAGCTTTAAGTAGGGACGGGCCTATGTATAGATTAAGGGGAACCATGGCCCCCATTGATTATTAAATTTTCTATTAAAAATTAGAATTAGCTCTTACTATAAATAAATTTGACTTCTTATTCATAGTTTGGCTACATCCATATGAAAATTTTCAGTTCTGTGACTTCTATCCTTGCCCCTAAGGCTATAATGTGCTCCCATTAATTTGATTGTTTACAATACAAATGTCTCTATTTATATGATAATGAGAACATGATTACAATCAACCCTTAAATAGAGAATATATCCATATTGACCTGATATGGTATTTTCCATACATTCTTACAAATCAAAAGATTAATAATTTACTTGAGTAATCACAACTGCAAAGTCAAATGAAAAGAGTTTTATACAAATTGCATATTAAAAGTTTACAATTGATATGCAGCCTCATGCTCAAGCAATGTGACAATTATATGAACTTAAATACCAATAAGCAACAAGACAATGATAAGTTATTGCTTCAGATATAGTAAAAAGAATTACATAAAGTGATTAATAAGAGATATCGTGTTTTTAAGCTTTTCTTCATAATCTATTGTGCTTTACTTAGCCTTCTCTCGTGCATGTCTTCCTTTTCTTGTTCTTGAGTCGCAACGTACACCGGCCTATTCCTAAAATAAGTCTCGCGTATAGCATTTACTTCATTGAGTAAAACTAGACTTTCAACAAAAGTACTCCTGGCAAAAAGATTTCCTTTGACTTTAATTCCTAGATTAATGAATGTACGAGTCTTGGGATCGTATAAGACTGGCTCGTCTTGCATTTCTCCCACAATCTTTTCATTGTTCCTAAAACTGAACATCGCCCTAAAGCGCCAACCCCTTAAATCAATAGTAAATTGTTTAGTCCAAGACTCTACTACACCATATTCCTTCATCAACCAAATGTTGCAGCTCAAATTAACATTTTGTTCCCTTTCGTTAAACTCCATTAAAGAAAGCAGTCCATCAGAAACCCAAAGATCATAAAACACGGATAAACTACTTAGACGATCATCCGGAAGCTTCATCACTCGAAATTCCTCATCACACATATGAAACAACGCAACCACAAATTCAGAATAGGCTGGAGAAGCAGTCTCCATATCGCTTTTACAATATCCAAGCATGTGGCTTGCCCCATTCACTAAAGCCTGCGTATTTGTTGGTAGAAAATCCTGAAAATTGTCGGCACCCCTAACAGTCTCCCAAACGCCTGTGCGGAGTTTATAAAGTTCAACCTGAGGTGGAAACCGTGAGTCCCAATCGAACACCATTCTCAACACCTTGTAATCATTATTTGTATGATCAAAACCGAATCCGTGAACAACGTATTTGCCGTCCAGTACATCAGCGCAAGCGCAAGGTGGAGGAAGGGTCATTGACATTCTAATTGCAGGGTTCCATAAAATTAAGGACTCGAAACCATAATCCTCATTTTCGACGATAGTCGTAAAAAGTATTAATCCCTTGCAATCATGGACTTCATAATGTCTACCTCTCATTTGGCATGGATATTCAAGTTCTTGAAACTCACTGAATGAACCATCGACATGGTGTAATTGGTAATGCTTCACTCTGTGTTCATAGTGACTCCATTGTAAAAGGTGAGCGTAATTGTCGGTGCTCTCACTATGTTCGGTGTGCATGTAAATAAATCTGGGACTAGAGATGAAGGATTTCCATGATTTAGAAACACATTGGAATCGTAAAAGCGATTTCGCGGGTAGTCTTACCAGGATTTCAGTCCAAAGGTCGTGTGGAAGCCGATTTGACATCTCAGTGATTGTGGTTTGGAGGCGAACTCGGGAGGGCCTTTTCTTTCTCTCTTGCCGCTTCCCTAAAAACTCTGCGACACCACCAAGAAAGGAAGAAAAAAGGTTTTTTTTTTGTTGAATATGGCTCTCTGTTTTCATTCCTTCTCGCTGCACTAAAAAAAACCTAAAGACAAAAACTGTGCTGCAAAACGAAAGAAACAACACTCGCCTTTACTTTATTTCCTGTGTCTTGCGGGCCTGCGGCGCTCTCAAAGAAGAAACAAAGAAGAGGCTCTTTCTTTTTATAGAGAGTAAATAAAAGCTTAAGTCGGCTACAACCAAAACAACAAACCTAATAGGAAAAGTAGAGAGGTTGGGCCACGTATGTGCTGGAAGTCAAAGTTAGACGTCAACATAGTATTACGTCTTTTTTTTTTTTAAAAGAAAAAAAAAAGACGTAATACTATGTTAAGTGTGCCTCATAGAGTCATAGACACCTGAGAGCATTTGTAGCAAGCCCGTCTAAGTGAGCTTTTCGCCAAATTCTCTCAAATTCTCTCAAAATCACACCGGTAAACCAGCTCTCCAGTGCTACAATGATTTTGCTTTTTTGTCAAACATGCTTGTCTGCTCAGAAGAGCTAATATCTTTCCCCACTTCATATTTTTTATTTGTTTATTCATCTTTCCCGCATTCTCTCTTAAGCCTCTTAATCTCAACTCCTCCATGTCTCAAATTTTCCGTCTCGCAAGCTTTTGAATCTCAGGTTCAATTTTGTTAATGGCTTTTGGTATTGCTACCCATTGTGAGTTTGTTTGTGTATGATTTTTTGGAATGATCTAACTGCAATTTATTTCATTAAGGTTGTGCGGTATATGTGTGAATATGGGCCTTTCCTCTGATCATATATTTTGCAACTGTGCATGCTCTAACATTCGTCAAAATAGATGCATTGTGAGGAAAAGAATTCATTAGCGTTTTGGATTCATATTGGAAGCCATGATTAAGAAATGGATTTCACCCTTTGAAAAAAACAGTCTATATATTCATGTCCTATAATGGAGATTAGAGTTTTAATATGGACAACATAAACAAAAAAGGGTATAAGGTAATCAACAATCGATGTTTGATTTCAGCTTGTATTTATAAACTGTAGATTACAATGATAAATGAAAAATTCAAAATAGCTTTCTATCCTGTCCTGAGTTTAAATTTATTTTTCTATCATAATCTTGAGCTGCTGCATTATCTCGAAATGTTGGATTTGAATTACTGCTTCTATCCTCTACATTATCTTCAGGAGGTTGATTTGGAGTAGATATCAAATGTCCAACCATTTGATTATCTGCTCTATTAATCATCTGCACTGTCACATCTTTGCTTCCATTTATGTTATTTGAAAAGATAAAATCGTTTCGTTGTTAAATGATGCTTGCGACAGTTTGCTCCTCTCTTATGATCATTTGTAATAATCAAGGGTTGGATGGTCTTGGGCTTAAATGGAAGTGTCAAATTTATTACAAACAGTAATAATTAAGCTTTAATATTACATATGTGAGTCAAGTGATGGGAAGAATATTAGATTTGGGGGCCATGCTATGCATTTGTAAGGTGTTAGGTACTGACTTTGCCTCTTGTTCCTTAGTTATAAAGATGTATGATGGGCATAAAACTAGAGTAAAAACACCTAATTCTTTGCTGCTGAATAAATGGAGGAAATATGCATGATGGGCATTAAACTAGATGGGAATTAAGTAGGAATGAGTTTTATACTGATACTAAAACTATATAGTTGCCGGAAATGTTAATGGGTACATAAAGATTTCATGAAATTCTCAAAGAATCTAGCCAAGCACACACTTTTACTCACTAGTGCAAAGCTGGACAATTTTGTTAATATGGTTATTTGGGTTGGACAGCTTTGTTAATTAGTTTGTATGGGTGCTTTTGATGGATTTAATTGATGATGGAGTATTGAAATGTTGAGTTGTGTAGAATTATGCATCGATAATGAGATCTTTCAATTGCTGAAAATTTTTAGAAAACTTCCAAATGACCTTGCTATTGTGGTGGTGATGAAAGACAAAAGGAAAAATGTTTTTAATATGATCTTTCATTTGGATTGTTTGACAGTAGGATGAAATCCTAGTTTGCTTGAATTAACACTGCTGCTTTGAGTTAGATTATGTATGAATCTGATCTATGATGTCTCAAAAATGGATGATATGATTCTCTTTGATGTTGTTGGTTTGATGTCATAGATTCTTGAGTGAAAATACATGATTCTATATGTTGTTCCAGTTTCTGGATTAAATGTACCATTACTATCTTTTAAACCTATTTGGAGGATTAGTAGCCATGGACATTGCTTGATAAACTCCCAGGAAACCCTTTTGGAGATAAGGAGGCTAGAGTGTTAGTTCAATTGGGTTTCCTATTGTTGTTAGTGATAAGTGGAGTTAGTTTACATGGTGTCCTATTATAGTCATAGGTTAAGATAATAGGTGCTCTGTTTTGACCTGTTGAATCAGAAACTTGCAGAGACAATGGTGCCTATAAACAGCGTGTTTTGACCATATAAAGTTTAAAACCTTGAATTCAAATAGACACAGTTTACAAGTTTAGCACCTCTTCTTAGCCCTTTTAAATGACACTTCTCTTTTCTAATTGTTTTCCTCTGTTTATACATCATCTTTTACCTCTGTTTATCTTGCAAATTTGTTTTGTGGTTGAACTCCAATAAGCTTCATTTTTTCATTTAAACAAAATTATTTACAAACATCCAAGCAATTATCTGAAGAACCTTGCATCAGTTACTGAGTTAACTAAAATGACCCAAAATCTCATAATCATATAGCCGAATGGAACACTGCAGCTTATCTTAAATTCAACTACTAATGTACAAGAATTCATAACTTCCACTTCGTATTTTATTTTTAATTTTTATGTTTGTTCCAAAATTTCATCTCCAATTTTGGCTCACTATATTATGGATCACCTTTATTCCTTACCTAATTCTGAATTCCTTATGCTGGGTAACTTCTTTTTTATTAAAAAAAAAAACTCAACTTTCTGCTAATGCACATTTCAAGCCTTTATGGAACACAAGTTGATCATGGCAGGAGCATTCTCTGATGCACGCCAGGTTAGTTGTTCCATTAATTCATGAAGAAACAATATTTTTAGTGATAGTTAATGGTTGGAGTTTTGAACAACTGCAGAGTCAAATGAAAAGAGTTTTGCAAAAATTGCATATTGAAAGTTAACAATTGATATACAGCCTCATGCTCAAGCAACGTGACAATTATATGTCCCCCCTTCCCCCCTCTTGAATAGAAAAAAAAAAAAAAAAAAAAAAAAAAAAAAAAAAAACGTGACAATTATATGAACTCAAATACCAATATGCAACACGACAATGATAAGTTATTGCTTCAGATTTGGTAAAAAGAATTATATAAAGTGATAAATATCGTGTTTCTAACCATTTCTTCGTATTCTATTGTGCTTTACTTAGCCTTTCTCGTGCGTGTCTTCCTTTTCTTGTTCTTGAGTCGCGACGCCGGCCTATTCCTTAAATAAGTCTCGTATATAGCATTTACTTCATTGAGTAAAACTAGACTTTCAACGAAAGTACTCTTGGCAAAAATATATCCTTTGGCTTTAATTCCTAGATTAATGAATGTATGGGTCTTGGGATCATATAAGACCGGTTCTTTTTGCATTTCCCCGACAATCTTTTCGTTGTTCCTAAAACTGAACATTGCCCTAAAGCGCCAACCCTTTAAATCAATAATAAATTGTTTAGTCCAAGACTCTACTACACCATATTCCTTCATCAACCAAATGCTGCAGCTCAAATCAACATTTTGTTCCCGGACGTTATACTCCATTAAAGAAAGCAATCCACCAGAAACCCCAAGATCAGCATAACCTACGTTTAAACTATTTAGATGATCATCCGGAAGCTTCATAACTCGGAATTCCTCATCACACATATGAAACAACACAACCACAAATTCAGAAAAGGCAGGAGAGGCAGTCGCCATATCGCTTTTACGATATCCAAGCATATGGCTTGCCCCATTCACTAAAGTCTGCGTATTTCCTTCTCGAACATGAAAATTGTCGGCACCCCTAACAGTCTCCCAAGCGCCTGTGTGGAGTTTATAGAGTTCAGCATTGTTGGGGATTGGGCCTGAAACTACAGTTGGGCCCACACCTGATTCTCTTGCAGCGGAGCCCACGCAGGTCCAGCTCAAGTCCACTCCTCCACCGAACCTGAACATGAGGTTCGGCAGGATTGTTTCAGGCTTGAAAACAGCGACTCTCTCAAAGGTGGTCGGGTCAACACCGAACTCGTATGGGGCCTGAAAAGTCATGGTCTTCAAACTTTCCACGCCGAAGTAAACCAGCGCGAAACGCTAGTCTCTATTTGTGGGATATCTGCTTTATTTCTAGCGGGCCGGGAGAAGCCCTTTACTCGGTATAGCTTACACCGGTTTTTTGCACTCTTTTGGTCACTCCCTTAATCAGGGACCGAACTGACAAGGCGGAATCAATACACCGCAAGATATACATTAGAAGTGGCTCACCTTCTGTGTTGGTTCAGGAGCCGGAGGGTTGACGAAAGGTGGCGTTTTCAGGTAGGTTAGCTGCCTGGGGTTCACACTCTTCCCCAAAAACAAGCTTTCTTCCATATTTGGAAGAAAGGCAGGGGCATTTGTCTGTTAGATCTCGAAGATAACCTGTTAAAGGGCGGGGATGCGTTCCGGTGAAGTCGTTGGGAGCTGTTTGTTGTTTTGGGGGGACTCATCTGCCAGCACTGCCTTTATTTTTTGCTGTGTTAGCTTCGATGGGGCCCGCTTTGAAAGAGGGACCCATAAGCCCCAGGAAACTTCCCCAGACGAAAGGACGGCCGAAAACGCAACCTTAGGCAGGTTTGAGTTTCCATTCTTGTAGCATCTTAAAATGCCCAAAAAGTTCTTCGAGTCGGCAAAAGGTGATTTCTCGGATTTCAGAGACTTTTGACCAGCATTGTCGTCTACCGTACCACTTCGACATTTCTTCTCCAATCTGGGTTTTTAAAACAATCGCAATTCACCAAATCCGGCTGAATAGGCTTGCCCCCGCGTTTTTCTTAAAAGACCGAAGGGCATCACCTTATAGGCAGTATAGTCCCATCAGTGGATAACGAGGTTGCTTCCTGGTCGAATCATGCACCGGATTTGATTAATAGGGGGCCTGAAAAGAGGTTGCATAAAGCTCATGAGATGGTTGGGGCCCTGATTGGGAGAGTCTTACCAAAGAGTTCTCAAATCCTAAGGAAAGGCGGAAAGCTATCTTTGGGGCAAAGCGCCTTGTTCAATCCTTGAAATCTACGCACATCCTTCCATTCCCGTGGGTTTTCCTTGGACCATCAACGCACATTTGCCCACGACTCGGGTAAGTGGGAAACTTTCCTTGATGAAAATCTGCCTCCATCAGTTTAGTCTACTTTCGGGCTATGGGCCCTGTTCCGGCTTTCAGGCGAAATTCTTTTTCTTTTGCTTTGGGGAAACTGGCTTCGCGTGGCGGTCGATGTTTCAAAAACGGATTGAGCACCAATTTATGGCGGGGTCGATGCCTGGGCATTGTTTTTCATGCGAACCAACGCAAAACACGTCGACATTTTTTCTTTAAAACTCCGAGGAGGGGTCGGTTTGTCAACCCTCGCGTTAACTTGCAGACCGATCTTTTACGGTGCGGTCCGGGGCCTCGGACTGCCCACTTCTATAAGGTTCGTTCGGGCTCTTGTCTTTGGACCGTGCCTTTCCTCACTTATTTTCCGTAGTTATACGGGAAGGGTTTTCTTCTGGGCTCGAGGCTCTTCTAAGGATTTAGATTTATAACCTGGCCTAGCTCCTTCTGGGTTTTCCCTTTCACCATCCCCACTCGTGGCTGGTTAGGAACTTCATCTTTCAGGCTGATGTGTCTGGACGTGACAGCCATTAACTTGTTCAGGTCGGCCTCCCCAAATAATGGCGTTGTAAGCGAGGTCTGCACTTACGACCAAGAATCTTGTCATCACGGTTTTTTCTTCCTAGGGCCGCTCCCTGCTGTTAAGCGGGAGGGAAGAATCGTCCCAACTGGGAGGACTTTCTCTTCCCCTGTAAAGCCCCACTATAAGGGGGTGGAAGCCGGATCAGTTCTCTTCTGCTCAATCTCCATTTTCTTGAAAGGCGGGAGGAATAAAAAGATATCGGGCGAACTTCCGTTGTCCACCAAGACACGATGGATATTAAAGTTTCCTATCAGTAGGGTGATCACCAGTGCATCATCGTGGGGGTAGGAAACCCCCTTCGTTCATCTTCGGGGGAAGAAATGTGACGGGCCTTCGTTGCTCTAAGCCGGCGAAAGCTTTCGAAAGGCCGTTCAACAGAGAATACTTCTTCGGAGGACAGGTCTCCTGGTACAAAAGCCCGCCTGCCTAGAACTGGACGAGGCCGGCCGCGAAGGCACCGGCATAGTATGAATCTCAACCATGGGGCTCCGGCGTCTCTCAGATCCCAGCCTCGCCGGACGAACATTCGATCGCTGTGGCGCTCCGCCTCACTGTCGCGCGGCGATGTTCTCACTTCGCTACCGGCCCTGTGCTCTTCATCATGCCTTCTATGCTTGACGGGGTGCTTGTGGCCGGCGATAGTCGCGACGCGAGCGGTCTTCGTTTGTCATGAGGGAGGCCGTTCGCGTACGGCTTGTCATATTTTGGTGGGGCTTATTGGCCGCCTACAAACCGAGCCAACTTCCCTCCTTTGATCATTCTTTCTATTTCCCACCGGAGTGACACGCACTCCTCCGTCTCGTGGCCATGATCCTGGTGATAGTCACAGTATTTACGCATGTCGCGTTTTTCTGCGGGGGCTGCATCTTCTTCGCTGGTCTTAGATCGCTTTTGACAAGCGTGTATATTCTCCGTACCGTCATGTTCAGCGGGAGTAAAAATTATAATCCCGCTCAGCTGCGGGCTTTTTTCTTATCGGGCAACTTCTCACCCTTCTTTGAACTCTTCCACGACTTGGGAGCCCCTTCTCCTCTGCTGAACTCTTTCTTCTTAGCCTGTTCTTTGGCTGAGTTCCCTTCTGCGTAATCCTCATCAATTCCTCCTTGGTTGATGAATTCTTCAGCTTTCTCCATGAACTCCCGCAGGGTTGTGGGAGTCTTCTTAGCGAGCTCTAGGACGAAAGGCCCCTGTGCCAGAGGTCCGTTTTATAGCGGCAGTCAAAACTACGCTTTCGGACATGTCTTCCGCTTCGACTCTCTCCTTATTGAACCTCTGAGGTAGTTCTTGAGGGGTTCTTTTTCTCCCCCTGCTTTAGAGCCAACATGAATTGCAACGTGTTCTTGCGCCTTTTCGACGCTAGAAAACTGTGTGAGGAAGGTTTTTTGCCAAGTCTTCAAACTTATCAATGGAGCTGGATGGCAATCCCCCAAACCACTCTTGGGCACTTCCTCCAAAGGTGAGGGGGAAAGCGCGGCAGGCCTATCTCGTCGGTCGTCGCATGTAAGTCAATGTGAGCCTTATATGACTTCAAAGGCCTACAGGATCACACCGTTCCGTCAATAGGATTTAACAGGAGGGACCTTGAACCGGGCGGGGGACTGGATGACTCATTATGCGCGGTGTGAAAACCGAACGGGCCTGTTGGATAAATCGAGTCGACCGCAGACTGCCTCCTTCCCATGTCGAGAAGTGCTGCGTCGTATTTGGTTCTAAGCCCCTAATTAGGGCATGCATGTCTTCATGCGGAGGCGGGGGTTAACCTGGAAGCGTCCCGGTTCAGGGTCGCGACGGTTTTCCCGTCGAAGTTCAGGCGACGCCCGTGTGCACCATCTCCAGTACGTCGCTCATTTTGGCCGGTGACGACGATGTTGCGCGCCGCTTGCCTGGCCTTCGTGGATCCTTGGGAGGGCGTTGGTTGCCCCCCTGCGTGTGCTGACTCTCGCCTCCGCCCTGACGACTTCCATCGCGGCGGTCTTCACCTCCGCGAGTCTTCAACATGCACATACTCTTCTTCGTCGGCGCTGGGCTCATCAGAGTCCGTTTCAGAGAACGCTTGCCCCTCTACGTACACTCTGCCATGTGGACTAGGGCAGAGTTGGCGTACGAGGGGATGCATTCATGCGCTTAAGAGTTTCTATCTCTTCGGCCATTTGCTGCATCTTGCTTCTGGTGTTAGGAACCGGCTCCGCCGCCCGAGGACTGGACGCGCGACGGATTTCCCCTTGTCTGGGCGAGGGGTTTCCGGAATAAAGGCACGGTTGCCTGGCTGCTCCCCGCGGTGGCCTGGGGATGCTTGTGAAGTTTCTTCAATACCCATCGCAGCCGAGTTAGTTTTGTAGTAAGAACAACAACATTCCCACAGACGGCGCCAAACTGTTGAGACAGTTTCCAACTCCGGCTGCGCAGGTCACCTGAGAACAGAGAAAGTGTTAGACACAAGAGCTTGCCGGGGTTGCGGCGGGGGGATAGCTCCGATGCCTAAGTCAGCTCTTTTCTTTGAGAGAAAGACTTAGAGTAATTTTTCTGTATTATGATTGTACGTACCTCTTGCCGAACCCATCCCCCTCTTATATTAGTGGCAGTCATCCCGAGGCCCATTTAATGAAGCCCTTCGGTGGGCCCCTGGACTCCCTAGTTGTTAATGCCCATGCGGGCCATTAAATGGTTGTTCCACGTGCCATAAGCGTAGTGGTCCACGGTATGTTAATTCCTGTCCGATTGTCACATCAGCCATGCTTAGTGGGCTTTGTAAGCATCGGGAACTCGCGAGCGCAATGATCGAGGTCGCGATCATAAATGCTCGCCATGATGGAGCTTGTCCCTTCTTCATGAAGATCGTTAACTTTCTTGTATGGGAGCCGAGCCTTAAAGGTCGGCGAGGTTCCTGTAGACAGGAGCAGAACCCGGGGTTCGGCAGAATTCCATATGCGGAACCGGACCCATGGGAT
>FXXK01000004.1:0-11875 GCA_900184695.1 Betula pendula
GGTGTATTAGTCTTTTTGTAGTAGACCCATTAATAATTGTATGAAATGTCATATATATGAAGTTTTTATATTTTTTAATTCAAAATTTAGTTGCTTTAATTTGGATCTAGACAATCTTTCTTTGATTTTATATCCCACCTTTCTTGACGGTGTATTGCTTTCACAGGAAAATATAGAGAGACATTTATAGGAGAGGGCCAACCAGGCTGATTTAGTGTGCGGCTTGCAACATTTTCAGGTTTTATATTTGTTTTCCTCTGTCTCTGTCTCTCTCTCCCATTGTCCTCTACTTTCATTCGAAGTACCAAATTCGAAATCTTAAAAGCATTTATACTTGCAGTTCTGATTTGAAACTGAGGAGATAGCAAGGAACTTCTACAAAATCTGTCATCTTTGCTGAAACTGGGGGGTCATTCTTTTGGTATTATTCCTGACTGATGTACAATGTAGTATGAAATAGAGGTTGTTGAAAACTTGTTGTTTTTTGAGTTATTTTTTAATTACATTGGGATTTACTTTGTATATTTGTTTGGATGTATTTATTTAAACTAGTTCAAATATTTGATTTAGTTAGTGCTTTCAGCTGTTTATTTGGAATTTGATGATTTACTTAATTGTTTGTGTATATTGGTAGCTTTTCTTGGTACTGAAACTAAGATAATGGGGCCTGCATCTATGTACTACACTCTCTTTCAGTTGATTTGGTAGCCTGGAAAGATAATGAATTTTGATCAGATTCTAAATTGTTGAGATTAGTCAAATTTATCTATCCACAATCAAGTATATATATATTTTTCAAGTGATTTCATTTTTTTTATTTAATTTTTACAGCACTGAGGTTGATGCTTCACCAAAATTATGGAGAACATTTAAGTAGATTTCAGTTTCCATTGAGCCACAACATGTTCTTGGCTGGCCATTTGAAAAAAATGAAAATAATGAGGTCCCAAAATATAGGCAGATGTGTTTGTTTGGGTTCCTCTGATTTTTCCTCAGTTTCTCTTGGGCTCTTCTCACTGCTGCCTCCTCTCGCATTGCTCGGCTGAAAGAGATCTTAACCACTCTAGCGAGAGAGAAAGAGAAAGAGAGACGAAGAAGAAGAAGAACAAGGAAGGAGGAGAGGAGAAAACTGGAAATGGATTTGGCAATCTCGAAGGTAAAGGAGGGTCAGCATCTCTTGGAAGACAAGCTTCAACTCCTCTGCGAATACGTGCGTATTTTCCACCAAATCTAGGGTTTCATTTTCTAAACACATCGACCTGTCTTTCTTGTATGTATTTATGCGTATTCCGTCTGTATTTTGATGTGTTACTAGGCTTTGTGTTCTCATCTATTGCTTTGATTCGATTTTGAGTGGGCAAATTGAAATCCTTACAATATTTTTTGTTGCTGAGAAAAAACTTCCAACGAAAAAGGGAAATGGACGTTTTATTTATTTTTCTTATTTTTCTGATTTTCACAATTCTAAGAAAGTAATCTTGCAAATCAAATTGTTATCCTTGTGTGAAGCATCCAACAACATTTTTCTATGGAGTGGACTCGAATGCATTTTAAAAAATTAGCCAGAATACTTGAGTCTTGCAGTAAAAATTTATCAATATCATCATGGGGATATGTTTTTTTATGGTAATTTACTTATAGAATCCCACATTTCTAAATGTCTTTTTTGAATTGTTGACATACTCAACATCAACCCTGCTAATGGGTAACATGTGGCTACATCTTATGTTATAAATGTAAAAATATATCTCCTTAATATTTGTATTGATTACTTATTCCAGGGGAATTGCTGATTCCTATGTTATTGAATGCTGATTTCCTAAGCAATTGTAGATAAATGGGTTGAAAAATACAGATGAACTGGCTCCATAGTAAACATGATGGGCAGCAAAGAAGTCTTCCTATTAAGTGATGTCTGTTTCCTTGCCTACTAAAGGTATAAGAATGCATTTTTGTAAGCAAGAGACCTCCTTCACCTATGATAGTTATGTTGATTGCCTTCACAATTTTAGAATGGAGTTCATTTTGAATCTTAAAATGTTTCAAATGACATGAGCCTTTGTTGATGGCTTAGAGCAGCATAATTACCAACTCTCAAGTCCCTATATGTCACACATTGTTTTGTATACTTTCTCAAAGCTGGGAAACATTTGTCCAGAATTTGTTGGTCGTATATATATTTATTAAGCCCTATTGGGTAAGTGGCTTTGGCGTTATACTACGGAGAGAGAGACATTGTGGAGATTGGTTACAGAAATACTACGGAGAGAGAGACATTGTGGAGATTGGTTACAGAAATACTACGGAGAGAGAGACAGTGTGGAGATTAGTTACAGAAACTAAAGATGACAGTTTAAGAGGAGGTTGGTGTTCCAAGAAGGTAAGAGGGTCATTTGGAGTGGGCGTGTGGAAACATATATGGAAGGGGTGGAAAACTTCTTCAAAATTTGTTAGATTTGAAGTGGGTGACAGGTTCAAAGTTAAGTTTTGGCATGATGTGGCGCGTGGGGATAAGTCATTGAAGATATCTTAAAAACTTTTTGTAGTGGAATTATCCTAATGTTGTGATTTCACTTTATTTAACGTGTTAGGTATAGAGGCAGCGTCCACATCAAGTCTTGTTAACCTTGAACTTCTTTTAATGAAAATAGAACTTTCTTGTCAGTGATTAGGACTATCTTTGGCTGAGTGTTAATTCAATAATTTAACATGATTGTTTGAGCCAGGACTCCAGCTTTGACCTCAGGTTTCCATGATTTTTTCTTCTATTCGTGATATTGCTAATTTCTTATCATCCTTATCAATGCTGTATGAGATCCTTCTTTCCTAGAAAATGAAATTGGTACTACCAATATTAACATTATGGCCATACAGGACAAAGTAACTGAAGAAAGTTGAAGCGTACCACAACAAATGCAGCAGCATGAAGGCTATGAAGCCAAACATTGTTCGTAATTGCATTTGATCAAAGAGCTACATGATCTCCTTTGAAGCCAAACATATTGTTCCTAATTGTTGTGATTCAAGAATTGGCAAGTGACATTATAAAATTAGTCAACCTTAGCACTTGAGATTGATAGAAGTGAGGCTTTGATTTATATGCCATGTGGATTGGAAGGAGAAACAGACTAATCTTCAAACATTATCAATATTGGTGGTCCACTCCGTTTCTCTTTCTAGGCTTTGACTTAGAGCATTCTTAATGAGTTTGCCAAACACCATTTTTTTCCAAAAGCTGTTGAGCTCCTTCAAAATACCCCGTGCAATGAGCTTGGTAGTGCTACAGTGATTTAGCCTCTTGTCACTCACTCATCCGGTTTGTCGAGCAAGCTTCTTTCGCCTATTCATTTTTGGGCATTTGTATATTCATCTCTCTCTTGCGCCTCAGCCTCCTTCGTGCGCTCTCCCAAAACGAAGCTTGAAGCGGATACCAGCATCAACGAGACTTGCAAGCTTCTGGATCTCAGGTTTTTCTCAATCTCTCATCCTAGTCTTTTGGGTTTGATTGTTCTTCTTTATGGGTTGAATTTTGATTTGAATCTCACGTTTTGTTGATTTGGGTTTGTCATGCTTTTGGGGGTTTGGGTTTGAATCTCAGGTTTTGGTTGATCTGGGAGAATGAGCTAGTTTTGTGGGTCTTCTTTGGGTCTATGATTGGATTGAGGGAAAGATGCATTGTCATGATGTGGAGGGAGTTCAGTTTAGGCTAGTGGTTCATGGGTCTTCTCTGGGTCTTCTTTGAGCTAGTGGTTCAGTTCAGGCTTTGGGTGGAATTGAATAGAGGTTTAGAGAAAGTGTGAAGAGTGTGGTAACGTGTCTTTTTCCAGATTATTCACATAAGTTGGTTTCATTGATGTGGAAGCAAACTCATGACTAAACGACTGCTTCTGTGGTGTTTTAGGTGAAAATGTAATCAGATGTTGGTAGTAAACAGAAGAAGAACAAAGATTATACCATTTTTGTTTTCCTTTTTTCCCGGTAAGCATAAAGGCGTCTAAATGGGGGGCTCTTTGGATGAAAAAAATACTGTTGATCAAATTTACTTAAGACGTCTAAATGTCATCCACTGGTTCAAATTCTAGTTTTCTGTTATATGAAAACAAAACAAAATCTGATAAAACCATAACAGGATGCACATCATGATAAAATTCAAGTTATTGCTCTTTTTTGTAATAGCTTTTATGTTCCACCAATAGTTTTTGTAACACTTTCATTTTCTTTTTCTTTTTCTTAATTTCTTGTTGGATGCAATTTTATATATAGGATTTGCTGTTCCTTATAGAACTGCATTGTGTACATTATGATCTCTGTCTCTCTGTGGTCTTGTGTCATTCTGGATGTACTTGAGTCACTATGCCAATCTTCAATAACAGTGGGCCTACTTGCTGGGACATGTCAAATTTGGTTTATATGGTTTATGTGATTGGTTTCCTTGAAATCTAATGTCTACAGTAATACGTATTTAGATCAGAAACGGGTAGTTGGGAAGGGGGCCATGTTCAATTATTATTTGGAAAGTTAACCAGGAGACCTTGATGATCATCTTGTATTCATAAGTAAAGAAACAATAAAGAATAGCAAAGTTGTATTTTTGGCTCCAACATGAGGAATTGTATTTTTGGTTCCTAGCTAAGTTGGTCGGCCACTATAGTAGAAATAGGCTGATAGCAAGCATTTTCTCTTACACATAATTGAAGAACAAAACATTCAAAATTGCAGTTTCATGTTAACAATAAGTTCCGTATTTCTGCAGAATGAATGATGTTCCTTCTAGGGAGATACGCTCATTTTCATGCTGCATTCATCTTATGTTATAAATTCAGAATCTCTGATTCTCAAGGGCATAGTTCTATCACAATCATGATGCGGAAAACAATTCATTTTTGCATTGGCAATTTCCTTTAATTTTGATAAGTAATAAGCCAATCTCCTTCAATGTTTTATGTTCTATTTGAGACAGAACTATCACAAGTTAGAATTTGTGGTAGATTGGGAGTAAAAATTTAGATTCTTGTCTTAAATTATGGTCTTAATTAATCTTCTAAATCCCGTTGTAGAGTTGAACCATAGCTTTAATTTTCACCTGCGATTCAAGGGGATCAAAATTGATTTCTACATAGTAACAATAGAAATTGTTCTTACATGCATTTTTACTTATCAAAAAAAAAAAAAATTGTTCTTACATGCATTTTTGCAGGTAAATGTTTAGTTGATGGCTCCAAAAGATTTCGGGTTCCTCATTTTCTCATTGCACAAGTAAAGCTGAAAAAACATGTTTAATTGCAATCAATGTTTGGATCTGGGGGGAACTGGCATGAGATTGATTTTAGGAAGTTCTCACATCACTCTTGCCTTAAGAAGAATAAAGATAGTCTTTATTTATATTGATCACATTTCTGCTTGAATAAAGTGACTTGAATCCTTGAAATACTAAGTTGTCTAACATTGGTTGCCTTAAAACCTATTAGTTCACGATAGGAAATGTCTTAGTAAGACTGTTATAAGATTATCTAGATGATAAACTAATGCCTCTTTTAATTATGTGAGGATTGTTTTGTTGTATTTCGGTATCTTACCGATGATCTTGTTATCTTCTTACAGTCCTATGATGATCATAAGAAGAAAGGAGGGTCGAGAGACGACAGTGCAATGTTCTTGTGAACTGATCACACATGTTCCCTGGACTTCTATACATGGTTCAATCTTGTCTGTTGTTATGTTAGTTTCCCATGTATTCAATTAGTTTGTAATTTTATTCAAAATTATGCGAGGGATTGGTGCCTTGTAGAATTGCCTTCCCCATATAAAAAAAAAAAAAAAAAAAAAAAAAAAAGAGAAACCCAATTGTTTTTGTTTTGAACTTGAAGTCATTATGCAAGTTCTTTATCTGTGAAATAAAGTTATATCTTTAGCATTACCGGCAATAGAACTGGTACCAATGTTTAGAATCATGACATGAATGCTTGAACTTTATGAATCGATGACTTGGAATTTGTGGAAGTAATACATTAAATTTGAAGTGAATTTTTTTGTGGTCGGGAAATCTGGATAACTCAATGAAATGATTAATGTTGGGTTTTCTTTTGATCCTTTTGCTGTATATAGTGAATAACTTAATGAAATCTAAAGAGAGTACAATTCTTCATGATTTCCACTATAGTGGCTTCCAACTACCATTGGAATAAGGAAACAATAAAAAAGAATATTTAAATGAAGTGAAAAGAGATTTTTTTCTATTAAAAAAAGAGAGACAAAAATGAAGTAAAAAGAGATTTAGAGAGTTTATTGTTTGATGACCAACAATAGACAAAAATGGAAAAAGTAAACACATTAATTATAGGACTAACGTACAGGAGGGAGAAAAAAAGTGCAAGGAGCTAGAAACGAAAACTCAAAAATGCCGCTGCCATTCTTGCTAAAGTCCTTATGTGGAGGACCCATTTGGGCCGATATCACCCTTGGGCTAAACTTGCCAAATCCTTTAAAACCCTAAAAGAATTATTGGTCTTTTAGCTTCTCTACTTTTCAAGCTAGGAATTAATAGAATTAAAGACAATTTACACCACTTGTAAATTAAAAATAAAAAACGGTTGAAAGAGATATCACTAAAGCATAGCAATATGGACGATGGAGGGACCAAAGCGGTCAAATTACTCACGCTTGGAAAATAATTATTGGGCTTAAAATATAACCCATGAGGATAATAAATTTCATAAAATATTTGAAAACATTGACGTTTGATACCATTGGAATAGTTATTCTTTAGAAATAAGAATGTGTATTACTAGGAATATAAAAGGCTGGAATTGAATGACCATTTATATTCTTTCGTTTGATGACTACACAAGAATAACCAAATTTTTTAACTAGGAGTGAATCATATTATGCCCAAGTTTTTTAAAATACCAAAACTCTAAAAATTATTTCCTAAAAAATTTATACAATATGTAAAGATATGTGTGTAGCAAAGAACTTCATATTTCGTGGAAAAGGACTGAAACGGCACGAGAAAGGCTTTTAAGTCAATTTTTCTTTGAATGTTTTAACATTTTAAGTTTTGATTAAATATCTTTGTCTCATAGAAGATTGTATAAAGTCTAATGAAAAATTATCATATAATATTGAGTAATTTAAAGATATATGCATTTTATGTAAAAAAGTTTTAATGTGAATTAGACATTTGTATTGTCACTATGTTGTAGCTTTATTCATATATTATGAGATATTTTTTCCAAACCTCTTGAACATTTAGGCTAGGTATGGGTATTCTAGGACTATGAGAAGTCGGAATTGAATGACCATTTCTATTCTTTTCACCAACACAAGAATGCCAAAATTTCTCTAATCAAATTTCTTAAAATATCCTAACTCTAAAAATCATTTCCCATAAAATCATTATATTTTAATTTTAGTCTGAAAGGGAGTGATCAGCCACCTATTGGATGGTTTTTTTTTTTTTTTTTTGGGGGGGTTTAGAAAAAATTAAGAGTTTTTTTTTTTTTTTTGAAAAAATGCTATTCTATTTTTGGATGAATAGCTATTCCTCCCGTAATGATGCACAAGCAAATAAGAAAATAATTATTTTATAAGAATGGTTATTCCATTCTTGGGTCCATTATAATGTACCAAACGTGCCTAAATTTGAGATATCTAAACTTTCCTTTCTTTGAGTGGGAGCTCATCATATTTTTGCGGCCAAATAATGAAAACAATTAACATTTAAATGCTTTATAAGATTATCTCTAAAGTGTTGGCTAACAGACTCAAGCCACTCCTTCCTCAAATTATCTCTCCTACTCAAAGTGCTTTTGTTGCGGGTCGCCACATTACCGACAATATCCTGGCAGCCAACGAAACTTTGCATACTATGAAGTCTGTTCTAAAGGGGAAAAGGGGTTTTATGACTCTGAAACTGGATATGAGCAAGGCCTATAACCGCATTGAATGGAGCTTCCTTGAAGGGGTGCTGCGTAAAATGGGGTTTGATGGACGGTGGATTTGGCTAGTCATGTCATGCATCACATCAGTCTCCTATTCAGTCTTGATTAATGGAGCGTCGTATGGCAGCATCCTCCCTACCAGAGGTCTTAGACAAGGAGACCCGCTATCCCCTTATTTATTTATTCTGTGTGCCAAGGCTCTAAGTGCTATGCTGCAGGAGGCCGAGAGAAATCGAGATGTCACTAGGGTTCTTATAGCCAGAGGTCGAGTCTGTCTCAATCACTTATTATTCACAAATGATAGTCTCTTGTTTTGCAGAGCTACTTTGTTGGAATGGTCCCGCCTAAGAGCTACCCTAGGAAGGTATGAGCAAGCTTCAAGGCAACGCCTGAACTTGGACAAAACTTCCATCCTTTTTAGCACCAACACTCCAGCTACTGATCGAAGTCAGATTCCACAAGAGTCAGGGGTGCAGGCTACAAATTGTGTGGAGAAATATTTGGGTCTACCTGCCTTTGTCGGCAGATCCAGACGATTGGCTTTCACGTCTCTAAAGGACCGCATTTGGGCTCGTATAAGCAATTGGAAGAATAAATTCCTTTCCCAAGCAGGGAAGGAAATTCTGCTGAAAGCGGTGGCACAGTCCATCCCGACCTATACGATGAGTGTGTTTCAGCTCTCTAAATCTCTTCTCCAGGAGATAGATGCTATGCTTCAGCGGTACTGGTGGGGCCACCATGAACAGGAACGCTCTATTCACTGGATTAATGGAGAAAGATGGGGGTTGCAAAGAGTCAAGGAGGTATGGGCTTTCAGGACCTGAAAAGTTTCAATAAAGCACTGTTAGCCAAGCAAAGTTGGAGAATTCTTCAGTATCCAGATTCTTTGGTGACAAAAATATTCAGGGCAAAGTACTTCCCTCGGGGATCGATCCTCACAGCTCAGTTGGGCTGGCGACCATCTTTTGTTTGGAAAAGCCTTTAGGCTGCTCAAGACCTCCTCAAAGCTGGTATAAAGTGGAGAGTAGGGAATGGCTTCCAAATCCGACTTTGGCACGATAAATGGCTCCCCACAACATCTTTTACTCCCTGCAAGATCTTTGTAGGGTGGTCCCAGTACAGAGATGACTGTTTCGGATCTCATTGATTGGAATGAGCCAAGCTGGAAGGTCGGTTTGATTCATGAATTGTTTGATCGGAGTACGGCTGAGGTTATAACTCAGATTCCTATTGGCTCGATCAACACTAATGATAGACCGATCTGGCAGCATACTACTCATGGTGAGTTCAAAGTCAAGAATGCGTATCATCTTCAAAAAGCCATCATAGCTTCGGCAGAGGGAGAAAGTTTGGACGCAGCTCAGCATAGGGACTTCTGGCGTACTGTATGGAAGCTGAAGATTCCACATGCGGTGAAGGTGTTTGTGTGGCGGGCTTGCAATAATGCTCTGCCAACTAAAGCTAATTTATTCAGACGAAAAATCACCGAGGACCCTCTCTGCCCCATGTGCACAGCTCAAGCGAAAACTACGGGCCATATCTTGTGGGGCTGCCCGGCGGCGAAGGCTATCTGGAGTATATGCGGGAGCCGAATCTAGAAGAGGAGTTTTGAGCATGAGGATTTTCGAGCTATTTACTCCGACCTTGTTCGGCTGTTGGGTCAGGAGGAGTTGGAGTGGGTAGCTGTGGTGGCCCGCGCAATATGGTTCCGCAGAAATGCCCTGGTTCATGGGTGACAGACGGGCTTACCGAATAGTGTGGTCTTACAAACTCTTGAAAAGCTAGAGGCGTTTCAGCAGGCAAACTCTAGACAACGATCGCAAGTGGTGGCGGATCCTCCCCCGGTACATAGATGGCAAGCCCCCCCAGAGGGCTTTGTTAAGATTAATTGGGATGCAGCTGTGGATTCGATCAATCGTCGAATGAGTATTGGAGTGATAGTCAGGGATCCAAGTGGGGAGGTGGTGGCTACCATGTCAACCCCTAAAAACCACATAATAGCCCCTGATATTGCCGAAGTAGTCGCCGCACTTAGAGCAATCACCTTTAGTCAAGAAAGAGGTTATTCTAAAGTGGAGTTGGAAGGGGATGCTCTCCAAGTGGTTAAGGCCTTAAGATCAACCACCAGCAACTGAAGTAGCTATGGCCACCTCATTGAAAAAGCTCGTACTCAATTGACTGGTATGCATACCTGGCGGGTTCACCATGCTCGCAGACAATTGAATGTGGTGGCACATCGGCTTGCTAAGGAAGCTCTGACATTAAGTGAGGAGTTGGTCCAAGGGGCGGTAGTTCCCCATTGTATTGTTGACATTATCTCTTTGGAGCACTTGTAGTTTAATGGTTTTTATCCTATAATGAAATGCGCTCATTTTCTCTCAAAAATAAAAAATAAAAAAACCTTTAAATGCAATTGCATATGGGAATAACAAATTGTTCAAATTTTGAGGGCTATGAACCAAATAAAGGATTTCTCTGAAAGATACCTGCTATACCTTTATCTTATGTCTATCTCTCATTCATGTCTTTTTTAAATTCACAATTGGATAGTGGATCCTACATAGTCAATTGTGAATTTGAAAAAAAAAAAAAAAAAAAAAAAAAAAAGATAGAGATGAATAGGAGATGGAAAAATAGTATTTCTCTAAAAGATAAAGTATAAATTTTTGTAATACAAATCTTAGGTAAAACTCACATTTGAAAACCAACTTAGAAGGGGAGGGTGCCCAAAAGCTTATATACACATGATTAAGACTAGACTTAAACAATGTGGGACACTAGAATCGTAACATTTTGAGACATGCTATTTCTCAATCTCAGGTCCATCTCTCATCTATATCTTTTTAAAATTTACCATTAAATATGTAAGACTCACATGTGGTGGATTTGAAAAATATATAAATAGAGATGGATGGAAAATGAACGGAAAATGGAAAAATAATATTTCTCTATAATTTTCTATTATACAAAAGGAGTCCATATAACTACATACAAAACATATAACAATCACTTCAATGCAACAAAATAGGTCCTATATCCGTTTCAGACAAATTTTTTTGTCCAAAATTAATTGAAGAAATTTTTTCAAATTCAGTCTATTGACACTTTTTTAAATGTACAAATATGACACATTATTCTCCTATCCATTTTGGACACATTATTTGGAGGACAACTTTCTTTAGATTAGTACTATTTATTAGGCTGTTATATAACTATCATAGAATTAAGATAATGTGGTAGTAAAAATTAACATTTGGATCAGCAAGGGCTTGTAAAAAACAAAAAGAGTAATGCTATTTAGTAGACTGCTATATGACTATCATATAACTGAGATGACATGACAATGAAAATCAGCTTAGTTCTTTTTTTACAAGTACTGATTTAAGAAATAATTTTCACTACCACATCAAGTTGTATAACAGAAATATAAAAGTATAGTAAATTGCATTACTCAATGAAAAATTAAGGGATAAATATATTTTTGATCTTATTCTATGAGTTAAAATGTGATTATTTATTTATTTATTATTTTATTTTTTTGATGTGTAAAATGTGATTAATCACTCCTTAGGATTAGCCAAAAAAAAAAAAAATTGTTCTCTGAGTTACTAACGTCATTTCAATATTACCACGGACACAAGTTAAAGAATAACATTTTTTTTTTTTATTTTTTTTTTTACGCTGTCTGCCATTAAAATTGGTTATCTTTAATGACATATCCAAACCAAACCAATGTATGAGCAATCCTTAAGAGTAGCAGTGATCGGAGCCGGCATGGCTGGCCTACTCACCGCACGTGAGCTCAAAAGAGAAGGCCATCGGGTCATTCTCTTCGAGAAAAGCAATAGGCTTGGTGGCACCTGGGTCTATGATCCATAGCAGCAGTGACGGAGGGAGGGGGGGCCGGCAGGGGCCCTGGCCCCCTCCCAACAAAC
>FXXK01000004.1:28874-46622 GCA_900184695.1 Betula pendula
AGCTCATAAGGACGATAAATACCCGTTGGTAATAGTATACCACTGCATATATTACAAAAATACATCATGAATAAAAAAAGTGGTTGAATCAGAAAAATAACTAATTGCATTGTTTTATGGCCATCATGTTTTTTCCTTTTTTAATCCTAAACGTCACATGTTGGGGTTTCAGTAGTTACAGGGATTAGGCCATAATTTGTATTGTTTGACAACTAATAATGTCTTTATTCTAAGATGTTCTATTCTGTGGTTGTGTTCGTTTTTCTTTAACAAAATGTGGAGAGAGTCAAATCCCTCTGACATGTGCGGAGATTCTGCCTAATTTTACCAGTACAGATTATAAAAAAATATGCTGAAAATAAAAAAGTGTCGAATGTATTTTGGTATTGTGAATAAAGCTTAGTAGGGTTTTATTGTATTATTTTTTTAGCCAATGATAGACTAATATAAATAGTTGCTAGAATTATATTAAATATTATTTTGTAAGGTAGCCTTTAAATGAATGTTGATGGAAGACATGTGAAAGAAAAAATAATTTGAATTAATATAGTGGAGTTTAATATATCTTTGATATTGTAGAATTATAATGATTCTAATCGATAATTTTTGTAGATATAACTAGTAATAAATGAGAGGTTAATGATAAAAAGAATTATTTATAGAAAGGTTACTATGTACACTTCAGAATAAGAACTATTATGAGGATTAAGTAAGATTAGTTGATGAGGAGGACATAAAGGCCAGGCGGCGTGGATAAATGTGGTTTCGAATAACTAAGGCAAAACTACTTAAGTTTTCTCTGATATTATTTGATGGTTTTGTTGTGATACTGTGTGTATGGGTCTCGGGGCTAAAGCATTACCACCTTAGGATCTACAGAACCGGTAAGAATCATTTGTGCTACTTCGCAAACAGTGAGAGACTATATGAATCTTCTTTGGCTTGTCGATTTATATACTGTAAGAGGGTTAGTGTATATGACGCCACTTTTAAACTGGCTACAAAATTCCTCACAGACTTATTTTCACGAGTTTAAGCAAAATATCGCGATCACAAGCAGTGTCTCCGAAATTGTGCTTACGCAGCGTCTGCCACAAACTACAAACACCGAAAGGCAAACAAGAATTACACAGCATAGTACTGGATGCCCTACAACTATTGAGCGAAGAGAGGACCCCCACATTTCAAAAGGACACGAGTCTAGGAAGGGCCGGGTGAGACCCGAGGAACAATGAAAGCCTATATGAACGCGGCGCCTAACAGTTGGAACGCCCTGAAAGAGGAATTTGTCGTAAAAGGAAAGCGCTCGGAGGGTTGAGGATGTCATATCAATAGAGAAGCTCACATCGAGTCGTGATTCAAAGGTAGAAGCACATTGGTTATCGTCAGTAATCCAAACTCAGGGCAGGGCTATTGGTCATTATTTTTGGGAACCTAGGCCCGGTTGACACAATGTTTTCTCTGGATGTGGAAGGCGAAGAGCAGTTCATAATGTAGTCAAAGGAGACTCACCAGGGAGACAGACTCCATTCTGTCGGGAGAATCACCGCTCCTGTATGCTCCACGACATGTTTTGAGCGAGTGACAAAGAGAAAGGGTGAACTACGTTCGGACATTTGAAATCTTTATCTGTGGGCTGACAATTTGCCGTGTTTTGTGGACTTGGTGCGACGGTGACGAGTATTTCCGAGTCATATCACCCCAGTTCAAGGCTACCCCCAGGTGAAAATCCGATTTTTGGTGGCAGATATAGAAGCCCCGCTAACATTGACTTTGCGGATTTAAGACCCCGATCGCGAGAGAAGTTTTGGGCATGAATAGTAGGCTGCGATAAGTAAGCGATGAACCTCGCCCAGGTATGACGCTAGATTATTCGGAGATCCTCATTGGGGGAAGAGCGCGCCGAGTATCTTTGAGGAAAGGACCGCAAAAGTGCCAAGTGACATTGATTTTCGTGTGAACCAAGGAGTTCTTGCCCAGAGGATATTTGTTGTTTACGGGTACCTGCGCACGCGGAGGGAGTTAGAGAAAAAAATCTCTATATGGGCTCTGGTAACTCTCTGCCTGAGAGGGAGCGGTACATTAGGAAGTACCAAGTTCTCCACAAAGTGGCAAATTTCGAACCCCAACTAAAACAAGCAATAATTCGTCTCATTTGAACACTGTGTATTTATTCAAAGTGGACACTGCACGTCCGACTGTCTTTCCATTCCGTAGATCCGAAGGACTCATCCACGAGGGTCCACAGTTTTAGCTCTCATCCCCGAGACCATTGTATTTTCGGGACACGAAGTACGCCCGAGTACATTTGTATTAGAGGGAGCCTCTAAAGCCGGATTGGGACCACCTTTTCATGATCCACAGGGGGACATGAGGATCAGGACTCTTGTTGAAGAGGACGCTGTGGTTGAGACGGAGGATTTGCAGAGTAAGGGACTCAAGCAATGAATGTCAGCGAACGAGGGACAGGGCCCGATGGTTTTCCTTGCTTTTATAAAGGCTTGTTGGGTTTGTTCTTAAAGATGTGTTACTGAGTACGGCGCTAGTCTGTTTTCAAGAGAATTTTTCATTAGCAAATCCGGGACCGGGAGTTTTGAGGAAAAGTCTATGGCTAGAGGTTGACACTTACACTCCAATATCTTGCCCGGAAACCATTTTCGGGACCTTGCTCTAATCGTGTATAAAGATCTCATGCTAATATAGTTGCTGGAAGTATGGGGTATTTTTAAGGACGCGACACAGAAATGCAAATACCCTACGAGAACCCCACCTTTCTACTACCTTACTTAAATTGACTTAAATTAATTGTTATCAATTTATGCTTGTTTTAGTTGATAGTTAAAAAATCCCGAACACCGAGTGACATATTTTCATGGGGATGTTTCGGGACACCCTGAGGCACTGGACATCTGTAGCGTGATGTACGAACTTTGTACTAAAAATACAGACCACACACTGCCCTGGTAGACTAGAACCGTCTGTACACTTTTTAAAGAGCGAACCTTGCACACCGCGCAGGTACATCTATCTTCAGGACCGTGAGTATCTCTCTAGAGAAGTACATTAAAGTATTGACTTGGGACCTCGCGCGTCAGCCCGAGAGACAATGTGTATGTGAATTTTTTAAGGGAGCGCCTAGTTGATTCCTTAGGTGATTGATATGAGTATGATCCGGGACATTATATAGTCAGAAACCTCATACACGAGACAGTAATTTCTTCTAGGAGAACATGTTCTGCTCCGGATATGAATCATTTTCATGTAAGTGACATTATAAATAACTAGGATTTCCGCTGCACACGCGTGGGAACAACCACTTTTTGGAAGAATACCGCTACCGGGAGCATCTCTCTCGGAGCTTTATTCTTAGGAATGGCGCGCTCTCTTGTGGAAAACTAGGGTAACCTGAATTTGAGACCCACCGACCTTAATTCACTTTTGGAACGATGGGTGTGGTGGGTGCGGGACCAAAAACTTTCAAATGGTTCACATATTAATAATGAAAGCTCGCTTCAAAAACACTACATTTTTATTTAGTGTGGACCCATCGAGACAAAGATATACCACTAATAATAATTTAGGAAATCTTTTCGGAGACGCGCCCGCGTTGATCAACTTTACTTTCACTTCACTTACAGCGACAAAAGAGACTCTGCGGACATTATATATTCTAGAGGGACCCTAATGGTGTTATTAACGCTACTCATGGGCAGCCACTTAATTTCGTGAGGAACTATAAAGCGCCGTTTTAGATCTAATTATGTATCGCGATATCACACCTACGGGAAACAAAAAATCTATTTTAAGAGTAACCCACAAGAAATCATAGAAGAAACACAGAACAAAATGGATTACTTATATAACAATGTAGTGTCTCAAAATACAAAAGACGCATAAGCGAAACAACAAAATTAACCCTTATTTATCCACGAGCACAAAAAATCAGCAAATACAGGATACCGCCCAGAAGACAATTTACTAGATAATTGGAAAAATTTATTTTTCTAAAATATCCTGGAGATGCAATTTATATGGCACATATATGGATTAGACACATATATTGCTATTAGGTACTCTTGATGAAATAAAGATTTAAAATGAAAAAGTAAATATTTTTTGCGCGCAATTTTCGTGTGCGCCACAAACAACCAGCAAGGGAACCCATTATCAAATTTGCATTCCAAGAGTGCGAATATTCATAATATTTGTAATTACTAGAAGAACAAACAATTTTTCCTCTATGAAACCATATTATACACAGAAGAGAGAACTAGAATCAAGGTAATGAACAATCTGACATTCGAGAGACAATTACGGGCACCTAAATGTTGTAAAGTTTCAAATGCCAAGGAAGATATGGATTAATAATTTTAAATAAGGATGTAACACCATTAATTAGTCATATAATAGTATGTAAAATACCACATATTGATATTAGTGTTTTATTAAAATAGGTTTAGAACCCAATTTCCAATAAAAAAGAATTATATCCCAGAATATAAGCATATTGTCAACTAGTATTATACTAGATGTCGTACTATTGGACTAGTCTGGTTATACAAAAATATGATTACGGAGAAAAAGTCGTGGTGTTTAGTTATCGCTAATATAGCAAGTCTTATTCCCAACTGACATTGGCCGATATGGAAGTAATGATACAGATGTAGCGTATTGCAATAATCCCAGAAAATTCGTTGAAGTATATGAAAGCTGAGATCGTCAGAATATACTATGCTGATTGGAATGTGATTAGTAAGTTTTTTGCTAATAACATATTATTTTAACCAATAGAAAAAAGTTATTGTTATAAGTGAAAACTATTTTAGTTTCCCATTTGGACGACAGCAGTTGGTGGACTGTTTATAAACGTATGCATTTCTTTCAAGCAATTACATTTATGACAACATGAATATAAAATCCCATCAAGACTTATCTATTGAACAACAGTAAGGCCTATCTATTTTTAATTAATTGTATATAATTCATGATGATCATATGATTATATTGCTTGCAAAGAACCATAGCAATTAAAATTTTTAAAATAGAATAGACATCTTCCAGTTACTAGTAGATTAACGGGGGCCATCAAATTTTAATAACTTCGAAGTTCACTTTTATTCGTCCATGCTATCAAAATAACACCAGCTTTTAGACTATCTGATTCGACGGCATGTTAATTATCTTTTTTATACAATTAAAAATCTTGTTGTGTTCTACGTTTTCGATATTACTGATTACCATCTCTAATATATTCCTCACCTGTTCAATTAAAAAAAAATCCACATAGATAAAACCCCACTTAACCTTATTTTTTGTCTCTATTAAAAAAAAAAAATATATATGGAACTCACAGATATATTACTATTAATCAACATCCACTCTCTAAATCACTCACTCAACAATCCGCGAACACTTCTTATTATAACGTGCCTCGAAGAGCAAGCACAGGAGTGGAGAGGAAAAGCACCAAAAATGAGACCATGTTAGCACAGCAATATAGACCTCCCAGGGGTAGCATCGTGGGTATTGGATGCTGACGGTGAATCAATTTATTTTTATTAGCCGCCGATTTCTTCGACGATATGGAATGGGAGTCGAGATTTAAGCCCATATATAGGAACAATCCGTGGCCTATCTCTACACAAGGATAAACTCAGCACCACCGCAGTCTGGAAAGACATCGATGTACAATCGAATAGAATAGCGACAAAGCATCTGCTGTCTATCCGAGCAGAATACCATTGTATAGGAGGCCGTCGGAGGGAGCCACTGTAGAATGCTATATAAAAGTCTCTCTACTCGCTCTCGCTTATCAATAATTTTCTCTTATAGGGACGTCTTCGCAAACTTATTAGTGGGGAACTCTCTATGACACAGAATTTTTTCTTGTGTATATAGGTTCTACCTTAAACTATTTCCAAGGAAAGTAAGTTATTGCATCACTTAGCCATGTTTCGGTACGTGGAATGGCTAATTCTTGATAGCCTTTAGTAATAAAATGAAGAAATATATGAATTAAGCCTTGAAATCAATCATCACGATGACATGAGGGATGTTATTCCTTCAATTGAGGGAATAATATTCTCTTAATTTTAAGAAGAATAATTATTCCCTCAATCGAAGGAATACTGCATTCCTTCATTGTTCGTGATGATAATTTTAAGGCTAATTACAGTTACATTTCTTCAATTAGTTACTAAAGACTATTCTTTGAAATAGCCATTTCTGCCGTACCAAACGTATCTTAAGTGCATTTGTTCATCCTCTATATCATCTCTGTTTTCTGATTCGTCATCTTGTAAATCAAGCTAAAGAAGCTTCGAGACCTAGGGGGTTCTGTTTAATTATAGTGTAATTATGGCAAATCTGAGAATCAACTGGCCATCTGTTAATTTACCTTGAGATAAATGTCAATAGCTCTGTTAATTTACTTTTCAAGGAATAAGAAAATAAGGTCTACAAACTTCTTATTGAAAATGTTTTTCCCTTGTCACAGGATTGACAACTGGAAACCTGCAATTCCTTCGAGAGAAGGTTAAGCTCACTTCAGCAAACTGAGTGGTTTATTTTTGTTCTCTGTTTGTACTCCATTTTGTATCTTAATTATTACAAATGTGAGGGCTCCTTTTTGCCAAATTTAATGAAGAAGTATACCATAAGAATGCTAACACTTATTATTATGTTCTTGTTTTTATATACAACATATGTGAGTACCATAAGAATGCTACTGATCACAGCACGAGCATTGAAGATGTAAGTTTTGAATTTTGGAAAATTTTAGTTTGTGTTTTGTTTCTAATTGCATGTCCTGGAGATTTTAGTTTTATTTTTTTGGCTGTCAAATACTAAGATTTGATCCATTACTGTTGAAATTCTCCATGAACATGCTGTTTGCTTTGCTTGTATTCTATGGAATCGCGTGGCTACATAACTTGCTCTGTTTTCAGATTGGTGTACAAGCTCGGAGTCCCTGTGACCTGCAGGCTTAGGTATATATGGACTCTTGTTGTGCCTTGAACAGGGGTTGGGACTTGGAAAAATACAGACTTCAGAATTCATATAACAAACTCAGAAACTCTTATTGTATTTTTATGTTGATAAAGTGCATACCAAAGGAAAATATTCAAGTTTAACTTTGGGGGAGAGGTAGTGGTTCACCGAGACTAAAACTCAAAAATATGGGTTCGCATCATTGCATTGAAACATGTAAGAGTCTCACATGTAGAAGTTACCATCAATAGTACTCTACCGATACTACCGACACAGAAATTATAGCATTTCAAGGCAGCAAGCATCTGCCTTCGATTCACCAAGCGGAGGCCGATCCCAATGCATTCAAAGCATAGTCCTCGCACCCCCGATTTGTCCCTCATTGATCCGCCTGCACAATGAGGATACAAAAGAGGGTGCAATAGCACTTACCACAAACCAGAATGGATGTCAAATTTCTTATCCTAATCTTTTCCACCTTCCACCGCCCTACGCACCCAAAAACGAAACAGCAAATTCATAGTTTTATTACTCCCGATTCCAAACAAAGGCACCAGCATGTGGACGAATGGATCATACAAAATATATAGATAAACCTGGACACACATATGTTCAGGATATCAATTAACCGAGCAAGTCCCGCCTGAAAACTTTCACCTCCATCCATATAACAGTGCAAAACCTCGTTATATAATTGAAGCAGGGCCAAACACCTATCAAGTAACATTGTTTTTGAGGTCTTATGAACCAATCCATGGTGACATTGTGACACCAAAATATAAACAGAAACTTGGAGGAAAAGGATATAAAATAAAGAATGCACGTAGGCAGACTTCAATGGTACGTAGTAGATCTACCGAATTTTGAAATCCAACCTGCTGGGATTGAACGAACGCCCTATTGAGATGCTCTCTGTGAACCGGAATTCAGTAGCACTTTAACACAGATCTTTATAATACAGTGCATATATTACATTAACACAGGATATAGATTATCAAGATTATCACATCTTGGCTGATGAAGTTGGCGGTTATACATATGATAACACAACCAGAACACTCAATATGAGTCCAGCATGTTGTGATTATTACTTTCCGATGCTGATGACATTTATTGTAGTAGTGTAGACTTGGTATAGGCTAAGGGGCAGATACAGTCTTATAAGGGTATTACCAAGTCTGATGGACCCAACTAGTGCCTTTCCATCCTTCGAAGCCGGCATCCAGGATAGTGTTCTAAGGACTGCCAAACAATACTGATTCAATCATACATAGACCAAATTCTCAGACACATAAATCCTCTCTGGAGACACAAAAAGATGAAGTTCCTCAATCTTGTTTCTGCTGAAGACCTCCTAATTTCTGTAAAGGCAGACATAGCAACAAGGTACAACGCATGACATCAGAGGAACTGGAGGGAAACAAACCAATTTGATGCAAACCAGTCTGTTAATAACCCTTCCTTTAGCCTGCTGAAATAACGCCCCAAACCAATCCGCATCTGCCACTACACTGATTTCGCTAATTGTCTTCAGGTGAGAGAATATTTGTTGACTCAGCTCATCATCTGGCAAGAGTAATGCACATAATCCTGGCTATGCTTCTTTTTGTTTTTTTTTTTTTTTTAAAGTTGCGCTCTATTCAATTTGTGAACAGCTTGAATAATCGTGTAATTGAAGTATGAACATTTTTAATTAGTAACCCACATTACCCCACAATAATATGAAGCGCGACCGTCACGCAGAGAGGAACCAGTCGATTAATGCAAAGGGATCGACAAGAGCAAAGGCATGACAAATGTGCACAGATGTACAAAAGCAAGAAGTGCACCCCACAACAAACCGATCCCTCCTCAACCACACTTCAAGGTTGCAATGAACGGAGACCGAATTCACAACATACTGGTACAATTCCAAAATAGAAAGAATCGACCAACCCCATGATGTGTATTTTTCCTTTTAGAAAACCCTCTCTGAATACGCAAGGGCTGCAATCACAAGCCTCATACTACACCCCCACAATCAGGCACTAGGCATGCTATATCGAGCGATTAAAAAACATATGACTTCACCGAACGAGCATTGACAATATGAAATTCCTTCTCTGGATTTTATTTTTCAGAACAAACACATAGACCCCATATTTTTGATTTAGTCTTCGGTTGAAACCACCTAACTCTCCCCCCCCTCTCCCCCTAAGTTCAAACTCTGAATATTTTTCCTTGGCAAAATGGCACGTTTCAATTCAACAATAACAACTAACAATTAAGAGTTGTTCCTGAAGTTTTTGTTTTTTAAATACTGAAGTTTGCTAAGTTTTCTGTTTATTCTATTCCAAGTTTTCTTCCCGAAGCCCCCCAGTTTTCAAGGCCAAAAACAAGAGGTCCATATACTACCTAAAGCCTGGCAGGTCAACGGGATACTCCGAGCTCTGTAACCAGCCAATCTGAAAAACAGAGGCAAAGTTATTGTAGCCACACGATCCACATAGAAACTTACAAGCCCAAACACAACAGCAAATGTTCGAAAACGCGAATTTTCAACAGTGAACGGCCGGATGCAAAAAAAATCTTCAGTATTTGAAACAGCCAAAAAAATAAACACTAAAATCTTCCAGGACCAACATGCAAAATTGAGAACAAAAGCACAAAACTCAAAATTTTTCCTAGAATTCGAACTACGTCTTTCAATGCCTCTTCCCGCTGTGATCAGTGCAAATTCTTATGGGACTCACATACGTTTGTAACTTAAATAAACCAATAGAACATAATAAAAGTGTTTTTAGCATTCCTTTAAATGGTATTAACCTCTTCATCTTAAATTGCGGAAAAAGGAGCCGACACATTGGTAATCGATTAACGATACAAAAATGGAAGTTAACAAAACAGAAATAACAAAAATAAACCACTCAATTTGCCGACCCAGTGAGCTTAAGCTTCTCTTCCCCGCACGGAATTGCACCGTTTACAATGTTCGGTTTCGAGTTTTTGTCCAATCTGGGAAAAGACGTTTTCCAATAGAAGTTTTTTGTGAACCTTTATTTGTTTCTTCCCTTGCAAAGGTAAACATTAACAGAGACTCTCGACATTTTATGGGCGCTCACAGGTAAGAACGTAATCAGATTTGGCCAGTTTTTTTGCAGTTTCTCAAAGATTTTGCCATAATTTGCAGCCTATGATTAGACAAACCCTAGGTCCTTCGAAGCTTCTTTACGGTGGATTAACAATGATGACGAATTCAGAAAACAGAGAATGAAAAATATACGGGAAATTGAAAAAAACCCACTTTAAGGATAACACATCGAAAATTTGTTGAACCAAGCGAAACAACCAAGCAACAATCAGTACAAGGAACCTACCAAATAATTCGAAGAAGTACGCAATCAAACGGCGATGCGTGGGGTCGAACGGCCCTCCTTCTGGTATCCGCCGGAAGCAAGTTTGGGGCGCTCTCTGAAACCGATCTGACGCGCTGGGCCAGAAAGGAAGGGGGTGGATTTGGACCCGCCGCCCGACGAGGGCTTTTTTTGCCGGTCGTCGAAGAATTCGGCGGCTTTCCAACCGTCAGACCTTCCCGCGAATGGCCTTTCGGAAATCTTTTTGCAATCCTGGCTCATTTTTCACTTCCTCCTCCACTTGCTTCGGCCGCTCTCCCCGTATCGTTGTGTGTCGGACTGTGGTTGAGGCCCTGAAACAGTTGATTTTTTTTAAATAATTTTTTTCTTCTTTTTTCTTTACAGTGTTCAATAACTTTTTTTTTTTTTTTAAAGGCAAATAAGGAAAGGGTACACTTGGGGGAAATTTTTTAAAACATTGTGAAGTTGGTTTTTCAATAACTTAGAATAGGAGAAAATACTTGGAACAACATATCCGGTTTTTAAACATGTTCCCATCAGCACGCCGCCGCCGATTGTTATGATAAGTTTTCATGTCTTCTTTAATTCTAAAGTTGTACTTTTTTTGCGAAACCATAAATCAGCTGGCCGTCATATGATACGGTTGATTAAAGAAAGGCTTTCTTTTATGGTATCTTGACGACATTATCCCTGTTTTGTCAAATAGATATATACTCTATTTTGGGGTTCTCCGACGGAACCATACCCGTCGTCTGGGACCAAATATATTTCACCATGGTTTAACAAAATACAGTTTTTATCTTGGTAAAAAGTAAAAGACGTTTATGTGTAAAAACATTTTAACATCCATTGTATTCCTGAACACTGGTGTATTTCCATTAAATATTTTTTTGGATAATCAACGATTGTTCTTGATCAAAATTGTCGGTTAGGCAATACGTCTGAAGTTTAGCGGCCAACAATGAAAATTATTTCTTGTCCAATGTTGCTATTAAAGTCGTCGCAAAAGGAACCAAAAATTTCTGTTGTAGTGGCTTCATTTTCAAATCAAAAAATGTTATTAACAACTAATGTTTGTCAATACATAATGAAAACGTACGTTTTTAGCAATTTGTAACTTCTAGTTAAATAAATCCAAAGTTTATGTCGGCGTATTAAAACTCATATCCTGATTTCTCTAATCTAGTTATATTAACTGATATGTGATTTATTATCTTACCAATCAAGTATATTAAAATTTTTCATATTTTGTTTGCAAAGCATGCATTAAAAGGGCAACTACAAAAAGAAAATTAGGTTTTTTTAGCAAGCGATATGTTTTTCGTCATTGCTAAAAGTTTCATTAAACTCAAAAGTCATACACAAAGGTGATTCCACACTTTTTTTTTCTTTTTCTTTATTTTTTAAATTTGTCCGAATTTAAGTGGTGTTCGTTTTTGTTATAGATTGTTTTTTTTGGGTTTTTATTTTAAAAACGAAACAATCTCTTTATCTCTCTCTCTTTCAAGCCAAGGTAATTTGGCAGACTTGAGGTGGCCGGGCCTTGTGCTTTTAAAAAAAAAAAACATAATTTTTGTTTTCGTTGTGTTGTGTCGTCGTTTTTTCTTGTTTCCCGCACATCGCTTCTTCTTAGTTTCTGATGAATTTCTTTCTTTTTTCTTATAACACCCGCCGTTTATAAAGAATAATTGTTTTTCGTCTTTGAGAAAGAGGATATTTCGCAACAAAATTTGTCCCTTGGTAAGTTTTTGCGGACGGACATCTTGTCCGCACCACTCTTGACTAGTTTCTCTTGCACGAGGCCACGCAGACAGCTTGTCCGTTAACCCTCTGATACCGGACGGCGCCGCCCCCCCCTTAGGTTTTTGAAGGGGCACGAAAAGGAGGTGGTAAACTTCGTCGTTTTGATTTAAATGTACCCTAGGATTTTCTCTTCTCCTTATCACGTTGTCACCCTGAATAGCAATGCTCAAACATGAACCAACCGCGCCGACGGCCCGGACACCGAAAACTCCAAAAGAAAATTGATTTGAGCCCCGTTTGGCATATTTTTTTGCTTTTTGCTTAAACTTTACTGTTTCTTGTATGTTAAAAGGCCCGATCACTTAGGGCCAATGTGAACAAACACTAAAGGAAAAATGAAATTGGCCAGCTTGATAAAGTAATCTGTTTTTTAAACCATATAGAGGAGAATTAAATAAAGAAATGTCAATATGTTCATCAAAATATTTTTGTGCCAAGCCATGGCCTGCATATTCAACCCAATTCATTTTTTCCTTTCCTCAGTCACTTTCAAGCTTTCAGTACTATTTAAATAATACAAACGAAAACCCAGCTTTTTTATAAATTTGTTCATAATCATCTAAAATGTTTAAGAAAGTAAATGGGGTCTTGTTGGTTGGTCCAACTCACTGCCGTGGGGCGTTCAAGCTTACTTCCGGCGAGGCGTTCCGCGCTTGCTTTTTTGTCTTAGTTTTCTGAAGGAATGGGCGCTGCTTTCCTTTCCCTTTCCTTCGGCAGTTCCACACTATTTCCTTTCTTTCCTTTTTTTCAGTTTTTCCCCGTTCCTTCGTGAACTGCGGGCTTAAAAAGGGAATACATAATTCACCCAGCAGGGCTTAAAGCTGAAGGAAAGAAACTCGGTATTCAACAAAGTCTCTGACTCTTCTAAATTCTACAGTTCTTTTCTCCTAGCTAATTACAGATAATAAGCTCTTATTTCTCCAGTTGTATTTGCTAGATTTGACTCGCGTTAACATATTCACACCTCTTTACATTATACTTTTATTGCTGTCGTAGTTAGTGCTTGTTAGGCCCCCCCACACAGGGCCATAATCATTAACAGAACAAAAACACAAACCTGACCTAACAATGAGCAGGCTTTGTCCTAGATGTCGCTTATTTTTTCTGAGTGTTGAATAGTGTTTGAACTGGTTAAGTGGCAAGTAAAATGCCAAACTGCATGTTTTCATTTGATGTTGATTTCTTTCTTCTCTCTCTCTCTCTCTTTCTAACCTCTCTCTTTTCTCAAGGCAACTTCTCGCGCTTTACATCTTGCGATGTAGTTGGCTTTTCTCCGCACCGCCCTCATTATATCAATATAAAGAAAATAGAAAATAAAACAAGAATGATATATACACATTTCTTTTGTAACAAACAAAAAAAATTAACTGAACATTTTAATGGAGCTTTCGAAATATTTTTACGTTTTTTTAATTTGTCCACGGACTCTTTCTGCCTTCATGTTAACACAAAAAGTTACCTTAATATAAATTGCAAAATAGATAGGGAAATTAAAAATTTTTCATTTACAAAAAATAATAAATTTTTTGTAGCAATTACAGGGAAGGGGGAAGGAAATTAACATAGGTTGAGTCTTTTCTTCCACTATTTACCAGTTTTTAAAGACGGAAGAAAGAAAAAGGGAAAAAAATATGTGAAATGCTTCTAAAATTTAGTGGAAAAGTGGTCATTTTGCAAACTGAATGTTAGCTTCTAAAATAAGGCAACTATGGAAGAGTATTCGAAGCGGTTCCCAACTTTTGAAAACAGATTGGGAGCATGTTTCTCCAAATGGTCGATGAAAAAGTTCCAATCAGAGAAAATTCTTGGCTTCTTTATTGGAAATTGAATTATGATCGTAGAAGAGCCTAAACTAAAACAAAGAAGAATTTTATAAGAAGCTTAGAAATTTGTTGTTAGAGCTTTACCTAGTTCGCAATAACCAAACCAAAGAGAACAACAACTCGTAAGAACAGCCCAAAATCAAAGTGAAGTTACACTAAAAATGTGGAATCACTAAGCCAAAGCTGCCTGCTCCTTAATTGTTAAACATGTTTTCAGCGCTGAGTTGGGGTTACTCACTTTGAAGAACAAAGATTTATCTCTTGAAAGAATTAGTTCGTGGCAACTTTAGATTGGCCAAGTACAAAAACATTTTTACACAGTTGGTCCATCAAAAAATTGAATGAATTTTTTGTTTGCAAGGATTTAATGAAAGTTTTTTAGGCCATTGGTATACGGGCCAGTTATTTTGAAAATGACTTTTGAAAACATCATTGCGGACCCGTTCCCAATGGCTTTTTTACGTATGCTGTCAAAAATCTTTTTAAATTTGTTTTCATAACCTATTTTGGATAACCGAACAATTAACTATAGAAATACAACGAGCCAAAAGTGTTTAATGATTGTTTAGCCTTTTTTTGGCCTACTTTTCTTTAACCGTAGGCTACTCAGAACTTGCTTTTTTTGTTGGACAAAGTGTTTTGCTTGCATCTGGTGATTTGTTTGTCTTCCCCTTAAGTCAAGCTCAAAATACTGTTGTTTGGATCGCGAACTGCATCTTCTGAGGTGTACGAACGTTCTTTCTTGAATAAGAAAACCCGTTAAATTAACTGTTGTAGGAAATGGTCATGACATCATACTACCTGAACAACTTTATATGACTTTTTTTTTGTTGGACGGTTTTGTTGCTTAATGTTTGAATATAGAAAAATTAAGTGCTTTCCTTTTGAAATTTTTCCCAAGCCCAACCCTTGACTGTTTGTCTCCTCCACCCTTACTCTGACAAGTGTTATTGCTTTCGCAGGAAAATATAGAGACTACATATTCTAGTAAGAAAAGTCGCCAATCAGGCTGATTTAGTCGTGTTTGCTCTTTCATTTGCAGTGTGTTAATATTTGTTCCCTCTGTTTCTTACATATCTGTCCCATGGTTTCCTCGTCTTTCATTTCAAAGTATCAAGGGGAGTTCAAATTCTTAACAGCCATTTAGATAGCTTGCTTAATGATTCGGGAAAAAACTGAAGGACGAATAGGCAACCGGAACCTCTAACAAACCAATCGCTTCGTACATCCCTTTTGCTTAAATCGAGGGGGTGTATTTTTTTTTTGGTTATTACTCTTCACTCATCTTACAATATTGGTAAAATGAAAATAAAGTGCTGTTTGGTTAAGAGCTGTTGTTTTGAAGTCATTTTGTTTAAGTTTACACTTGGGATACGATACTTTGGTATAGCCGCTTTGTTTGGAACTGCTAGTTGTAATTTTTCAACACTAGCTCAAATATTTTTGATTTTAGCTCTTAGTGCTTTCTTAGCTATTTATTTTTGCCAATTTTTGGTGATTACATTTTCTTTTTTTTTTTTTTTTTTTATGAGAAACTAAGTGGATTTAACTTTGGCCTTTTGTGTTGTGTATACTGGCGGCACTACTTTTCGTGGTCGACTGAACGTAAGATCAATGGGCGACCTGCAAATAGTCACTACTCTCCTTCTCTTTTGGTTCAGTTGGCACATTTGGTAGCGTTAAAGAAGAGAATTAAATCTGATCAATTTTTATGAAATTGGTTTGTTGAGAATTACTTTCGCATGAATTTGCTTGTGAAATGGAAATTGTTCCATTTTCGCGAAACCACACGGGATACCATGCGGGTTTTATTGGATTAAACTGGGAATTGCAATTATTTCCCTCCAATCGTTTTGGAGTATTCGAAACTTCAATTTTTTTTAGCCGGCTCCTATGATTCTTTTTCCAAATTACGCAGGTCAGCATCTATTAAAAAGTTTAAATGCTGAATGACGACAAGTTTTTTTTAATCTGTAAAAGAAGTGCAACCATTTGCCAAGGCCACAAAAAGGCTAGCAGCCCCCCCGCAAATGTCTTTAAGGACATTAAAATAGTTTCTGAAACAAAATTTGCAATGAAATGTCAGTGCACGTCCAAGTTAAAAGTTAAGATTGGATTCCGAAAAGTCATTTATCAATAATTGTTTTTTAGTATCGCGACAAAGATGTTTGACAGAGTGGAAATGGAAATTGAGAAGAATATTACTCTGTTTCTTCCTTCTTTCGAAGTAGCATGTAGTTGCTAATGTTTGAGAACGAGGAGATCTCGCATGTACCGGCGGTTTGACGATAGAGAAAGGGGCATGAAGGCACCACAGGTTAAGTGCTCGTGAAAAATCTAAAATTTTGGTAAACTTCTAACTTGTCTCGATACTTTTAGCACTTTTTGGCATCGAACAAACTCAAAAGGTTTTTAAAAAACACTTAAGTCCGAGGTAAATCATTAATTTAAATAAGAAAGTTGCCAGATTTGGTCATACTGTTTTATTAACTTTAGACGGAAGGATGCTGAAATAGCTCCAGAAAAAATCGCGCCATCGTTTTTTTTAAAAAAAAACAACACCACACAACAGTTTCGGGACTGGTCTGTTTGACCCCACGACCGTCAGGGTCACTACGACCCCATCGGTTTACAAGAACCTGGTTGGTAAGCGGAGCAGATTGTTAACACAGGAGCATACCACACCGGAAGTTTTCGACAAAGAAGTAGACGGCTTTGTGCCGATCTTTGTTGAGGCGCAAACGCTTGTAAGAACGCCCCACATTTGGCGAAACAACAACGGCAGATAAAGCTTCTAAAAATCCCGAGCAGGGGTTGGACCCACCTTATTTGGCTTGGGGAATCCAAAACCAAACAATGATCGAATTAGACTTCTTTCAGAGAAGCATACCAATGTAATCAAACCGAAGGATTCGGATGGCAGCCACAAAATTCCCTTTCACAAACAAAACAACTCAACAGCCTTCAAACAAAACCAGCAAAGTGAACCCGTCAAGGCCGCCGGGGCTTATTGAAACAAACTTTTTCAAATAAGCAATAATGGTCTTCGGAAATCTCTTCCTCAGAACCTCCTTCCAACCCAACGTCCTCCTTATGAAACTTTCAGAGATTCTCATTTGGAAAAAGAAGGAATAACGCTTTTTGTAAAATACATCAAACCAAAGTTGGAAAAAAGAACCTACGCAGCTTTCTCACAAAAGACTTCCAACTACCGACTTTCTGTTTAATAATTCGCTTCAGAATTTTCGAAACCAACGCTTTTTCTGACCACTGGGTTTTCATCCCAACACATGAGAAAAGTAAGTATCTCGTCTCTTTGAATGTTCCTAACTACTCACCCATCTTTGGTGAAGAAGGAAAACGTCGTTTTTATTTGAATCCGCCCCAAAAATTTGAACCACGCCAATTTATTCCGCCTCATTCTCTTTTTGGCTTAAGAAATTTCTTCAGCAAAAACTGAGAAACACCTCACTGCAGCCAAAAACTTCTTGCTTTCCTCAACTTTTTACAACCAATCAAAAGACTTTTACCTCCGGCAACAGCAAAAAACAACTTGTTGAGGCAGCAAACCAACTTTTTGGCTTTGCAATGATTCAAACCCTCTCCCCTTAAGCCTTTCCCAAAGAAACTTCAAATTTCTTTGCTCTTAAAATTTTCTTAACATTCTTCGCCGTTTAGAGATCACAATCCTAAAACAAGGAATTGAACACTCGGATTTCCTCTCAACTTGCCATCCAGTCAGCCACGCCAACTTTAGGAAATCCTCATGTTTCCATCCA
>FXXK01000004.1:61717-76572 GCA_900184695.1 Betula pendula
TTCAGCCACCACCAAACGTTTCAGGGGTGGTTTTCGAACTACCCTATAATTTTGTTGTTCTTCTCATTTTTTTTTTTTTAGAATTTAAACATAATTTTTAATTTTACTTTTTTCAAATATATTCACCTACCCAAACATCTTTTCTAAACCATCTAAACCTAATTTCAAATTTTTTTTTCGATATCCGTAAAGTCAACAAATAATAAAAAAAAAAACCGAACACCCACACGAACTCTTTTACCCTCTTTATTTTTTTTTCTTTTTAATTTGGTTCCCACCTTTAAAATTTTAGTTTCGTCCCAAACATTAGAAGGTCATGATCGGGTGGTGAAAGACTATTTTAGACGATATATTTAATTGATGATTCTTTATTTATTAATTTCAAAAAGTCAAATTTCTTAAATTACTTGACCCGGGCATGTTGAGCCTTGTAGGAGGGGTAAGCAACGCGAGTACTAAAGCTCATCCACAAAGGCTTGGGCATTACAATACTAACCAGTCACGTAACTTGTAAATCCCTATTTTAATTCCTCCAAACCTCATACAACTCAAATTCCCCTTTTTAGGGGTGTACAAGCGGTTATTATCTATAATTGCAACCACAACCGTTTCGCCTTAAGCCATTAGCGATTATTTAATAACCGTCAGTTAGCAGTTATTTGGGGTACCAACCATATGGTTATAACCGATTTTTATATATAGGTCATTTGAGCCTATATTAGTGTTTTGGGCCTTTATTGGGCCTCTTTTTAGGGCTTATTTTAGATTATTTTTTAGTATTTTTTGCGTTTTTATAGGGCCAAAAAAAATAGGCCATTCCGTGAGACTTAGAAGGAAAAAAAATTTTTAAATTCAAATTTGCTTTCTCTAAATAAAATAATATATATAAAACAGGAATACAACTTAATAACGTAACTAACAACAAACAAAGATTTATAAATTCAAAACATTCAAATTAGAATCAAAGCACTATAATGTTGTTGTTTGTTATATATATTATTATTGCGTTATGATATATAAAAAAATATAAGTAATATATATAAGGGTAAGTGGTTTAGTGGGTTATTAACCGCTTACCCCTACTCCTAAAACCCCTAACCATCCCGTCCTAGACGGTTAGCGATTTTTTTATAACCGCTTACAAAAGCGATTATATGGTTATGCGATTTGCGATTATAAGCGGTTAGCGGTTATGAGGCAGTTATAACTGCCCCATTTGTACAACCTTACCCCTTTCTAAGTTTCTCTCTTCTTGATTTATACAATATTTATACAAAGTTGTTCTACTGTTTTTGTGCTTTTTGTGTGTGATTAGCAAAATGGGTATCATAAGGACCACTCTCTTGCTCACAGTGGGGACTTTGTATGGTGTTTATATTGCTCAAAACTACAACGTTTCCAACATCAGAAAGTTAGCTGATATTGGCTTTTTTATGGCCAAGCACATTGAAGAAACCTATCGCAAGCCCAATATCAGCAAGAACCAGGACGACGACGCTTTGAAGTAAACTCACTTTGGAAGACCAAAACGACCTTCAATCCCATTTTGGTAGGATCGGGATAAATCCAATGGTGATGGTGAAATTTGGGAAGATGGAAAAATGATAGGAATATATGCCCAAACATTTCTCTTTTAAAATCTAGTCTCTTAATGTCATTGTAGTTAGAATTTCAGTGTTTTTGGATTTTTTATGAAATTTATTGTCCTAATTTGTTATTGGAAATAGCATGATTGATTATGATTTAATTTCCATGATTATCAAATTGGGTAATAAATTCGTTTCCGATCATGTGTAATTTGAGAGTTTAATTTGGTCATTTGGATTCCAATTGGTATGCTTTGGAAATAGATAATATACAAGTGTTGTAAATTGTCTTTCATTCTATTAATTCCTAACTTGGAAAGGAAGGAGCGAAGCAAAAAGACAATAATTCTTTTATTGGTCATTTGGATGGAGGTAATCTTTTAAGATTTTATGGAATGCTAAAATATTATTTGGCTTGATTACACTCAAGTGGAGGAATCAAAATATTACTTACAAAAAAACAAAAAAAGAAAGAAAGTGGAGGAATCAAAATATCTAAGGGAAAGAGGATTTTCTTCAAAGGGTTATTTCAGGCTAGAAATTTCTTTTAATCTACTCTAATAAATGTCAGGTGTCCTCTATTTTTGAGTTTTTTAAAATCTATTGTTTAGATTAAGTTAGTAGAAGGGGAGTTAACTGCTATTAAGAATGTTAAAGAAAATATATATCTCAAATTTCTTACTAATCAATATTTAAAAGCGACATGTGTCTTTTAGGCATCCTTATTTTAGGGTAGTTGAAGTAATCCTAAAAGCTTGTTTGGGATTGCGTTGAGAAATAAAGTTTTTTAAATTTTTTTTAAAAAAAACTTTTTAACTAAAGCTTCATTTTTAAGCTTTTCTCAAAAGTGCGTTTTAGCTATTTTTAGAATAAAAAAGTCAAATAAGTACTTTTAAATTTTTTTACTAAACATATCAACTTTTTGTTTGGCACAACTCTTTAAATATTAAAAATAATTTTTAATCTCTCTAATACAATTTCAAACATGCTCTAAGTCTCCCGACAAACATAAAACGTTTGACGTTTGATAAATTAACTAATCGATGATTTTGTTAATATAGTTTGATATTTAAATAGACACTTACAATAAGATTAAAATCATTAATCATGCTATCCATATGATTGCAGTACTACTCTATGGCTAGCCAAACAGCTTCCACGCACGCAGCACTTGTTTGGATAATATTTATGTGAGCAAGAGTTTTACCACAAACTATGGAGACTGGAGTGATGGCAACATCGTCAAGATTCAAGGAATTCGAGTTCAAAACCATCCGATTAGCTCTAAAGATTAGCTACAAAGCGCCTTATAGCATTTTTAGTGACCTCTTTATTCTCTAAATGTAGCTTTTTTAAAAAAAAAAATTAACAAAACACTTAAAAACTTCTATTTAATTAATTCTTTATTCAAAGTTAGATTTTAATTTTGTCAGATTTTCCTTTAAATCTAAAGAACCAAAACCAAGATATTAAATTTTTTTAATATTACTTTTCAACTTTAGTCTCACAAACTTGTTTTTCTCTGTTTTGTTTCTCTCATAATAGTTAATATTATCAATAAAAAAATAGTATTTATTAAAGTAAAAAAATATTTAGAGAATTTATTGTTTAGTGATTTAAAAAAAAAAAAAATGCCTAATTAAATCCTTAAAAAGTAAATTTTAAAATTAAATTATTAAAAAACTTTCGAGATTAACACTTAAAAATGTTTCGTAAGGCATTCATAATAAGCTTTTAAAGTTCAGGAGTGACCGGACCGGAGTTGCAATTTTCCAAGTTGACGAGACGAGCGTTTTATGTTACGTGAAATTGAATCACGGAATTGTGTGGAAAAGGGGAGACATAGAAGATTAGAGTGATGGAAGTGGGTTTTATTTAGTCTTTCTTTCTTGTCAGCAAGGACGCAGGACAGGCAATATAAAAAAATGAAAATGAGAAAAAGGAGAAAAGTAAAAGAAGAAAAAATACTTTTATTTCTAAATTAGATCTGTTCTTTATTACTTTTTTTTTTTTTTTTTTTTTGTATTTAAGAACCCAAGATTGATTAAAAAAAAAAATTGGGTTATATAGTACTATAAAATATATATTTTTTTTCTTTTCTTTTAGTTTCAATTGTAACTCAAATGCTTATTTTTTGACAACAAATGATGTATATTGAAATCAATTTGTTTTTTCATCATAAAAAAAATCTTTTTATGAGTTTTTTTTTTTTTCCACAAATTACTTTATAAAAGCCAACCGAAAAATCTATCATACGATCAACTTTTAAATGGGACGAATAGTCTTATATATCATGTAATTTCGCACTAGAAACAATAATGAATTAGAACTTTTTGTTTCATACATTGCTCATCAGTGAAATCTTAACTAGAGTTATTCAATATGATAGGCACACATTAAAAAGGAAAAATATGGTAAAAAAATTTGATTAGAAAGAAATATTCAAATTTTCGGATCACTTTCTGTCGACCTAAAGGATATGGCTGTATTACTTACAAAAAAAAAAAAAAAAGATTGGCTGTAACGTAATTTCTACATTTCAGACATTGGTTTGAGCAGAATTTGACATACAAAAACAGTTGTATAGTCTATTTTTTTTAAGAGCATCTAACGGTATGTAATTTAAATCATTTTCTTTAAATTAAAAAGAATTAAATTACTTTTTATTTTTCTATTTAAATTTACCTCACAATAGATTTTTTAAATATTTTCTTATATCATTCAAATAATATTTTTTTTACTTTTACTTTAGTGCAACTCAATACATTAGGTTGTAAGAAATCGCCACTTATCTCAAAAGTTTAAGCTGATAAGAAGAGTCTACTCAGAGCACTCACATTGGGCTTAACAAATGTTTGGCTAAATTTTAGCTAAAACATCACTTTTTCTATTTTAGCTAACAACTTTTCAAAATAAACTACATCCGACTCAGCATTTTAGCTAACAACTTTTACTATTCCATTTAAATATTCATTATCTATTCTTTTTTTATTCTTTTTTTATTCTTTCTCTAACAATTATATTTTTGAAACCTAATCATTTCCTAACTATCACATTTTCTAAAATTTGTCATTTTTTAAAGGTCATATTTTTAAAATTCATTTTTTTCATAATGGCCATATATATATATATATATTAATCTTTTATAACCGGCTCGTTTTTTAAAAAAAAAAAAAAAAAAAAACTGAAGCATACAATGCCAAATTTACAAAACCAACGATCATATTGTTCTAAAAACAATATAAAAAAGAAAGTAGTTAATACCCTTTCATTGCAGTTCACGTAACATTGAATACTTGAGGCATTTTTTCATTTAGCATTCAAGATTCATTCAATAGCATTGAATAGCCACGAAATTTCAGTAGAGGATGCAGTTGACGGGGTACAGAGTTATCTATCAACAATCATAATATAATTGTCTTTTGTTATTTTCCAATAAGCTACAAGTCAAGCCTATACGAAGGTCACACGAAGGTCCATCTGCTGCTCTGCACATTGAAGTCCTTTTTGTACAAGGAGTCTGAATTCTTTGGCAGGTTCTTACAATCCAATTCAGGGGAGGAGTCCTTTTCCGTGAAGTCTTTGTAATTCTAGGCTTGTATTAAGTTTAACTTTTACTTACTAGCTTTTCTTTTCCTAGTCCCACTAGAATAAGTAGATCGATAACTCCTATATAAAGACTTGTACCCGTTGAACAAAGAAGCAGAGAATGATAATTTTTTTAATGCAATATCGTCTGAGTGTGATGCTCTAGTTGAGTGAGATACTCTTTTCCATCGTTGGTGTGACGCCAGCCTTGTTTTTTCTAGCCCTGTGTTCCATATCCCTTGGGTGCTGCATCAAATTGGTATCAGAGCATCAAGGCTCGATTGCTTTCCCAAGCACTCGACGATCCACTGGCACCACCGCTCAGCCAAGCACCAGCTACCCAAAACCTCTACCCTTGAGAAAGCCATCCACCGAACCAGCAAACGCACTTGTTTTTTTTCCAATTTTGCACCAACCAACACTGTCGGTTTTGAAAAGACCCTACTGTTACAACCACCCAAAATACCACACTACACCGACACACCCCTTTTCATCAGCTTGCGATCTCTCTGTTTTTTTTTCAACCCATATCCATCACACCAAGTCTGTTCTACGATGAACACACGCAGTGGCAGATCCTATGGAAACCAGCAACTCAGTCAATAGCAACGAGATGACCTGCTGCTTGAGATGGCTCATCAGTTGGGCTTGCTACACAAGCGAATGGATACCATGTGGAACCATGTGTTTGACAAGCCAGAGAGCTCGGGAGGAAAGGCCAAAGTTGAAGACAATGACAACAGTGATCCAGAAGCAATGGGTGGAGGTGAGAATTCTGAAGTTCATAAGAAGGCACAATTTTCTTCTCTTCCCCACCAAGAGACTCATGCCCATATGTCCCCCCCTTTGTTTCAAGAGTTACATTACACGCCTCCCCTACTCCGGGAATCACGTTCACAAGCATTTACCCATTTTCTTAATCATACACCAAACCCTTACACCCACTGGCAGCAATCTCCTGGGAGATTGGAACCGTTTGATCACCGAATTGATGACATTACCAAAAGGGTCCGTGTGGATGTTCCGGATTTTTATGGTAAGATTGATCCTCAGGCATTCCAGGATTGGTTGACCTCACTCGATGATTATTTTGAATGGTTCAATTTACCCCCTGATCGCAAGGTTCGATTTGTGAAGATGAAGCTTAAGGGGCAGGCTCGTATGTGGTGGCACAGTGTTGAGGAACAACTGCTTAGGCTGCGTCAACCCCCTATTTCAATATGGGAGGAGATGAAGTTACGCCTACAAGAAAAGTACTTGCCTATTGACTATGAAGAGTCCTTGTTTGAAGAGCTCCTCACCCTCCGACAAGGGAGCACAACTGTGGACGAGTACAAGCACAAATTTCATGAACTAAGTATAAGGAGCCAAGTGTCAGAAACAGAGCGACAGACTATAACTCGTTTTAAAGCTGGCCTCCGCGAAGACATACGTCGGGAGCTACTTACTGTCAGGTTGGTCAGTATAGAAGAAGCATATCAACTAGCTTTGAGGATTGAGCAGCAGCTCAAAGGCTTCACCCCCAGGCGTACCACATCGTCCAATTGGAACACTATTGCCAACAAAGGGTTTCAACCTTTTAACAAAACTCCTTCTACATCTATATCAGACAAGAGCTTTACGCGGCCCTCAAATACATCTGAACGAGCTCCACACGAAAGGGAGGAACGGCGTGGAAAGATGGTCGTAGGCCCTAGGACTGAAAAGGGCAAAGAAGAATGTTACCGTTGTGGTGGTCGTGGACATTTTGCTGTTGTGTGTCCAACGCGTGAACAAAAACCAGTACTATTGTGCAATGAAGAAGGGGAAATCACTGCCCAAGATCACCACCTTGAAACACAAGAGGCTGATGATGAGGAAGCTCCTGAAGAACGGCTAGACAGCTCTAACCTCCCTTTGTGCGTAATCAGGAGAATTTTAACGGGCCAGAAAACAGAAGATAACGGAGAGGAGGAATGGCTTCGGACAAATATTTTCCACACCCGCGTCGAACATCAAGGTAAGGCCCTGAACTTAATCATTGATAATGGTAGCGGTATGAATGTCATCTCACAGAAAGCCGTGGAAAAGATGAAATTTCCTACAGAGAGACATCCAAAGCCCTATAAAGTTAGTTGGGTGGATGATACCTCAATTCCCGTTAAGACCCGTTGTCTGGTGTCCTTTTCATTGGGTCAGCACTACAAGGATGATGTATGGTGTGACGTTATCCCAATGAAAGCTTGCCATCTTTTGCTTGGCAGGCCATGGTTATATGATAGAAAAGTAAAGTATGATGGGTTCACCAATACGTACACCTTTTTCTTCAAAGGGCGTAAGATGGCCTTACAACCCATGAAACTAGATGATTTTGGGGAGAGGCCTAAGGAGGAGACCCGTGTGTTGACTCTCCAGAAATTCACGAAAGCTTGCACAGAACGGGGGGTATTTTTTTTGATAGCACAGACAAACGACAAAAGGGATAACAGCGTCCCGCCAGTCGAAGTTCAAAAATTATTGAAGGAGTTTGTAGATTTGGCTCCTGGGGAACTGCCCAATGCATTACCCCCAATGAGGAACATTCAACATGCCATTGATCTTGTACTTGGTGCAGCACTGCCAAATCTTCCGGCCTATAGAATGAGTCCTAAGGAACACAAGGAACTTCAGCATCAGGTGCAAGAGCTATTAACTCGTGGATTTATTCGTGAGAGTCTAAGTCCTTGCGCCGTACCTGCTCTACTCACTCCAAAGAAAGATGGGACTTGGAGGATGTGTGTTGACAGTCGAGCTATCAACAAAATTACGGTAAAATACCGTTTTCCAATTCCTCGCCTTGACGATATGCTGGATGTACTGTACGGGGCCAAGGTGTTTTCAAAAATTGATCTCCGAAGTGGGTATCACCAGATACGTGTTCGGCCTGGTGACGAGTGGAAGACCGCATTTAAGACACGAGATGGGTTGTTTGAGTGGCTAGTAATGCCTTTTGGATTGACAAATGCCCCAAGTACATTTATGAGAGTGATGAACCAAGTCCTCAAACTGTTCATAGACAAATTTGTGGTTGTCTACTTTGATGACATATTGATTTTTAGTCACAGCTTACATGAACACCTTGATCATTTGCGCCAGGTATTCCTCACACTACGCTTTGAGAGTTTCTTTGTTAACCTAAAAAAATGCTCTTTTGCGCAGAATAGTGTAGTATTTTTAGGATTCATTGTATCAGCTGATGGCGTAGCCACGGATCCTGAAAAAATTCAGGGCCGTTCTTGACTGGGCTCCACCAACCAACATCCATGAAGTACGAAGTTTCCATGGTTTGGCTTCTTTTTACCGCCGTTTTGTCAGGGGTTTCAGTTCCATCATGGCTCCTATTACTGAATGCACAAAAAAAGGGTCCTTCTTGTGGACCACGGCCGCCCAGAAGGCATTTGAAGCCATCAAACGACGCCTCGCCGAAGCCCCTATACTCCAACTACCAAATTTTGAAGCCCCCTTTGAGGTCGCATGTGACGCCTCACATCTTGGTATTGGAGGTGTACTTAGTCAGAGTGGGCACCCAGTGGCTTTTTATAGCAAAAAATTGAATGAAGCTAAGAAAATGTATTCTACCTATGACTTGGAGCTTTATGTTGTTGTGCAAACCTTGAAGCATTGGCGTCATTATCTCATCCATAGAGAATTTGTCATTTTCTCCGATCATGACTCGCTGCGACATCTTAACTCTCAAAAGCGCTTGAACGCTAGGCATGCTCGATGGGTAGATTTTTTACAACAATACACTTTTGTGTTAAAGCATAAAGCCGGTACTGAAAACCGTGTGGCAGATGCGCTTAGTCGCAAATCATTTTTGCTCACTGCCATGACTACTGATGTGGTTTGTTTTGAGGACGTCAAGGGACTCTACCAATCTGATCCTGATTTTGGTCCCATTTATTCCCAGTTGGTTGAAAACCCAAGAGCATTGCAGGGCACTTACTCGTTACTAGATGGATTTTTATTTCATGGGACGCAGTTGTGCCTACCTGACACGTCCATCCGTGATTTCGTCATAACGGAACTACATGCTGGAGGTTTGGCTGGTCATTTTGGACGAGACAAAACAATCTCTCTTGTGGAGGATCGTTATTATTGGCCAGGCTTAAAGAAACAAGTGACAACTGTTGTCAAACATTGTCGAACCTGTCAACTCGCAAAGGGTACCAGAACCAATGCAGGGCTCTATACCCCCTTGCCAATACCTGCAAGTCCTTGGATGGATCTTAGCATGGATTTTGTCTTAGGGCTCCCAAAGACCATACGTGGTTATGATTCCATATTTGTGATAGTTGACCGTTTCTCTAAAATGGCACATTTTTTAGCTTGCTCTAAGACTTATGATGCATCACGAGTGGCGTCTCTGTTCTTTGCAGAAATTGTTCGCCTTCATGGTGTACCTCAATCAATCGTCTCTGATAGAGATGTCAAATTTGTGAGCTATTTCTGGAAAGCTTTATGGGCAAAGATGGGAACGAAGCTCAAATTCTCCAGTGCATTCCATCCACAAACTGATGGACAAACAGAGACTGTAAATCGTAGCTTGGGCAACCTCCTCAGATGTTTAGTGACTGATCATCATACGTCATGGGATCTCCTTTTACCCCATGCTGAATTTGCTTACAACTGCTCCGTTAATCGAAGTACTGGGTTATCACCTTTTGAAATTGTTACAGGTGCACGCCCAAAATTGCCTATTGATTTGTCTCCCTTACCCATTGCATCCCGGATATGCGAAGGAGCCGAAGATTTTGTGAAACACATGCATGACATTCACAGTGAGGTACGGAAGCGCCTTGTTATTACCTCTGAGAATTACAAACGACAAGCAGATCAGCATAGGCGTCATGTGGAGTTCAAACCTGGAGACCTTGTTCTCATCAGAATTCGACTTGAGCGTTTCCCGAAAGGAGCGTTCCAAAAACTTCACCATCGTCGAGCAAGCCCTTTCAAGATTTTGCAGAAGTTGGGATCTAATGCCTACCATGTCGAACTTCCTTCTACTCTCCACATCAGCCCCGTGTTCAATGTAGAAGATTTAACTGCTTATGAAGGTCATGTTGAAGAAGTTGCCCTGAAACCTACTCCTATCAATCTACCTGCTCATGTTAAACCTCGGGAAGAAATAGAAGATATTTTGGATGATCAACTAGTTTCTACTAGGCGGGGAGGTTATCAAAAAATTTTGGTGAAGTGGCGTAACAGACCCATTTCTGATTGTTGCTGGTTACAGACTGAGGAAGTTCAGCGGTTAAATCCCGATTTATATGATCTTTATCAATCTCGCCACTCGCCGGAGGCGAGTTCTTTTTAAGAGGGAGGGAATATGACGGGGTACAGAGTTATCTATCAACAATCATAATATAATTGTCTTTTGTTATTTTCCAATAAGCTACAAGTCAAGCCTATACGAAGGTCACACGAAGGTCCATCTGCTGCTCTGCACATTGAAGTCCTTTTTGTACAAGGAGTCTGAATTCTTTGGCAGGTTCTTACAATCCAATTCAGGGGAGGAGTCATTTTCCGTGAAGTCTTTGTAATTCTAGGCTTGTATTAAGTTTAACTTTTACTTACTAGCTTTTCTTTTCCTAGTCCCACTAGAATAAGTAGATCGATAACTCCTATATAAAGACTTGTACCCGTTGAACAAAGAAGCAGAGAATGATAATTTTTTTAATGCAATATCGTCTGAGTGTGATGCTCTAGTTGAGTGAGATACTCTTTTCCATCGTTGGTGTGACGCCAACCTTGTTTTTTCTAGCCCTGTGTTCCATATCCCTTGGGTACTGATCAAGACGGTCTAAAATTTTGAGATTCAAATAGTCTGATTTTATCGACATTTTCCAGGTATTTACGCTTTTGCACCAAGCAGAAACACTGCTGAAGGAAATTCACAGTGTATAAGGGGAAAAACTGAGTCAAGCCTCCAGAAGTGAGGTCAACAAAAGCCAAAAGTTGGATTAAGCTCGGTTGAGCAAAAAAACTTTCAAAATTACTAACAAATTCAATGATACTCACAGTTTTGATCTCTTAAAATTTTTCGCTGCATATTTCAGGAATCAAAGATAGCATTGTCGTGAAGGAAAATCCTGCCCTCGCTTGAGGAGGAACGATAGAGATGAAGCTGAGAATGAAGATCGGAAAGCTTTGTTGATTTTCACGTGATTGGCTTGATTTCCAAGATTTGAAGGTCCTTCTAGAGTCCAACGTGATTGTTTGGACGAAACCCTATTCTATTTCTATTTACATTAATTATTAAATCCTCATATGAAAAAGAGTTGCATGGCAGGTTGGGAGGCGTCTGGGGCAGGTAGATGTGGGGGATGCCAGATGGACGAGGTTTTCCTCGCAACAACTTCCTCCCAACCTTAATCTATTAAAGTGCCATGTGTCCGCTTTGAATGTGGGAGCACATGATTTTTTAATGTGCAAGACAAAGTTGGAATAAGGCACATGTATTTTTATAATTTTTTAGCAACTTTGTCCTGTAATTAAAAATGGGGGCCATGTGCTTCTCACATGCAAAGGGACACATGTCAATTTTAAAATGAGGTTTTGGAGGAACTTGCTTTCAATCATATCTATAAAAATGAGCAAGTGTCCATTTGCAATGTAAGAAGCACATGCATTTTTTAATTGCAAGGATAAAGTTGAAAATTTTTTATAAAAATGCATGTGCTTATACCAATTTTGTCCTTGCAATATAAAAATGGCATGTGCTTCTCACATTCCAACAATGGACAGCTTGTCATTTTTATAGGTTAGGGTTGAAGAAGTTCTTCCACCAGTTTGAGAAAACTCTGTCCTAAAATAAAGGGAATGTTGGAATTTTTATATGTGAAAGTGAAAAAGTTTTATTTTTAGTAAATTTTTTTTATTTAATAGTATAAAAAGTGTTTGATGCGATATAAAAATGAAAAAAGTTTAAAAAATGATTGATAGCATATAAAAAGTTGAAATGTTTTTTTTTTTTAAAAAAAAAGAAAAAAAAACCCCCAGCCTAAAACCTTTCCCAAAAGACCCTCTTGATCAGCCAAGGGGTCGATTTTTTAATTAAATTTGGGATTAATACCTTTTATTTAACTGATCAAGACGGTCTAAAATTTTGAGATTCAAATAGTCTGATTTTATCGACATTTTCCAGTATTACGCTTGCATCCAAGCAGAAACACTCTGAAGGAAATTCACAGTGTATAAGGGGAAAAACTGAGATCAAGCCTCAAAGTGGAGGTCAACAAAGCCAAAGAGTTGATTAAGCTCGGTTGAGCAAAAAAACTTTCAAAATTACTAATAAATTCAATGATACTCACAGTTTTGATCTCTAAAATTTTTCGCTGCATATTTCAGGATCAAAGATAACGCATTGTCGTGAAGGAAAATCCTGCCTCGCTTGAGGAGGAACGAGTAGAGATGAAGCTGAGAATGAGATCGAAAGCTTTGTTGATTTTCATACGTGATTGGCTTTGATTTCCAAGATTTGAAAGGTCCTTCTTAGATTGTCCAACGTGATTGTTTTGGACGAAACCCTATTTCTATTTCTATTTAATTAATTATTAAATCCTTCATATGAAAAAAGTTGCATGGCAGGTTGGGAGCGTCTGGGGCAGGTAGATGTGGGGGATGCCAATGGACAAGAGTTTCCTCGAACAACTTCTCCCACCGTTTAATCTATAAAAGTGCCATGTGTCCGCTTTGCATGTGGGAGCAACATGTATTTTTTAATGTGCAAGACAAAGTTGGAAATAAGGCACATGTATTTTTATAATTTTTTACAACTTTGTCCTTGTAATTAAAAATGGCCATGTGCTTCTCACATGCAACAGAGACACATGTCAATTTTATAAATGAGGTTGTGGAGGAACTTGCTTCAATCCTATCTATAAAAATGAGCAAGTGTCCATTTGCATGTAAGAAGCACATGCATTTTTTAATTGCATAGGATAAGTTGAAAATTTTTTATAAAAATGCATGTTGCTTATACCAATTTTGTCTTGCAATTTAAAAATGGCATGTGCTTCTCACATTCCAACATGGACAGCTTGTCATTTTTTATAGGTTAGGGTTGAAGGAAGTTCTTCGCAACCCAGTTTGGAGGAAAACTCTGTCCTAAAAATAAAGGGAATGTTGTAATTTTTATATGTGAAAGTGAAAAAGTTTTATTTCTAGTAAATTTTATTTATTTATAGTTATAAAAAGTGTTTGATGCGATATAAAGTGAAAAAAGTTTTAAAAAATGATTGATAGCATATAAAAAGTTGAAATGTTTTTTTTTTTTAAAAAAAAAAAAAAAAAACCCCGCAGCCTAAAACGCTTTCCCAAAAGTACCCCTTGATCAGCCAAGGGGCGATTTTTTTAATTAAATTTGGATAAATACCTTTTTATTTACTACATTTTCTTTGCAATTTTATCAAAAAGATACGTGGTTATTCTTTTCGAAAATTGCACGTTTTTAAATTGAGTAATGATACAAATTCAACTTTTTTATCCAACTTTGTATATATAGATAAAGATAGGCCCACAAATGCAAAAGCAAAATCTTAATAAAATAAAGAAAAATGCTAGTTTTCCTACTCCATGCATCCAACTCCATCCAACTCATGTTGATTTTTTTTTTTTTTTGTTAAAGCAAACAACAGAAAGTTGGATGGGGTTGGATGCTTAGGTTGGACACCAAGCATCGCTTTAAAATAAAATAAAATAAGCCACATATGTAAAGTTTGATGGAGTTGGACAAGAAAATTGGTCATGTAGCATTACTCTTTTAAATTGCTATTTCTCAATTTTCCATTAAAAATTTTCTTGTCCAACTTCATCTAACTTTGCATATGTGATTTATTTTATTTTATATTTTTTAAGAGTTTATTTTTATATTTGTGGGGCATATCTTTGTCTACATATATATAAAGTTAAATGAAGTTGAACAAAAAAATTAGAATTGTAGCATTACTCTAAAAATAAAAAGATAAAGCAGATGACGCAATTTATAAATTTATGCCGTGTGTGCTCCATATCATTTTAATTAAAAATATTAATTAAATATTTTTAAATTACAATGATATCTCTGTTAAAAAAAAAAAGTGCTGACCAATATGGAGGGTGAATCATGAAAAGCTGGAAGAATGCATCCATGGAGATAGTATGGTGGGTCTCTTCTTATAGTCGGTCATAGAGACTTATAGTATTTGTGGTACAATGCTTTTTACACTCTAATTTTTTATTGAGTTCGTACAAGTGAGTTATGTTAAAAATTGTTTATCATTATGTCACATGTTGAATTTAAGTCATGTCAAAACATGTATATAAAACTATATAAATCAATTATAATATAACTTATTTAATTAAATATGTCAGATTTTTTAATCCTAACCCTTTTAATTTCATGTTAAGTTCGTGTTTGATTTGAGAGTCGTGTCAAAAATTTACAGCCCTATTTTCTTTTTCATTGACTTATTTTTTGCTCATATATACTTTTTTTTTTTTTGGCATTATTGCTGATATATACTTTATTTCGAACTTAGAGTCTTTCTATTAACAAGTTCACATATCTACAAAATTAAAAACCCATAAAATTGGATGTAAACAATCGGTAAACTTAATAAACTATTATAGCTTGAAGTACAAAATTCCTCGAGTGCCGAGAGGCAGAATGCTTAATGGGGA
>FXXK01000005.1:0-12439 GCA_900184695.1 Betula pendula
TGCCAACACACCTAAAGGTTCTTTTAAGGGTGGTAGGGGCCTTCGCCAGGGGAATCCCTTATCCCCCTATTTATTTATTTTGGTGGAGGAGGTTTTTTCGAGACTGTTGCGGCAAAAGGTTTAAGATGGAAATATTGGCTATTATTCGCAGCCTAGAAAGGGTCCGTTAATTTCACATTTGCTTTATGCGGATGATATGGTTATTTTTTCGACAGGACGGAAGAAAGACGTGAAGAATATCTTAGACGTTCTTGATCTCTATGCCCAGTGGTCTGGTCAAGTGGTCAATGCCTCTAAGTCATCTATTTTTTTCTCAACCCGTATTCCAGATTCTCGGTGTCAGGAGCTAATTAGAGTGTCTGGTTTTTCGATGGGGCAATTTCCAATGAAATATCTGGGGGTTCCTATTTTCTCAGGTAGGGTAAAATCTTGGTATTTTGATAATTTGTTATTCAAAATTCCCAAAAAAATTGAGGGTTGGAAGATGCGGTTTCTGTCTGCTGGTGCCAGATTACTTTTGATTAAACATGTGCTTTCAAGTTTGCCAGTGCATTTACTATCGGTCTTACCAATGCCCAAGCAAATATTTGGAAAGATTAACAGACTCTTTAGTACGTTTTTCTGGGGTTCATCGGAAGGAAGGCCAAAGAGAAAATGGGTGAGTTAGGACTCAGTTTGCAGACCTGTGGACGAAGGCGGAGTGGGGATCAGAAATATTATGGATGTCTATAGCTCCCTTCAATCCAAATTTGCCTGGAAATTCCTCTCTAAGGATAATTTATAGTCTCGTTTCTTTAACGCCAAGTATGTGAAGAATCAACATATTTCTTTTGTGGATTCCTCTAAAGGATCTAGATTTTGGAAGATGATTATTAAATCAATTTCTCTGATTGTGGACAAATCTATCTGGCGTGTGAAGGAAGGGAATTTATCCTTTTGGCGGGACAAATGGATGGATACAGGTCCTCTATGTCTAACTATTCCGATTGCTGATTTGCCGTTATTAAAAATAAAAGATTGCATGGTTGAGCATAGTTGGGATGTGGACTTGGTTGTTCAGCTTGTGGGTCAAGAGGTTGCTGATGATATTTTTTCTCGGGTTGATGGCACCAGAACTGGGATGGATCGGCTAATATGGCTTGGTAGTAGCGATGGGCGTTTTTCAACTAAAAGTGTTTGGGACTGGCTTCGTATTTCGGTTCCGAAACATCCATGGACAGAATGGATTTGGCATTCTGCTTTACCTAAGAATTTTCTGTTGTGTTGTGGAAAGCGATGACCAATAGTCTGAGTGTGGATGAACGTATAAGGCGTATTGGTATTTCTTTAGCCTCAAAATGTGAGTGCTGTCCTCAGGGCGGCTTTGAGGATCTGGATCATGTGCTTTACAGTGGCAAGGTTGCGGCTAAACTATGGCAATTTTGCTCAAATTTATTGGGTATTCCTTATGTGGCTAATCGGTCTTGGTTGGGTACTGTTGAAGCTTGGTTTCGAAGAACCAAAAAATCCACTAAGGTTGGTAACTTGATTGGGTTGACACCTTGTATTATCATTTGGAATTTATGGATGTGGAGGTGCTCGGCCCGTATGGAGGGACAAAAGGATTGCTTTAATGTTTTGTGGAGGAAGGTTAAATACTGGATTCATTGGGTTGGTTTGAGGCTTCGGGATTCTGGTAATCTGCATCATCGTGATCAAACGATTCTAAAAGAATTAAATTTGCCGGCTGTTTCTTTGTCAAAAAGTAAGTACATTGCAGTATCTTGGAAGAAGCCGGAGCTGGGCTGGTTCAAATTAAATACAGATGGTAGTAGTTTGGAAAATCCGGGGGCGTCAGGTGCTAGGGGTCTGATTAGAGACCCTAAAGGTAATCTGGTTGTGGCTTTTTCGGCCTACATAGGTATTGGCTCTAATAATAAAGCTGAATTATTGGGGGTTCTCTTTGGTTTGCGACACTGCAAGGCTTTTGGTTTACGTAATATTGTCGTAGAACTTGACTCTTCTCTGGTTATGAATTGGTTGGCGAAAAGTAGTTGTGGGGTTTGGTACTTGGAGGATTTTTGGGAGGAAATTTTTCTTCTCATCAGCGTACTGAATATTCGGTTTAACCATGTTTTTAGAGAGGGTAACCAAGCTGCGGACTGGCTTAGTAAAAGTGGTAGTGCTGGGATTACGCAAGAATACAACTCGAATAATATTCCTAAAAACCTTAAAGGGATTTTACGGGTGGATAAATGTGGTTTACCTTGCGTTAGAATACGATAAGTTTTTGTTTTTTTTCCATGGGATAGTGGGTCTTTGTAAATCCTATGGATATTGGATGTTACCAAGGTATTCCTCCGCCAAAAGTGAGGTTTTTCTAATAAATTTGGGCCGGGATCACTATTGAACATGTGATCTCGTCTTTTAGTTAAAAAAAAAAAAAGTCCAAAATAACAAATATGAACTCCTAGCATAAACTCTTTTAGAAAGATGAAAACTTAAAGATAAGATTTACGCCTCTTCAGAGCTTCACGTGCAAGATCTTCTTCCCCTTTCTAACAAGCAAATTGCGCCTTACGGTACCTATATTGAACATGAGGCACACAGTTATCATGCATTATCAGTATACCTAGGAAATCAAGATGATACACACACTCATATATTACCAATCTTCAGACGCTTGTTGTGCAGCCTTATACTTATTTTCCAACTGCTTTTGAGATGCCAAAACCTTCTCACAAAAAAAGACAAAAAAAAAAATAGCACCAATTTTAAACATGAAACTGGAGGGGGAAAAAGGAAAATGTTACACACTAGCAATGAATAGAGGGGAGAATTAATCACAAGCTGATTATGTGCTATGACCATATTTATAAGGGAGAGAAGCTGCTGAACTTGTTCAACCCTCTTGCTTTCATCCTTAGTTTTGTTATCCAAAACCACAAGCTGATTTTTACCCAAGACAAGGATATTAAAATTGATTAGAAGATCAATATATGCAAGCCTTCTCATTCAAGATAGTAAATGGTCAAGCAGAAGAGACTGAAAACACCAAGATGTTCACCTAAACAAATATATGCTATTTGTTACAAATTAAACCAAGTTATGGAGGAAAAACGTTAGAAAGACAACCTCTAAGAAAAATAATCTTAATCCTTATAAAATTCCACTTCTAATAAGCTTGAACCTCAAGAGTCAGCAGTTTCAAGAATCAAAACTCAACAAACAAGCAAGCCTGAAGTACTGACCCACGGCCTTGGTCGTGACCCACGGCCAAGGCCGTGGGTCTGGTCGTTACCCACGGCCACGGCCGTGGGTCACCAGATACCAAGAATAGCAGACTTACCGTTATGGGCGGCGGTGCACGTGGTTGCAGGTGGGCGGCGGTGGGCGGCGGCAGATTGCAAAGGAGGGGAGGAGATTGGCGTTTGGGAGAAATAGAGAGAGAGAGAGAGAGAGAGAGTGAGAGAAAAGTAAGAGAGAAGGAAACTGGCATGGCGTGAAGAAATTTGGGAAAAAGAGAAGGGGTTCGAAAATTTCGTGCGTTAGCGCGCGCCGGTTCCCGCTGTCTTCATTAGTGAATTATACTTTCAGCAGCGACATATATGTAGCTGCTTATATAAGATAATGATAATTCCTCTTCTAAAACTTTTTAATTTTAATTTAAAAAAAATTTAAAAATTTTATTTTAAATTACCACTCAATTGACAATGTCTCTCCAAATTTTTATTAGGACAATATTTTTCAAACTACCTAATAATAATCAATGTTTCACAAAACTATCAAACAATAGTCAATGTCCCCCCAATGCCAGCAAAATATTAAAATGACCTTACAAATTTTTTAATAAGCCATAAAATACTCTTATAAATTAAAAAAAATAATTTTAAAAAAAAAAAAATATTTATACTTTGTTTTAATTTTAAATTTTTTCAATTGAGTGGTAGTTTATTTTTCTAAAGAAAACAAAAATCTTTATACTTTTTTAAAAAAAAAATAAATGAATTTGGCCAAATGAGTGGTTGTGTTTTTTTTTTTTCCAACAAAAAAAAAATAATATTGTTTTTTCGTTTTTTTTGTTTTAGTTTTTTTTTAATTTTGTTATTATATTTTAATAAAGTATTTTCGTCCTTAAAGAGACATTGATAATTATTTGGTATTTTTTGAAGGATATTGTCACAATTGAAAGTTTAAGTAAGACATTTCAATTAAGTGGTAGTTTGAGGGGATATGTAGACTTTAATCTTTAAATAAAACATATATACATATAAAGAAAATTTACATTATTAGTAGTTTATGAGGGACATTGATACAATTAGTAGTTTTAGAGGCACATTGACAATACATCAGATAGTTTGAAGGGGGTAAATGTACTTTTCCCAAAATAAAAAGAAAAAGAAAAGTTACCTTAATTATTTCAGCTTCCAATTAATTAATATTTAATGTGTTTATTAAATTATTACTTATCAGCATAAAGTTAACACTAATTCTTAATAAGTGAAGCATAATATGTAGAATATTTAATTTAAATGTGAGATGAATGAGAGATGCAAAATTTGAACTCAAGACATTTACTTTAATACCATATTAAATCACCGCTTATATCATAAATCAATTGAATTAATACATCGAGATTAAACAAAAACCCAAAGAGTCAATCACTCATTCGATCCTATTAATCACGATCGGAGTAATACATGTTTCCATCACAATCGCTCAGACTAGTGCACAGTGATAATACAAAATCCAACAAGTTTTATCAATCATTCAATAGTATCACGATCGATCTAACTAGTGTGTAAGGTGATAGGAAATCTATAAAGTAATATTCATTTGATCGGATTAGTGTATTAGAATAATACAAAACCCAAATAATAAGGTCAATCATTTGATCGTATCACAATCGATCGAACTAGTGTACAAGGATGATTCAAATTCCATAAAAGTTTGATGGATCATATTAGTGCGCCTTAAGATAATACAAAACCCAAAAAGTAAAATCGATCATTTAATCGTATCACGATCTATTAAATTAGTTTATACAGATTATACAAAATCAATAGAGTTCAATCGATAATTTGATCGTATCACGATGGATTTGATTAGTACAGTAGTACGATAGAAAGTCCATAAAGTAAGATTTATCATTTGATTGTATCACAATCAATCAGATTAGTGGAATATGATAATACAAAACTCAAAGAGTAAAATAATCGGACTAGTACATAAGGATGATCCAAAATCTATAGAGTTGTTCAATCCTTAGATAGTATCACGATCGATTTGACTTGTGCATAATGATGATAGAAATTCTATATAGTAAGATTAATTATTTGATCGTATCACAATCGATCGGATTAATGCACTAAAATAATAAAAAATCCAAAAATTCGACTAATCCTTTGATCATAGTCTATTCGATCAAACTACGTCAAGATGATATCAAATCTAAAGGACTAGTTCATTGTGAAGAACTAGTCCTTTGAATTTGATTAGTGCACAAAATATTAGTTTCAACGACTAATAATTTTTGTTTTTCTAACGACTAACAAATTTAGATTTAAAATATTAATTTTTGTTTATAATAAATAATATAAATAAAATATGAACTTTTACTTAATTTTTATTAAGTTTTTTTAAAAAAAAAAAAAAATTGGGCTTAGCAATAGCAACGACAAAAGTCGTTGCTGAAAATGGATCTTCAGCAACGACTTTTGTCGCTGCTGAAAAGTTTTCTATAAAAAAAATTTGGGCTTAGCAATAGCAACGACTTTTTGTCGTTGCTGAAAATGGATTTTCAGCAACGACTTTTGTCGCTACTGAAAAGTTTTCTATAAAAACATTTGGGCTTAGCAATAGCAACGACATTTGTCGCTGTTGAAAAGTTTTCTATAAAAAAAATTTGGGCTTAGCAATAACAACGACATTTGTCGCTGCTGAAAAGTTTTCTTAAAAAAATATTCGACTCTAATTGACTTAATAACTAAATAATATAAAACTTGACTTAATAACTAAATAATATCGTGATTATTACCATTCAAGGACAATAGACAATGTCTAGTGCATGCGCGTGCAATGTTGACTTGAGCCAATGGTGGTCCTAATCAACTTTTCATCAGTCTTGATGTTGAACAGTGATTCTATTCCCATTTCCCCTTCATGGCAAAAAAAAAACTATATGTAACACACCGGTTTTATATTAAGGAGATAAAGGGTAGCCTGTATAGAGTAAAGATTTATAAAAATAGTTATAAGTGTTAAGTTTTATATTATTTAGTTATTAAGTCAATTAGAGCTGAATATTTGTTTAAAAAAACTTTTATAAAAAAATATTCGGCTTAGCAATAGCAGCGACATTTGTCGTTGCTGAAAATGGTTTTTTTTTTTTTTTTTTTTTTTTTTTTTTTTAAATAAAAAATAAAAAATCGGTTTAGCAATAGCAACGACTTTTGTCGTTGCTGAAAATAAATGTCGTTACTCATAAGTTGTTTTTAGCAACGACGTTGGTGTCGCTGCTAAAAATGTCGTTGCTATTAACCAAATTTCTGTAGTGCGTTAACATACAGTCTGAGGAAGGAGCCTCTGTCGCTCCAAACCCAACCTTCATGGCATGGAACATTAGGATCAATTCATCCTTGGTGCAATCACCTCGTCTTTGATAGAATTCATTATGTCACATGTTATCAAATGTGCCACGTCCAGAGATGTGTGGCTCACCCTTGAACACTTGTTCACGTCCAAATCTTGAGTGAGAACAATGCAAGTTTATTATCAACTTGCCACTTTGAAGAAGGGCAACACCTCAATTGCATATTACTTCCAGAAATTTACCGATCTCATATGCACAGACACTCTTGCAGCTGTCGATCAGCCGTTGAACGACTTTGAAGCAGTCTCTTTTCTCCTTGTTGGCCTCGAACCAGATTATGACTCCTTTAATTTGTGGCCTCGGTCACAACCCATGTGGAGCCTTTATATAATGCCCTAAAAAATTAATTAACTAGTAATTAACTTCCAAGTATGTCTTCCCTTCTAATTCCCTCAAAGAATAAGACCAAGGAATCTCTATTCCTCAAATAGAATACTAAGCAACCAAAACATATAAATTTTCCTACTAACATTAATCATTACAACCAAAGCATTTACTAAGAATCATTACATTGACTAAAATCCTTAAAATATACATATCATTGCTATAAAACAATTCTATACTAGGACTTTATACTCAAATATACTAAGTCCGCTACATCACTTGAAAATACTATTTACCATAAGCGGCCTCTGAGATTTTACAATGGGTCCTTAAGTGTTATCAATATCACTACTCCAAACGGTCGCGTTCGCCTCAAGATCCTTGTAAATCTAGACCTAATTGTCTTCACCGTAAAACGTAAATGTTTTACAACATAAATGTTTTATAGGTAGAGAAAGTAAAGGGTAAGTTGGTGCTAATATAACTCTAGACCTCATTAAGTAAGTTGGTTCTAATGTGTAACTGTGAACAATTCATATGCAAATAAAAGTATTAACTCTTGAAATTATTTCTTTTTGCAAGCATATTTTTTGCATACCTATTAGCTTTATATAAACATTAGCTCATAACCCGCACTATGCGCGGCCACCCCCATGGGCCAGGGGTGGCGGCAAGCCACCCCCATGGGCCAAAGGTGGAGGCGAGCCACCCCAAGCAGCCTCTAAGCCACCCCCTCCACCACAAATGGGTGGCTGCCAACAGGAAGCCACCCCTATTCTTTTTTTCTTTTTTTGAAAAAAAAAAAAAAAAAAAAAAACTGATTTTTTAGTTTTATATTTTTTAATAGGGAAAAAAGGTAAAATCAGTTCTTGTGATTAGCCTAAATTATAAATCATTATCTGTAGTATAAAAATTAATTCAGAAGTTCTCAGAGTAAGCTAAAATAACAATTTAGTCTCTACAATCACATTCTGTCAAAGGCAGCCTTCGAGAACCTCTAAATTATTTTTTATACCACATAGAGTAATTTGTAATTTAGGCCAATCACAAGAACTGATCTTGTATTTTTTTTTCTTTTTAATAAGAGTGACACGTATCAACATTTCATTGGTGATGACGTGGTACCCTAACGAAATTCGTTAAGTGTTTTGACAGAATTTGACTGCAAGGACTAAATTGTTATTTTGGCCTACCCTGAGAACCTCTGAATTTTTTTTTTATACCACAAGAAGTGGTTTGTAATTTAGGCCAACCACATAGACTAAACATTCCCCTTGTTTTAGGATTGATAAGAATGTTTTATTTTATATTTCAGGCTTGAGTGGGTTTCGGTGAAATTTACTTGAAACGGATGTACAAGGGTAAGAGGAATCTCATAGGGTACAATAAGATAAAACATAAGGCTCAATCCGGTGACTCAAGGAAAATATATAGTGAACAAAGTGATAGTTAATCATCTTTATTTTAACTATGGAATAAGCTCCATGGAGAGGTATTATGTTTAATAAGTATGTCACGAAGGATTAATTGCATATTGTCAAAATATGAATTAGAGTGCAGTCACATTTGTTTAGTGGAATCATCTGTGATTTTTAGTTAAGTGTGATGAGTCATTGGGTGACAAGGGACTACATAGCTAATTCTATTTTCCTTCACGTCCCTTCTTGAGTTGATATAAATTGACCAAGATAAATATGTTTTTCAGTTATTTTATAAAGGATTTATTTATTTATGTTGTTTTTATTAAAATAAAATTGAGCTTTGAATTTTATTCAAACTTATTTTATTTTATTAAAAACTTAGGCTAATAGAATTTATTCTAAGAGCCTTGTATGAAGAGGTTTGGGCCAAATGAATTAAATTCCTAGACTTGGTCCAAAGGGAATGAGCATTGGGCCAAAAAGGTGAAACCAAGGGACCCAAGTTAAGTCCATAGAGAAAAAGGGCTAGGGTTAAAACCCTAGCCATAGTCGGCCTTAGGGGGAAAATTCTCTTCCCATGGCCGACGGCTAAAGTCGGCCAAGGGGAGAGTTTTCTCCCCCCAAGGCCGACGACTATTAGAAGAGAAATTCTCTAGTGGCTTGTAATCCACTTTTTTTGGAATTTTTTATTTAATTCTATTTTCTAATTCCTTAGCATAATTGGATTCTAGAATTTTCTCCACATCCTCTTCAAGTAAACCTAAATCTATAAATAGAGGATCATAAGAAATATAAAACGCAACAAGAGATACAACAATACAAAGTATCAACATTGAGTTACAATATAATTGAAGGTGTGGAAAAAATATTCAAAAGAGTTTTACTCTTGTGCTTCTGGTTGTGAGTCTACACTCACATTCAATTCAGTCATCAAGAAGAAGATTTAAGTTTGAAAAACTTTGTTCTTCGTGTTCTTCGAAGCTTCTTCAAGTCCTTTGGTGATTTATATCTTTAAGATCTAAAAGTTCTTGGCATTCTTGACATTGTTCTTCAACTTTTGAAGATCATCAACAACAAGCATAAAGAAGGATTCAAAGCCTCATGCAAATATTTCTAAATGCCTAAAAGAGGCCCACACAATTTGTAAATAACAACAAACTTGTTGTTTTTCCTCTTGCTAGAATTGAAAATAATAAACAGACTCCAAATAACACCTAGAAGGGGGGTTGAATAGGTATATATCAAATAAATGCAGAATTTAAAAAATAAGCAACCACACAAAATATTATAAAAGCAATAAAGCACACAACACAAATATTTTGGTTACGAAGTGGAACCCTTTTGAAGAACTCTTCAAAAGTAAAACCACTCCGGGGCAGCCAAACCTAGGAAATCAATGCACTAGAAGAATGAGAAATTACAAGGTGTTCATACTTACAAAACCTTTGTGAGAGACATACTCTTGTACTAGACAAGTGACTCGCTTGCCTGCTATCACAGTAATTCTCCCAGAACCTCTGAAAAATTCTTCTATTGATCTTCCTTTATCAGAACTCCGATAGGCTTCAAGTGTTGCAAACAAAGATTGTGTGATACCCAATAAACTCTAAGAAATGAGCAATATGATTACTCTAAACAAGTCTAAACCTCTCTTAGCACAAATAAAATAGCATCTAAACCCTTAGAAATATTTCCTCAAATCCTTACAAAATTCGTGCTCCAAAATGCCCTTAAATAGACTTGAAAAGGTAACCCTAAACTCATAAAGTCATTTACCCAAAAATTACAATTCTGCCATTCTGCCCAGATTTTTCTTCTTCTCTTCACAGTACGTTTACCCCTAAACGTTGGAATTATAAAAATTTTGTGAAATAACGACTTGTAGCATTTTGAGTCAGCTTTCCAAGGCCACCAAGTTTGCTTCAATCGGAATTTGGAATAAAAAGTTATGATCACTTTAGTTCGACTAAGTCAATGTTCACAGCATATACAATCTTAAAAAAATATGTCTTCAATCAACTTTTTCACCGACTTGATTTTAGACTAAAACTTACAACCAAATATGTTTTGACACTGAATTTGCCAACACTAAAAATAACAAGAATAATCAAATTTTATGTTTCCTCTTGAAGTATGCTACGATCACATGCTTTTTGTTTTTCCGTTGCGCATGATGATGTTTAAAGTTTTTTGCGATGTATCACATGATCCCCAACAAATTACAATTCGATCCCTTGGGATTTATTTAAGAAAGTAAATTAGTCCGTGGGAGGCGCTTGAAAATTTTAAAGAAGTCAGTATTTTTATGTATTTATTTGTTTAAGATTTTTGGAGCGTTACAAAATTTATATATATAAGTAATGGGACCCAATGGGAGTAATGAGACATTCGAACTAGTAACCTCCGCTTCAAGCGTGATTCCCAGCCGATTAAGATTGATGATTTGTAATTTAAAAAGTAAATATTGGGATCTCTTGGTTTTAAGTGTATTCGCTTCCACATTTGTTAATTATTTTGTGTGATCAGCTAAATTCGGTGACCAATACGTGTAATTCTTTTTGTTTTGGCGGGCGGCCCCATTTTTGGTTCGAACAGCTAAAGATAAGTTTCAGACAGTATGTTCAATTTGCAATTGGTCTAGACGATAGATGAAAAATTTCAAACAGTAAGTTTTATCTGCAACTTGTTCGTAGTTGGTTCAGACGGCCTACGAAAAACTTACAGATAGTAAGTCTCCTCTACAGATCGTCTCAAGCTGGTTCGGACGCGCTACGGAAGAAAAATCAAGTTTTTATGTAAAACCCAAGCTTCGTCTGGACCAAGTCACTTTTCCGTCCGAACAGCTCTTGTCATTTTCCATAAAAACGAGTTTCAGCAGCTTTCTTCAGCATGAAGCGCTTGTCCACTATATATAGGTTGCTTAATTCATTTTGTTTGTAACTTAGGCTTAGAGACATAATTTTGAGAGAGAAATTTGTGTGAGCTGAAAAGTGAGCTAAGAGACTTTTTGAGCTTAAGATCTCTCATGTATTTTCTCTCTTTGAGTATTTATCTTGTAACCCATACAAAGAGATCGTCAACGTGTGAAGTCTTTTGGAGGTTCTGGTAAAGGAGATTAGTAGAAGAATTTTTCAGAGGTTCTGGAAGGATTACTGCGATAGCAGGGCAAGCGGGTCACTTGTCTAGTACAGTGAAGTTTCATTTACAAAGGTTTTGTAAGTATTAGCTCATTGTAATCCTTGTTCTTCTATAATAGATTGATTTCTTAAGTTTGGCTACCCTGAAGTAATTTTACTTTTGGAGAAGTTCTTCAAAAGGTTTTCACTTCGTCACCAAAATATCTATGTTGATTGATTTATTGCTTTTATATTTTTTTATGAATGTTTGTGTAGTTACATAATTTTTAAATTTTGCATTATTATGTAATATACCTATTAAACTCTCCTTCCAAGTGTAGTTTGGAGTTGGGATCTTGTTTTTCAACATTGAACGTCAAATACCGTAATGTGGCATTTGCTTGGATTTCTTTCTTCGATGGACCACTTACCAAACTATCAACAAACAATAGATAAGACTCATTTAAGACAATTACAATTGGGTTAACAAAAAATGGATACCAACTTCTGCACCTTAAACACAAATTCGAAAGATTTAGAGAGAATCCTATGAGCTACCTTGTTGAACTAAATTTCCCAAGAGAGAAATGGTTCTTGAAAATTTGTAAACATAAGTTAGGTTTTGGAGGCAGAAACAGAGGATCAAATTCTTGAGTTAGAAAATTAGAAAAATAGAAAATTGTAAAAGACCAAAATGTGCATACGTCGATTACCACTGACATGCATTATGGGAGCAGGGGATGTTTCCTTGAGCAGCTCTCATGTACGATATCCGACTGTCCTGCCACCGCTGCCTGAAGAAGAAATCACAACCCGAAACAAATAAAGTTAAGGATCAAGTACTGCCTTGATTCTCAGCATGATCGGGCAACATCATTTGCCTGACAAGGGCAACTACTGCAAGAATTTATTGCTTCTCAGGAACATTCCTATTTCAGAAACAAAAA
>FXXK01000005.1:13631-38447 GCA_900184695.1 Betula pendula
TTGTTAGGAAATATTACTTATTTCCTCCAAGACCCGTGAGATGCAAATAATAAGAAGAAAGCAAAAATTAAATCAAAATTACACACGACACCAAGATTTAAGTGGTTCAGCTTAACAAGCCTACATCCACTGTTGGAGACGATCCGGAGAAATTCACTATCAAAGAGAGTGGAGTACAAAGAGCGTTACAGAGAAAAAACACTCAAACCCGAAGAGCCCCAATTACACCCAAGTTCACTCTCACACACAAGAGGAACTAAATAATTGGAACTTGTCAACTTCTACAAGAAGTAAGGAGAGATCTCACCCAAAAAAACAGAGGATGCTGTCCGGGCTCAGAAAACCAGTGCCGAATGCTCAGAATCCAATCTCCACCGTTCACAATGAAGATTCACGTGTCATGAACATGCCCACCAATTTTCAGCTCAATCGGACCACCAACGCTCGTTGATCGGAGCCGTTGATCAAGTCTGGACGGAGGTTCCAGAAACTGATTTAGGAATCAGTTTTTCTCTCTCTCTCTCGATTGCTCTTTCTTTCTCTTGCTCTCACTCTTCTTCTTTTCTCTCTACTCTTTGTATATCAAAAACTGAATGGCCAAGGCCATTTAATAGCCAGCACACCATAGAAAGAAGTCAACAAAAGGATGCTAAACATGTGCTCCACCTACTTCAAGGCAGCAAAGTTTGAAATCAAGGCAGCAAAGCTTGAAAGATAACAAGGCAGCAAAGTTTGAAAGATCAATTCAAGTCACAAATGCCAACAAAAATTTCATGCAATGCAAGACCAGTATAAAACTTTCAGCAATAATCATATTATGCACAAAATCACTTGGCTATAATTTCAAACTGCTTGAATACTTAAAGAATCCCCTCCTTAGACATCAATAGTCCACTTAAAACGGCATACCCTAGATCTCTTACTCTCTTAGTGATAATAACATAATAGAACATTCTCAACAAAAACGTTACTTTCCTTATTCACACTTTTTGGAGGACATATATAATATATATGCAGTGCCTGACCTAGTCTTACGGTCCTAATTGCCAAAATTTATGGTGAGATGTATGATGCTTAACCTTTTTATTTGAGCTAGCATTTCAGCAATAACTAATTTTCTATTTCCATACAAGAAGAATATAGATAATTACAACAATTAATATAAAACAGCAAGAAATTTACCTGGAAGCTCTCCAACTCTTGGGCTTCCTCATCCACCATTTAACCCTTTGAGGTGGCCGGTCGGCCACCCTCCTCGAACCATTGGGGGTAGTCGCACCACACCCTTGATCAAAAAACCATATGCTGCACCAAAGAAAGAAGACACCAGCAACCAACTTCTTTTTCAGCTTTTTATCAAACATCTTCTCCGCATCATGAGAAGGCCTCTCAATGTCCCAAAAAATTTCCATGACATCTTGCTCCCACAAGTCTTTGTTCTTGATTTCTTGATTTTTCGGGTGGCACTCCTCGTTCCATTTCTTGATTTTTTCTTTGGACTCTCTACCTTATCAAGAGCCAGATATAGCTTCTGAAACTCTATGGACTCAATCTCACTAAACCCCCATCTCCATGCTCAAGAACCGGATATACCTTCTACAATTTCATGGATTCGATCTCTGGAAACATGCCTTTAGCTTCATCGTTGTGAACGCCATTCTGGGAGAAATCGTTGAAGCTTGCTGCCGTTTGATCGATGGATGACTCCCTCTAATGGGTTAGGCATTTTCTGGATTTGCACGTCTTTTGCTTCTTCTTGTTCAAGTTCTCAACAAATCTCAATTATATTGTCCAATTCGCAAAACATCTAGCGGAAGTTCTCATGACTTTCCTCACGCAGCTCATGCATATGGCGGAAGTCCTCACAAATTTGCCTCCTTTGTAGTACTACTTCCCCCTGTTGTTTGTATCATTTGCTGACTTTCTTCTTTTCTTCGTTTTTGTCATCATAATAGGGCATCCATGCATTTCTGTCTTCATGATATTGCATTATTGCATATCTTTCTTGATGATTTGGCATCCATGCATTTATGTCATTAGAGTACTGCATTCTTGCATTTCTTTCTCCATGATAAGGCAACCATGCATTGCTATCTTCTTCGTGATTTCTCCATGCATTTCTATCTTCTTCGTAGAACATTCTTTTTACGCCTTTCTTTCTTTTCTTGTTGTCTTCAGATTTACTTGAGATTTGCAACGTCTTCAAGAGAAAAAAAAAAAAAAAAAAAAAAAAAATTGTCCAACCATGTCTCAAATGCTCCAAGAAAGTGCTTTGATACCACTTGTAATAAACATGTTGTTAATTTGGGCTTTTCGGATTTAGATAGTAAAGAAACGAAACAGAAAGATGGATAAATTGGGATAATGGGCTGTAAATGAAATGGAATTGAGTTGAATAAAACAAAGGATTACAAGAACTTGGCCAATTTCAAGGATTGGGCCACCTCCATCTACAATGAACTACAAGCTAAGCTAAACAAGACTAGATTTTCATTACACAAGTTCTCAATGAAAAATACATATGAAAGACTAAACTCCTTATATACAAAGATCCAACCCAGCTATTCTAACTGATCCAACTAATTTGTTAAACCAGCCCACTTGTTTGCCTAACTTGAGCCTAATCGGTTAGCTACCAATCTCACGTGTTAAAAGACAATCTTCACTTATTTGATCCTATCCGTCCATCTCTTGAATATGGAAATGGTCTTATTACCTTCATTATAGACCTGTTACATTTGTAATATTTATATCTTACATGGCTAAATTCAGATCATTCACTTAGAATAAAATGTCTGAATCTATAGAATTATTGTAGCCCTACATTAGTTCTTTGGAACTGCCGAGATCTTAAGCCGTGCTACAAAATTCTGTTACATGGAGGGACCAAGCTGCTGATCTGAATGCAAAGAAGTCATACACAGTACTCTAAACCTTTAAATGCTACTGCACCTATGTTTAGACTTTTACACTCTAAGAGAATATGGTCCGCTAAGAACTACTTGTGAACTTTAATTATTTCATACCTCTCTAATTTCACTTCCTCTTTTTGATCTTTTGGCATTTCGGTTTTGTTCTTTGTAATGCTTATTAGGGTGTCCCTATGCTTCCATTTGCAACTTTAGCTTAATTTGCAGAGTTCCTGATTTTGAACGCTGCCACGGGTTGCAGACATTTTGAGATCGTTTGCTAATGCCTTTTAAGACTGCTTTTTACTTTTTAACAAAAATAAAAAAATAAAAATATTAACAAATAACTCACCCAAAACTATTTTTTCTTTAATGTTATATTACAATCAAAATTAAAGCATAAAACACCTTCTAAAAAACATTACTAAACGAGCCTTTGATTCTATCAAAGAACATAACAAAGTTTCCTTCCATTTCTTGTTTTTTGTGCAAACAGCTAAAGTTTTGTTGAATGTTGTAACTAAGAAAATATACATCCTCGTTGTGATTGGTGCATTGTACACCACACCGTAACCCAAGACAAACTTTGTTGAATCAGCCAACTATTAGGAGTGCTAATTTTAGAGCACACAATCTAATTAGACTCGCCGCTTTTCACTTTATGTTTGAAAGCATTTCTAGCCGGTATCTCATTCTTTCTTTCATTTAGATGAAGAGTAAAAAAATCTCCATTGTAATCCTTTTGGTTCTCAATAAAAATAAAATAAAAACTTCGCCAACTTTTTCTTATATGTTTGTAGTAGCTTTTCTTTCTGAAAAGATGGCTTATTCCATTTCAATTGAAATGAAGACGAGAGCCTGTTGGTGTTTGTAAGAGTGTAGAATTGCTTCTTCCTCTTCTTTTTTTTGTTTTGACAACTTTGACTTCTTATTAACACGCTGCTCTCCATTTCAAGAGGATCCTTTTCCTATCTGACTTGCAATACCCGCCTTTGTCCTACAGAAACTCTTTGACTTAAGCGCCGGACTAGAGAGCTAGCATAGCATAGCATAGCCGCCGCACTGTATATATATATAGGGTTGAACAGAGCGCCGAATGGAAGACAAAAGATAATTAGGTGCAAAGTAATTAATTTCTTTTATCTTTTGAGAAATTGAGATGGAATATACTAAATTTTAGGTTGAGTAATTTTTATTCGTCTCACATGGAATGGAATGATTATATTAATTTCTATATCCTCATTGTTTTATATTATTTATTTTGATCGTTATCTATTATAATATTACCATTATTTTCGTTCGTATAAAAATTTGGAGAAAAAAATAAAATGAAACCTAACTTATCTTGGAGACCAATTAACTCTTTAAATTTGTGAGTAGTGAGTGTTTTAATGCACAAAAGAATGCATATACGATCTCTGAATTTTTTTTTTTCTTAAAAAAAAAAAAAAGAGCATAGGATCGGCCATCGTTTAAAAAATAAAAGATATTCAATGACTACTAAACTCTGTTAAATATTATTTAATGGCTACTAAATTTTGTAAAATATTTATAAGATATTTGTATAGTATATAGCATATCAACAAGCTGGGACATGTAAAAGCGGGGTTTTGTTCATCTTTTTATGTTCTTGGTTATTCATTTTTTTTTTTATTAGTTCCACTTAAAATCTAAATAAGTGCTCCGCCTGCGTCTTATTCTCCAAACATTGCATATTAATGTTTTTGTCCTTCCTTTTAAGCTCTCACAACTAAACTTAGCTGGGATTTTAGTTATGAGAGCGTTTGTCTTCCAATTCTCGCTACCAACCTTGCACCGCATGCCATTGCTTTTTTTTTCTTTATTTTTTTTTTATTTTTTATTTTTTGTGAATGTGAATTTTAATTTTTTTTTATTGATGACAATTCTTGTTCTTATAATTAAAAACTAAAACAATAAGCCATAAACTTCGATAATCATAACTCAAGCATATGACATTACAAATCATAGACAACGACAATTCTTGATGCCATTGTTTGTTGCAATGAAAGCTCTAATGTATTCAACTCTATTGTTTCGTAGGCATTCTCTCATTTCAGTTCCTCTAGGGACCAACAAAATTCATCATTTATGGGCCTACCAAACTTGCATTGCACGTTTTCAATAACTATTTGCGGCTAAAGCTAAACATCTCATTGCACCTAATAAGCTGCAAATTCCTAGGAATGTCAACTATTCTTGATGTTGATTGTTTTCTGGTTTCTTCAATCTTTTATTAGAGTATTCTCATTCGGCTCCTTATATTTACTCTTTCTTTTGAAGATAAAATTATTTTTCTCTACTTTAATTATATATTTTTTCTAATCACCTACATCCGACTTTCTAAATTAGAGGTATATTATGACTTTTTTATTTAGATATAATATTTTAAAAAAAAGGGGGGGAGGGGGAAGATAAAGAAAATTGAAAAAAGTAAAAAGTTGAAGAGATAAATTAATACTTTATTAGTTTAAAAAATAGTATGGAGTGAAATGGCTCCCTACTAGTAAGAAGTCATTTTATGCTCCTAAATTTTTTTTTTCAAAGTAGAGAACCGGATGAAATCAATAAAATAGTCTAAAATCAATTTTGGCTCTTTAAATTAAGTAGGAATTTTCTTACTTTCAAAAGCATGATGAAAATGCTCTTAAATCTATCTTTCTCTCTCTTTTTGGTGAGTGTGAATGAAGGATAGAAAATTCCCCAACCCACTAATAATAAGTCCCAAGTGTCCTAACTATAACATGTTTGAATTCCTCAAAACCCAATATTTGAGCTCCTAAGTTAGTAGTAGATAAGTTAGTAGTAGAGGAGTTAAATGACTATTAAAAATGTTAAAGAAAACAAAGAAAAATTCTCGTGTTAGATAACACTTGGCACTTATTAGAGTGGGGTTGGAAGAAATTTATTCTATCCTTAAAGGAAACGGTCTCCATCATCAACTCCGTTCTACTTATCTCTGTCCAATATTCAAACAGATATAAACCAATTCATTCGTATAAGGTTATAAGTTTCTATGCATAATCTTTTGGGAAGGTTAAGTTCAACTACCTTGAACCTTGCCCATTAATATTTTCTTGCGTCAGTTAATATCATATGATAGTTTCAGGTACCCTTTTGATCTTTTGCTGAATTAACCTTTGATCAATCGTTCTTTCTTCAACCTTTTTTTTTTTTTTTGGATCTTTTGGCATTTGGGTTATGTTCATTTTCAATGGTCATGACAATATGTTGTTGAAAGATGATGATGACTTGGATTGGCCACTGGTCCAACTTTTCTAACTTGATTTATCAGTTGCTGATTTCAGCAATTAACTCTGTTCTTCAGGTGCAATTTAGGTTCTATGTCATTCTGAATGAAATAGCTGAAAACTGGATTGATATCTTGGACTTGGTAATATGGCCGTGGAGGGTGGCCTAGAAGGCGATGCAGGTAGAAATGAGGCCATCACTTCAAAAGGCAATGCAGAAGCAGGGAATAGTTCTGCCATGAATGGGGAGCAACAAAATTCTCAGAATAACAAAGGAGATGAGAAAACCAAGACAATTCCGTTTCTCAAGCTTTTCTCATTTGCAGATTCCACTGATATTGCATTGATGATTGTTGGCACAGTTGGAGCCATTGGGAGTGGGTTAGGGATGCCCCTTATGACAATACTATTTGGGCAATTGATCAATACTTTCGGCAGTAACCAAAATGACACCAGTGAAATCGTTCATGTAATTTCCAAGGTAAAAACCAATTAACAAGGTTAGAAAATAATGCATTTTCCAATGAGAATATGTGTGCTTCATGTGAAATATTCGATGTTATATATCTAACCATTTAACAGTATGTCTAGGAATGTTATATACTTATCCCTTGATATGATGATGTAATTACTTAGTGACCTGGTGAAATTTTAGGTCTCTCTAAAATATGTCTACTTGGCACTGGGGATTGGTTTTGCAGCATGCCTCCGTAAGTACATTCTATGCTTGAGTCATTACAGATTTTATGTATAAACCCTTGAAGATTAAGAATCTCGGATTTGTTGTTTGTCAGAGGTGACATGCTGGATGGTCACAGGGGCGAGACAGGCTGCAGGAATAAGGGGTTTGTATCTGAAAACTATACTGAGACAAGATGTTGCTTTCTTTGATAAGGAAACTAACACCGGAGAGGTTATTGGGAGAATGTCTGGTGACACTGTTCTCATACAGGATGCTGTGGGTGAGAAGGTACAAAACAATTAACTGCAAGAATAACATCAAAACCAAGAGAAGATACACGACATTTTATTTCATCTTGGTCACCTAAATGTAATCCTAGAGTCAACTAACTGTGCTAGTACTGCAGGTTGGGAAATTTCTACAGCTGATATCAACGTTCATCGGGGGCTTTATAATAGCATTTATCAGGGGGTGGCTTCTCACCGTTGTCTTGTGTTCTGCAATTCCTCTCCTTGTGATGGCTGGTGCCATTGTGGCCTTCTTGATATCGAAGTTGGCATCCCGTGGACAAAGTGCTTATGCGAAGGCAGCAAATGTAGTTGAACAAACAATTGGTACAATCAAAACTGTAAGTCGATTTGTCAAAACAAAATACTAGCTTTGGCAAAAAGTCTTATTGATTTCTCTATTGAAACAGTTAATCTAAAAAAAACAAAAAAACAAAAACAAAAGACCATATTTTTTAACACTAAACTGGTCAATCAAGTAAGACTGAACCGGTCCTCTTTTTCTTTTCTTTTTTTCTCCTACGACTATCTCTCTCTTTTTCTCTTTTTCTTTTTCTTTTTTTCTCTCCGCTTTTCTCAGTCAAATTGATCCTTTTTTTTTTCCTCTCTTTTTCTCTCCACTTCGATCTCTCTCATTCTTTTTTCTCTCTCTTTAATATCACCTCTCTCTCTCTCTTTCCATTGTCCAACAATTACAAAAACAAAATATGTTTTTTAAATAATATAACCCGAGGTAATTCTTCTTCTTAAAATTTTCTCTCTCTCTCTCTTCTCCTCTCTCTTTTTCTCCAAGCAACTCGCAGATATGTTATATCATCGAAATCATTTTTTTTTTTTCAATTCGTATTATATATGTGGGTATATTTTTCCTTTGATAAAAAATGTAACTTTATATAGAATCAAGATAATAAATTTTTTTAAAATTTTTAGTAGGCTAATGGAATAGTAGAGTGTATTTTAGTTTGACTTTTATGTTTTGTATTGTTAATCTAGATTAATAATATTCATACTAGCTCATCCTGTTTGTTGCCATTGTTTGACTTTTGTATTTTGTATTGTTAATCTGAATTAGCAATATTCATATCCACCAATTTGTTATAGTTTAAGAAAAAAGATAAAAATTTTTATTTTTAACTATCAATATATAGATATGAAACTAATGTTTTGTGCCTTTAATAAGAATAGCACAACTATCTCCAAAAAATAATTATTGGATATTAACTTTATTTTATTTATAGGTCGTTTATTTTTTTTATTTTTGAATTTTTAGTGGGCTAATAGAATATTAGTGTATTTTTTTAAAAAACTTTTGTATTATTAATCTAAATTTACAATACTCATACTCTATGTTGGTTGTTGCAATTTAACAAAAAGATAAAAAAATTTATATTTTTTAGCTATTAATATATAAATATGAAACTATTGTTGTACTCTATTTCTATGTTTATTAGATAAAAATTGCAACTTCATAACTAAGATAATAAATTGTGTGAATTTTTAACAATCTCATACCCGTTTGTGCCTTTTATAAGATTAGCACAACCATCTCCAAAATATTGTGATTGTGTTAACTGTATTTGTAAATCGTTTATTTTTTATTTTTGGATTTTTAGTAGGCTAATAGAATATTATAGTGTATTTTTGTTTAACTTTTGTGTTTTGTATTATTAATTTAGATTAGCAATATTTATACTCTACGTCGTTTATTACAATTTAACAAAAAAGATTAAAAAAAAAAAAATTGTATATTTTAGCTATCAATATATAGATATGAAACTATTGTTTTATGCCTTTGATATAACACAACCTTTTCTAAAAAATTGCGATTAGGTATTAACTGTATTTGTAGGTCATTTAGTTTTTCAATAAGTACTCGATTTATATGTTTGTTCGTTGATAAAAATTACGACTTTAGAATTAAGATAATAAATTGTGTGAAGTTTTAATAGACTAATGGAAGATTATAGTCTTTTATTTGATTGTTGAGCAACAAAAGGAACATAAACTTTTTTGAAACATCAAAAAGATAATTAAGCGTTAAATTTTGAGTGAAAGATTTTGTTTTAATTGTATTAATAAAATACTTCTTTTCATTTTAAAGTACCCCTACGAGAACAAAGATTTTAACATGTTTTAATTTCAATGGATTAAACTAAAATAAAAGGTCTTATGTTTTAATTCATTTGAATATTTTATTTTTTATTTTTTTTTCATTTGTACGGCTTACTTAGATTTTCAGACATTTTTTTGAAGTGCTTTTTGTGACTTTGAAAGCAAAAGAAGGCAAAAATTTATGTATCAAAGATTCTTGCTAATTTTCTATTAATGATTTGATAATCAGAATCTAAATTTTAATTATTGCTTCTTCTTTTTTCTTTTTCTCTTATTTTCCTTTATACTTCTTTTCATTTTAAACTTTTCCTGTGAAAACAAAAATGTTAACATGATTTAATTTATATGGATTAAACGAAAATCAAATGTCTTATGTTTTAATTCATTTGAATGTTGTGTGAGATTTCTTTTTTCATTTGTGAGACTTATCTAGATTTTCAGTCATTTTTTTTAAATGTTTTTTCTACTTTTAAAAGCAAAATGAGACAAAAATTTATTTGATTGTTCAACAGAAAATGAACAGAAACGCTTTCGAAAGATAATTAAATATTAAACTTTATATGAAATGATTTATTTAATTATTATAGCACGGGTTATGAGCTAGTTTTGATAATTGAAAGAGCTGTTACATTCATAGACTGCCATTTGCTTTAGCAAATTGACATAATTCCTATCTTTGGGGTTAGGACGAGTCGCTGGCCATAATTCTCCTTCCATCTCGAAATTGTGCATCATATATGACCATTATACATAATTGGTTCATCCGTTTTCATGCAACCAACATCATTTGAGTCAAAAAGACTAATTGATTTTGAATTTTAGTCCCAAGGCTAAATATGATTTTTTTTCCCTTATTCTTTAGCAAAAGTATGACGTTTGTCAATACTTCCAATGTAGGTTGCATCATTTACAGGGGAGAAGCAAGCTATAACAAGTTACAACAAATTTCTTGTACATGCTTACAAATCTGGCGTTCGTGAAGGCTTAGCTACCGGAGTAGGTTATGGCACGGTTATGCTAGTCGTGTTTTCCACCTATTCATTGGCTGTGTATTTTGGTTCAAAGTTGATACTAGAGAAAGGATACAATGGGGGTCAAGTGATGAATGTGATTATCGCTGTCTTGACTTCTTCCATGTAAGCTGCATTTTGTATTTCCTTTAGCTTGTAGAAGTATGTAAATATGCTAGTAATTAACATTATGGATCTTATTCCCCCAATAAGTGAAAACTTCTTTCTGCTAATGTTGCTGAATTTACAAAAGTGCTGATACACAAAAATATATGAACCTATGGATGTATGTGCGTCTTTTTTGACTTTATTAATTAGTTATATATTTCTTGCCTTTTGCTATCCTATGGATGCTTCAGGTCCTTAGGCCAGGCATCTCCCTGCTTGAGTGCATTTGCTGCTGGCCGAGCTGCAGCCTATAAGATGTTTGAGACTATTGAAAGGAAGCCAGACATAGACGCTTTTGACAGAAGTGGAAAAGTATTGGATGACATCCGTGGAGATATAGAATTGAAGGATGTTTATTTCAGTTATCCAACTAGACCGGATGAGCAAATATTCAATGGATTTTCTCTTTATATCCCTAGTGGCATGACTGCAGCTTTAGTTGGACAAAGCGGAAGTGGGAAGTCAACAGTGATAAGCCTAATAGAGAGATTCTATGACCCACAAGTTGGTGAAGTTCTAATAGATAACATTAACCTCAAAGAAATTCAGCTTAAGTGGATTAGGGGGAAAATTGGTCTTGTCAGCCAGGAACCTGTGCTCTTTGGCTCCAGCATTAAGGACAACATTGCATATGGAAAAGATGGTGCAACTATTGAAGAGATAAGAGCTGCAGCCGAACTGGCAAATGCTGCTAAATTCATTGATAAATTGCCACAGGTTCTAATTTCCACCCTTTCAGACCCTGTGTTCAACTTCAAGGTTCGAAAATTATTATATTTATTTTGGGATTTTTATTATTATTATTTTACTTCTAGGGACTAGATACCATGGTTGGTGAGCATGGAACACAAATGTCTGGTGGACAGAAGCAGAGAATTTGCATTGCAAGAGCAATCCTAAAAGATCCACGAATTTTACTATTGGATGAAGCTACAAGTGCACTTGATGCAGAATCAGAGAATATAGTGCAAGATGCATTAGACAGGATTATGGTTAACCGAACAACTGTCGTTGTTGCCCATCGTTTGAGCACAGTGAGGAATGCTGATATGATCGCAGTCATTCACAGAGGAAAGCTGGTTGAAAAAGGTAATTGATGATAGGTATCATTCATACTATATATATTACTCATTAACATGTTGAGCTAATATCATGTATGCACCCAACAGACTATTGGTTGGCTGTAAATGAGTTACGATCCAATTCTCTCACTGTGGCTGGAGAGAGACCGTGAGATACTCATTTCATAATGAATTTGCCTATTCCTTTCTTAATGTATTTGGCTATTGATCAGGCTCACACTCAGAACTTCTCAAGGATCCTGATGGAGCTTTCTCTCAACTTATACGCTTGCAAGAAGTAAACAAGGTGTCACAACATGCTGCTGATCAAGAAAAGTCTGGAATTACTTTGGAATCTCTTAGACAGTCAAGTATTCAACACTCAAGTCGAAGAGCGTCAATGCTACGATCCATTAGTCGGGGATCATCAGCAAATAGTAGCCGCCACTCATTCTCAGTCGCATTTGGTGTACCCACGGGACTTCATGTAACTGATAATACACCGGCAGAACCGTATATCCCTTCAGTAGCACCACAAAAATCTCCAGGGGTCCCAATTCGCCGCCTTGCCTACCTCAATAAGCCTGAGATTCCAGTGATTCTAATTGGAACATTAGGTGCAATCATAAGTGGAGTAGTACTTCCAATTTTTGGTTTGCTAGTTTCCAGTGTAATCAAATCATTCTTCAAAACACCTCATGAACTAAGAAAGGATTCAAAGTTTTGGGCACTAATGTTTTTAGTCCTTGGTCTAGTAGCATTTCTGTCAGCTCCAATAAGATCATACTTTTTTGGTGTGGCTGGGTGTAAGTTAATCGAACGTATTAGAGCAATGTGTTTTGAAAAGGTGGTTCACATGGAGGTTGGTTGGTTCGATGAGCCTGAGAACTCAAGCGGTGCCATTGGTGCAAGGCTCTCGGCAGATGCAGCAATAGTGCGAACTCTAGTTGGTGACACACTAGCCCAAATTGTTCAAAGTATTGCATCAGTGGTTGCAGGTTTAGTCATCGCTTTTTATGCTAGTTGGCAGCTGGCGTTTATTGTCCTTGCATTGGTTCCTCTGCTTGGAGTCAGTGGATATGTTCAACGAAGGTCCATGAAAGGATTCAGTGCAGATGCAAAGGTATGCCCTACCACTAATGACAATTTTTATTGCTACAGCATGCCAAATAGTATCTTTTTTTGTTTTTGAGTTTGGGGGGGGGGGGGAGGACACCTAAAAAAAACAATTTCAATTTCATCAAGATACATTAAGGCTTGTTTGGAATTGCGATTTTAAAAAATACGATTTGAAAACATGATTTTTGAAAATGCAGTTAAGTGTTTGGCAAAATCACAGTTTGGCTTTTAAAATCGCAGTTTAACCTTTTAAAATTTTGCGTTTTCAAAAAATCACCTCCTTACTTGCGATTTGAAATCGCAAATTTTCTGCGTTTTCAAATTGCAATTTTTTAAAATCGCAGTTTCCAAACAATCAAGTTTTTGCGATTTAGTTTAAAATCGCACTTACTGTCTACAAAATCGCAATCCCAAACGGACCCTAAAATGAAAAATTTCAAAGGTTTGAGTATGTTTTATGAATTATTCATGAAGAGTGAACTTGGTTGCAGGCAACGTATGAGGACGCAAGCCAAATAGCAAATGATGCAGTTGGGAGTATAAGAACCGTTGCTTCTTTCTGTGCTGAAGAGAAAGTGATGCAACTTTATGAAGAGAAATGTGAAGGCCCTGTGAAGGCAGGCAAAAAGGAGGGCTTGATCAGTGGAATAGGATTTGGAATAGCTAACTTCGTCCTGTTTAACGTCTACGCAACAACTTTCTATGCAGGAGCTCAGCTGGTTAAGCATGGCAAAGCAAACTTCTCAGATATTTTCCGAGTAAATAAGCCATCGATAACCATTGTTTACTTTTTCCAAATAATTCAGGACTTCCGGGAAAAATCAAAATGAGATTCATTCCACCAAATTTTCTTTTGATCTTCTCGACACGTGTGGTTTGCAGGTTTTCTTTGCTTTGACCATGGCAGCTACTGCGGTTACTCAATCAAGCTCCCTTTCCAGTGATTCTCAGAAAGGCAAGAATGCTACTGCTTCCATCTTTGCTATAGTGGATAGGAAGTCAAAGATAGACCCAAGTGATGAGTCTGGGATGTCATTGAATGATGTCAAGGGAGATATTGAGCTTCATCATGTAAGCTTTAAGTACCCATCTAGGCCAGATATTCAGATATTCAGAGACCTCAACTTGGCTATTCGTGCAGGCAAGGTAAAGTAATATTCTCTTACATCATGTTTATAATTTCATTATTTGCTGCAACAGGCAAAAACAAGACATCTCTCAAATTCAATTTATATTCTTGTGAATGTCTTCTTTCAGACAGTTGCCTTGGTTGGAGAAAGCGGGAGCGGGAAATCCACAGTGATAGCATTATTGGAAAGATTCTATGATCCCGATTCCGGTCATATTACACTAGATGGAATCGAAATTCAAAAGTTCCAATTGAAGTGGTTGAGGCAACAGATGGGCCTTGTAAGCCAAGAACCAATTTTGTTTAATGACACAATCCGTGCCAACATTGCATATGGAAAGGGTGGAAATGCAGATGAGGCAGAGATTATAGCTGCAGCAGAATTGGCCAATGCCCACAGGTTCATTAGTGGGCTGCAACAAGTAAGAACAATGCAAATTGTATAAAATTGTTGATTGAAGTACATTTGCAAATACGCTTTACACATTCTCTATTCCGAATGCAACATGTAGGGTTATGATACCATAGTAGGAGAACGAGGTCTCCAATTGTCTGGCGGGCAGAAGCAACGCGTAGCCATTGCACGTGCTATTATCAAAGGTCCAAAGATATTACTACTAGATGAGGCTACGAGTGCACTGGATGCTGAATCGGAGAAAGTGGTCCAAGATGCATTAGACAAAGTCATGATGAACAAGACTACAATTATTGTGGCCCATCGATTATCTACGATTAAGAATGCAGATTTAATTGCTGTGGTTAAGAATGGAGTTATTGTGGAGAAAGGAAGGCACGAGACTTTGATTAATATCACAGATGGATTTTATGCCTCCCTAGTGGCACTTCACTCCAATACTTCAACTACTTGAGTTTGTTGAACCTCTTCCCTTTTAAAAATTTGTTCAAGGGTTAATGTTTCTCTTTTCCAACCGGAAGGGAGACATAAAAATGTATGTTGTTTTTATGGTTAGATAACTTAAATGTATTTTCTAAAGGATGAACAGAAGTTTCTATTTGATAAACAACCTACAAATATTTGACTCCTAGTTTTCTTACGTAGCGAAAAACTTGGTAAACAAAACCAAAAGTGTCTGTATCTTCTTATCGAAAAATAAAACAAGCCCGCAGGCTTACAAATAACAAATTTCGCAGAATATTTGAGAGAAATTCTCTTATTGATAAATATTTAATTGTGTGTTGATTTACAATACAAACTCACCTATAAATATTAGTAGAAAACTTGAAGAGAAAATAATTCTAGTCTTAGTAAAACAGTAAACCTAGTCCTAGTAAGGCAAGAAAATAAATACAAATCCTAGTAGAGAAAGTAAATCTAATCCTAGTAAAGAAAACAATTACAAAATCTGAAATCTTAAAAGCAATAAAAATAAATTAAAGATGAAAAAATAAAATAAACAGGAAAATCCTAACATAAAATAGAAAATCAATAAATTGATGTTTCTGTCAACCGAATATGATTGACAATCAGCAGTGATAATGACAAAATCTTTCCTTCTATACTTTTACTGCCTGAATCTGAACAAAAATCTTCTTGAACAACGTCTTCCCAATATGTCATTGTTTGTTTTCTTATTTCGGAATTTACTAAAAATATTGATAAATTCTGTCTTATATCAGACACCCCCACTTGAAAAAAACTTGTCATCGAGTTTTCTTTGTGATATGGCATGCGCGGATCCTCTAAAGAAAGGTACTTGAAGAAATCTACGTAGATAGCATTAAGACACGTCTTTTCCCAATTCTATTTCCATAAAAATTCCTCCAACAATTTCTTTTTTGATATCATTTTCAACTTTTCTTTTTTCTTCAAAGGAATCATCATTGCTCTTTTCTTCCGTGGTGATCGTGATGAGTTGCGCCTGTGGTGAAGGAGGTGGTGGATGTTCATCCATTAGTACAGTTGTTGAAACAAATGATAGTGGTTGCACAAATTGTTTCTCTGACGGCAACTACATCAAATTAATAACGTCTACATCATTTTCACCGCAATTGATACTCTCTTCATAGGTAGGGTGCCTATTCGAAGATTTAGGATCACAGTTATGGACAGCTCCGACACAAGATCTTTCATAATTGTTAACAAACTTCTCAACACGTCGCTTCAAATCGTTCGAGATTTCGCACATTGATTGCAGTTCTTGTTCTTGAAAGTGTGCCTGTTATGATCGAGCCTTTTATTGCTTGATATATTACTGGTAGTCAGATCTTGAAATAAACTCTCTCTCACAAATGAATTCGTTAAAATAGTTGTTACTATAATATGAATTGGCCATCGAATTTGGATAATGCCGAGTCAGATACCTCATGAATTCAACTCTTGAACAAGCCTCTCCCCTACAAGCGGCATTGTTGAAAAGGTTGCTACCGTTGCTCAGGTAGCCATCAAACAGGATAACGCCTTCTTTGATACCAACTAACGTAGCATGGAAAGCGTGGATGAAATAAGAGAAGTGATGCGACTTCAATTCTGTAAAGAACACAAGCTACGCATAGCTTAAAAGATAAAAACACATAAATTTTCTGTATTTTCTCAAATATTCATTATCATAGTTGTAAAACTTCTTTCTTCGTACAACGAGTTTTCTTTAAATAAAAAATACAAAGCTTTCAAAAGAGAAAATCTAAATAAAAATAATTTCATAAATACTGCAAATCAATAATATTCTATCAGTGGATACTAAAACCTAATAAATAACTAAATCCCCTAAAAATTAAAATATTTCAAAATCTTTAATCTTAAAAGCAATAAAAATAATTAAAGATGAAAAAATTAAATAAACAATAAAATCCTAACCTAAAATAAAAAATCAATAAATTGATTTTTTTGTCAACCGAATACAGTTGACAATTAACAATAATCATGACAAGATCTTTCTTTTTATACTTTCATTGTCTGAATCTGAACAAAAATCTTTTTAAACGACGTTTTTCTAATATATTATTTGTTTGTTTTCTTATTTTGGTAAATAATTACCAAAAATATTGATGTAAAAATATTGATAAATTTCGTCCTACATCATTTTCATTCATCTCATCAACAATCCAAAATCATTAAGTAGCCATCAAGCATACATATACATGCAGTTGTGCAAAGCCACCTACCTTAAGCTACGTTATACACTTCTATTTCATGGTCAAAAATAAAAAAGCCTACTCCACACTATGTTTGGGGCAATCTGCAATAAAATAATCATCCAATCCTAGTGGATTTTTTTTAAAAAAACTTTTTACATCAAGACCAAGTGTTCTTCCTCCGCATCAGGTACCCTGAAGAGTAATGTTATACACCACACTTTATCGCACTTTGCTTATGTGGTACTGCCAATTGACCCTTTGATCTTTAAAAAAAAAAAAAGGTGCTTGATCCAAAGGCTGATTGGTAATGTCATGTCAGCAAAATGAAATAAAAGTATGGTGTTTAACATTTCTCCTTTAGTAAAACCATTAATCATCTTCTTCACTTTCGTCACTATATGAAACTAGACCAGCTATACCAAAATCTTGGGACTCATTAGTATCGCTATTAGATGTTGTCACTGGCTCCAAAGATTTTTCTGGATCAACACCAAGGATTTTCACTACATCTGAAGGCTTTTCCGAAGTTCCTGGATCTAACTTTGCTTTTTTCGCTTGTGGCTTGACCTTAATAATCATACCAAATGGTCGAGGTCGAGCAGGTGGATTTTTCCTCCCAACTGATTTATGTTCCTGCAAACAGTAACAGGTTGCATTCAAAGACCAACACATACTAACAAGGGCAAAGGAGTCCTTCACTAGCAAAAATGGGTACTCTGTCTTCATAAAAATTTGCATACGGGTAAGTGGTAAACAAATCCTCAACCAAATTGACTTGATTGGATGATCAATAATCATTAGAATCTGATATTTTTTGTTTATTTGAAGCAGTCATATAATAAGCACAAAACAGACGAATATGAATGATTTCTGCTTTGGGGTTGAGCATCATCTAGGAGGAATCTGCACAAGACAGGACCATCAAACTTGCGACTGTTCAATGTATACTACACAATTGATGCCAATTCAAAACTGTCTATGATTCAAGTGCATACCATCAAGTTCTAAATTATAGCTTACTCATCAAATTCTACCATGTATTCAGAAGCATTAAATCACCTGGCAGAGATGCTTCAAAGTCAAAGGTTCCAAGGTAGCTTATTGATAAAAGTCTATCAAGCTCATATCAAAGACCCTGGATTAAATGCAATGGCAGGAGGACTTACAGGATGGAAGGGGGTTACCTCCCAATGACTAGCCGAAGTGGCCTCCAACAGTATTTCCTACCCCCCCACAAAAAAATGTATATAGTGTTGAAGCCACCACATGGGTTGCATTGAGTAAATGATTGGATGCTGCCCAAATGAGATAATGCATACAACTATCCTACTGAGAATGTAGGGTGTTGGAGCCACCACAAGCAGGCTTCAAGTGCACCAATTACTGTCAGCCACATCATACAAAATCACGTGAATATGTTTGTAATTTACAATTGGTGGCTTGTAATTTAAAAAGTACATATTAAGATTTATTGGTTTCAAGTGTATTCGCGTCCACATTGAATGTCAAATACCGTACTATGACATTTGCTTGGATTTCTTTCTTCAATGGACATATGATGCAGAATGAAGAAAGAATATTGGGTTTTCAGATTTATTTAGGTTTTATTAATTATTTAGGCCATTAGTATTTTTAAGAGTTAGTAATTCAGTAATGGGTTTGACCCAAAGTCCGTCAAATAAAGATAAGAGTTATTTTTAAGAGTTGTATTATTTTAAAATTCAATAACGGGCTTGGCCTAAAAGTCAATCAATTTAGGGTTAGAGTTTCTACTAGAGTTTATTCAAGTATTCTTTTGTAGTCTAATGAGACAAATTATGATTAATGAAGAAACAAATCTTTTGAGGTGTGACTCCTCTCCCTTTTGGTGTCTCACTGCCAAGGCTAGTGAGACTCCGGTTTAACCTAGGAGTGGCAATTTTGGACACGATCCGCGAACCCGACACGAACACAACACGAAAAAACCGGGTTTGGGTTTGGCTTAACGGATTATCGGGTCAAACGGGTCAACCCGTTTATGACCCGTTAGTTAACGGGTCAGACAGGTCAACCCGTCGGGTGACCCGGTAACCCTTTTTTTTTATTAATTAAAAAAAAGCGCCTAATGCGGTAAAAAGTTAAAAACCAAAACCTAAAACCTAAAATTCCTAATTCTGTAATTCATTCCAGAATCACCTAAACCCGATTACCCTTCTCCTTCTGGTCGCACTCGCCCACACTCCGCAGCCTTCGGCCCTCCCCTCCACACGGCACACACAGCGGCGCAGTCTCCCGTCACGACTCACACAGTCGGCTCTCTCTCTCTCTCACGGTCCTTTTCCGGCAGTATCTCACTCTCTCTCTCTCATGTTCATTTTCTCCGGCGATATCTCCCTCTCTCTCTCTCACGGCCATTTTCTCCGGCGGTATCTCCCTCTATCTCTCGGTCTCGCCGTCGTCTCAACATCTCCGGCACCGGTAATCTCTCTCTCTCTTCGAATTTATCTATTTCTTTGGTATTTGGATGCTTTGACCGAATGGGTATTGGTGTGTTTGGGTGTTGATTCTCGATTGTATAGGGTGTTCTTGACCGAAAATGGGGTTGTTGTTTTATGGTGTTTTTGATTTGTGTTTTGATAAGCCTTGAATATTATGCATTCAAGCCCCTTAACTCGCATTTGTTAAACCTTAGTCATTTTGTAATATAACTTTTTGTCGTGTGTTTTTGTGTTAGTTAGTGCTTTCAGGTCTTATGGTGAATGGGCACTCTACATCACGGATTTCCTCAAAATATGCTGAAGGACTCACACTTGGCTCGAGCGACATCATAATTTGGCTCGAGTGACATATACTCAACTTGGCTCGAGCGACATCATCATTTAGCTCGAGCAAAGCTACACCCACATGGCTCGAGCGAACTCATAACTTAGCTCGAGCGAACTCGGTCGCACCAGAATCTGAGTTGAGATCTGCACTTGATTTGGGGAGAGAAATGCTCCTAAAGATTGGGTCAAGCACGGATTCACCTCTGAGATCCCTCAAATGAAGGTTTTGACTCCATATCCTCGCAATGAGGGATTGGGGGAGACTCAATCCCTTAAACTAAGGGATTGGATTGTGATTTTGAGGGATTGGATGAAGGATTCAAATAGGAGCTGAACTTCTCATCCAAAGTGTCGAATTTCTGGGTAGCAAGCACGAATTAGGGTTCTTGGTTCTGGGGAATTTTGGCCAGCAGCTCATAACACTCAAGGAATGGATTTCTCTAAGGCAATAGAGAGTTCCATATCCTCCATGAGTAGCTAAATTCTTTCTCATAGGGTTTGATTTAGCCCTTTCCAAATCCATGGTTTGATTGTACTTCATTTTGGGATTTTCAATATATGTATGATGATTGCATTAGCTTAGAGGTTTGCAAAACAATTGTAATTGATTCAATGTTTATACTCATTTTTGACAAAAACTCCATCTTGTCTATAAGAGGTTTCTTAGTTTTGAATGAAATCGACATTCTTATTTTCTGTGATTATAGGAATGATAGCTATGCAATGATATATTTTGACATAAAATCAAGAGGTTAGATAGGCCATGCTTAGGGAAGATGATCCGTACTACATCTTAGATTAGTGTAACGTAGGTAGACGGATCATGCCAACCGAAGATGGGTTATACTCATTTCTTGATAATGTGTATGCTCATTAGAAGGTTTTATAGGCCATACCTAGGGAAGACGGATCGTACCACAACTAGAGTTTAGGTGGACGATCCGTGCTAACCGAAGATGGGTTATCATCACCTTTTAACTAAAGTACTTTCTTGTCGATGTCGTCATATGGTTGACACCCATTATGCGCATCATATCACACATATAGTAAGAATCCCATATGAATATAATCTGCCATTGGTATGAGGTTTGTGGTGAAATCATTCCCTATGTTTCTTCTCTTTTATTTCATTAATTGTTTATGCTTAATTTAGCTTTCAATTCAAAATCAACCAAAAATCGTTTTCTGAATTAGATTAAAGTATATTCTGGAAACTTAATAAGCATCCGACCAACAAACAGTCCTTGAGGTTCGACACCCTCCACATAGCCCTATCCTATAAGGATTCGTTCTATTGCGAGTGGTATAAATTTATCATTGATCCGTAAAATCCACATCATGTTTTGTTGGGTTGTTCGGTTGTGTTTGATTTTTTTGGGCGTTTCTCAGAATCTCATTGTTGGTTGGGGATTTCGGTCCTTTGCATTTTCTGGGTAATTCACGGCTTGGTTTGGATTCTTGATGGATGTGGCTGATGTTGGAGGTTTGATTTTTCTCTCGATTGGTTGGGTTACTCTGTTTCAGTTTTCAACCGAAAAGCAGGGATGTGGTTTCGGGTTACACTTCTCAGTTCTCTCGTGTTTGGTTTTAATCGGGTATGGTGGTTTCGGGTTAACACGGTATGACCCGTCACCTAAACGGGTTGACGGGTCGTGTCGTGTCAACCCGTTAAAGTCACGGGTCGTGTACGGGTGACCCGTTTATTAAACGGGTCGTGTACGGGTTTGGCCTTAACGGGTTGGCGGGTCAGGCGGGTCAAGCGGTTCAACTCGAACCCGACACGCCAACCCGTTTTGCCACCCCTAGTTTAACTCCCTTCTCTTCGTTATATTATGTCAATGAAACTCTGAATTAACGAGAAATCTATCTTTATTTTCTGTTCTTGATCCGACCTACATCAATTTGGTATCACAGCTCAAGGATCGGTTGTTTTCTCAAGCAATCGACGATATGCTGCACCGCAACACAAAACCCATCCCACACAGCAACACAACAAAAAAAGAAAAAAAATCACCCATCATAGTAGAATCTTCTCTTCTCCAGCAAAAACCATACCAACCCAACTCACAACCATAAGCTTCAATCCAATAAAAAAAATCCACAACAATTTTTCTTTCCCAACAATTCACCACAACCAATGCCTAAAAACTCACCATGTATCGATCCAATTACACCCCAATCAACATCAAAGGCATGAGGCAATATGGGAGCAACCTCCTTACACAACAGGTACAAATGGATGTATCGAATTTCTATGGCAAACTAGAACCTTATGCGTTCCAGGATTGGCTCACTGCCTTGGAGGACTACCTTGAGTGGATTGGTCTCTCTCCAAACCGAAAGGTGTGTTTTGTAGAGATGAAACTCAAGGGGCAAGCATGTGTTTGGTGACAGAGTGTTGAAGAATATCTTCACTGCCTTCGTCTACCACCCATCTCCAATTGGGAAGAGAAGAAACTCAAATTACAAGAGAAGTATGAAGATCTTTATAGTGGCCGATCATACAGGTATACTTGGCACACCCAACAACAACGAGATTTGCTCCTTCATGCGGCCAACCAATTGCGCTATTGCAACAGTCGCATGGAGGATATATTTCATCACCTCACTACCAGAAAACAGCCAACCAAATCCAAAATCCATCACCACCGCAATGCAACAACACCCCACCACAACCACCGTGCAACAAAAACCACCCAAACATACCACCCACCACACAAACCACCGCATCCCAGTCCCTCAAACCCCAAATCCATAAACCATCACCACCGCTATGCAACAACACCCCACCCAAAAACACCGAATTTTTAACACAACCCCCACAACCATCACAACCAATCACACCACAAATCTCACAAGATTCAACCACCATAGAACATTGTGACACCCAACCCCATACGACCCAACCAGCAACCACTGCCGTTCAACAACCAAAAGAAAACAAAACCCAACCACCATTGATACCGAAACCCAATCCAATACCGCAACCAACCAGTAATACAACAATTGTGCTCCACCCACACCAAAATCACCCCAATTCAACAACCCACACCAACCACCTCACAACTTCTCATCATCCAACACTGCCACCATCGGCGGTTTGCACTCCAACACCGTTCCACAGTGCCACTCCGCCAGACAACCATGCCTCCATCGTGGTCTCAGCTGCGCTGTTCGCGACACCCGCTCGTCGTCCCATAGCCCACCTTAGTTGTAGATCCGTCCACCCAGCCGCAAATCTGCCCACTCCAACCGCAGATCCAGAAAGCACCAGACACAACCTTCCAAACATGCCGCCAACCACCGCATCACCCCCTTCAGCCATCACCTAGCCCCGGATCGCACAACCTCCATCGCAAAAAGCTCCACCAAGTTCAACCACTCCAAGCCACCGTCGCGATTTCGTCCAGTACCACCCCATCTCGCCGGCATCTCCACCAAAATTGCCAACACCATCGATCATATCGTTGCTCAGCAAAATAAGAAGAAGTTTTGTTTGCTATGTTTGGTTCAGAAAGAGAAAGAAGAAAAAAATAAAATTACTTTGTAAGGTCAATCAGCGGATCAAAGAGGAAAAGAGATAGGCACAGGAAAAAAAAAAAAGCAAAACAAAGGACGCTTTGGTTTTTGTGAGAAGGTTTTAGTCAATGGGTCAACATTTGTTTCTTTTGAGGTGTGACTCCTCTCCCTTTTGATGGCGAGACTCTGCCAAGGCAAATAAAACTCTGATTTAACCCCCTTCTCTTGATTATATTATATCGGTGCGACTTTGAATTAATGAAAAATCTATCTTTATTTTTTGTTGTTCTTGATCCGTCCTACATCAACAAATCTCTTTGGCCCACCTATAGAACAGTCATCATTGTATCACATCCTTTAGGCATCCATTAAGACCAACAGAAAACAGCCCATAAAACGTTGAAGAATCAATAGAAAATACATAAGACTTGTTTAAGACAATTATAAATGAATTAACAAAAAATGGATACCAACTTCTGCACCTTAAACAAAAATTCCAAAAAGATTTAGAGAGAATCCTAAGAGCTACCTAGTTGAACAAAATTTCCCAAGAGAAAATGGTTCTAGAAAATTTGTAAACATAAGTTGGATTTTGGATGCAGAAAGAGAAGTTCAAATTCTTGAGTTAGATCCAATATGCAGGAGGGGTTAAACTTGGAAATCAAGCAAAATAAATTCATTATGAGCTTATTAGGGCCTGGCAGAACCTAGAGGGACGCAAACACCCATTCCCCCCCCCAAGCAAAAAACAAAAATAAATAAATAAATAAAAGAAAAAGGAAAAATAAAAAATTGTAAAAGAACAAAATGTGAGTACGTCTATTACCACTGACCTGCATTATAGGATCAGGGGGTGTTTCCTTAAGCTCATGTACGATATCCGACTGTGCTGCCACCGCTGCCTGAAGAAGAAATCACAGCCCAAAACAATGATAAAGTTAAGGATCAAGTACCGCCTTGATTCTCAACATGACTGTGCAACATCAAATGCTTAACAAGGACAACTACTGTAAGAATTTATTGCTGCTCAGGAACATTCCTATTTCAGAAAAAGAAAAAAAAAATTCCATGCAATGCAAGACCAGTATAAAACTTTCACCAATAATCATATTACGCACAAAATGACTTGGCTATAATTTCAAACTGCTTGAATAATTAAAGAATCCCCTCCTTAGACATGAATAGTCCACTTAAAACTGCATAGCCTAGATTTCTTAGTGATAATCACATACTAGAACACTCTCAACAAAAACATAACTTTCCTTATTCACACTTGCTAATTGCCAAAATTTATGGTGAGATGTATGATGCTTAACCCTTATATTTGAGCTAACTAATATATAAGGGAGAGCACAGGTAGATTTAGGAAATGCTTGATATGACCATAAAATTTTGATGCCTATGTGATCAGGAACCTAACGAATTATAATAAACTTTCCCAATGCATTGCATTTTTACTTTCTAATAGTGATCTTATGAGAAACCCATGATTTTCAAGCAACCTAATTTTCAGTTTTCATACAAGAAGACTATAGATTATTACAACAATTAATATAAAACGGTAAGAAATTTACCTGGAAACTCTGCAGCTCTTGGGCTTCCTCATCTGCTATTTGACGATCGTATTCCCTCCTTGACTGAATGAAAAAAA
>FXXK01000005.1:38864-171364 GCA_900184695.1 Betula pendula
AAAGACTTCGCTTCATGCAGCACTGAATAGATAAAGATCTTAGAACATGGTCTCACCATTTCCAACCTCTCAAGAAAATCAGTCTCATCTTCATCCAAAGCTTTGGGTGGTCCTGTTAATAAAAGGGGTTTTAAAGCCTCATTCTTTTAAGTGCTCATTGCAAGATAGCAAGAAATGCATAGACCCTCTTTGCCCTGTTGTGTGACATGGGTGCTCTAATAACTGTTGCAAAAAAAACAAAAACCAAAAAAAAAACAAAACAAAAAAAAAAAAGCAAATATCTCCACTCTACAAGTAGAGCTGAGCACTCACTGTGCTTGAAACGTTCATTAAATTCTGCATCCCGCTTGTCTTTGTTCTCCTTTAGAATCTGCAATCAGAAAACATAAAGGCTCAAAATGTGTGAATATCTGGAATCTTAATTACGCATCTAAAGGTATGGGGTGCATATAACCAAGGATATAGCTCTTGTAGGATAGCAAGTGCCCAAAATCCATTAAAACTGAGATATATTACAATAGGCACAAAATTTGCTTCAATTTTGACTCTTCAATCCGTTATCTACTTGCACTCTATAAAATGATTAAAAAAAAATGGCATTGCACTCATTTTCATCAAATGGATCCCTAATCCCTATCAAACAACCCTTTGGTAGTAGTAACAAGAAATTTCAGTTATCTAATTACCGGCATTCCCCAATAACTCAATTTTCAGACTTTTTTCTCTTTTGACCAAGTTTTCCTTCTAAAATTAGATGCATGTATGCATCATATATCTACTTAGCTACTTAAATTTCCTCAAATTGTTAAGATTAGATTCCAAATTAATAGTGGCCACTATACTGAAACTTTATACCACAAAGCTTGGACTTTCAATTGCAAAACCGAAATTATACGAAGTTCATATTTTTATTTAAAAGAAAAAGAAAAGGGAAGGAAAGGAAAGGAAACCTCGAAGAGGGGTCTCTCTCTTTGGGCAGTGCCATCCTCAATCCGTTCGCCCCTTGTCTTCTTGGCTTGATCCAACTGCCAGGCCACCAGGAAAAAAAATCAACAACTTTATATTACTATTATATTTTTGCCGTTACTGGTTTACTGAATCAAGCCAAAAATTGTAAATATGTTTTAGTGCAACCAGAAAGAAAGGAACAAAATTTGAGCTTCTGAAGTCGTAATCTTAAGGGAATCTAGGGTTTTGAGAAAAAGCCAATACCTGATCCTCCGAGACGAAGTTCATTAGCCTAATCGGACGGCCAGATTCTTCAGCCATTCTCTCTCTATCTCTCTCTCTCTCTCTCTCTCTCAACGATTCCGAATAGAATGCCAATAGCAGCGAGCGGAGCTCCAGTGAGCTAGCGGGGATGCTTTAGGAAGACGACGAGTCGTTTCGTAATGTGAGGTACGGGGCTAGCCAATCATATTGCGCCACATCAGTTTGTAAGAGTTTTTTTTGTAAAAAATTTTGTAAACCTAGCATTCCTCTTTTTATTAATGTTATTAAAAAAAATATATGAGAAACACTTATTATTAAAAAAACGTGTACTTTCCACATGCTGAGAAACAGAGATATCAGCCTTGACAAGTGGATTTGAGCTTAAAAAAACTAGATCTAATACAAAACCATCAAAACGAAAACTGAAAAAGCCTACAGAAAATATACCGAATAACGCTACTAAGGAGAAAAAAGAAAATTGGCATTGAAGGGGGAGGAGGAAGAATGGCGAATGGCTAGCCATTCTTTCTCCTCTCAAGAAAAGCCACACGTTCTTCCCCTTTAGAAGAGAGAAGAGAGCTTTTTTTTCTTAAATGTTTATTTATTATAATACATCATGGATCTTAAAAAACTATGAAGTTTAAAGTAAACCAAATTACCATGAACAACAAAATTTTAAAAGTATGCATGTATGAATTATCACCATAATAGCATCTCTACTTTTATATTTTCCTTTCAATTAATAGTCCTAATAACATGTACATAAACACTAACAAGAGTCTTCCATCACATAGAAATTTTTTACTTCAAAGAATTATCTTCACTCAAAAACATCATCTTATAAAGATAAAGTTAAATATTCAAATAAAAGATAATATTGAGTTGTATTGAATTTCAACATTTTTGTATTTATCAGTCGTTATAAGTTGTATTGACTATGTTAGAGCATCTCCAATAGTGTAGTCAAATGCTCCATAATAGTCAAATTTAACTATTATTATCATTTTTTCCTTTCTAGCAAAATAGCTATAATACAAATTTTTCTTCTAGAATGAATTTGCTATTCACACTATAAACTATTTTTTATTATATTTTCTCTCTCTTTCTCTCCCCTTCTCTCTCCCTCTCCCCCTATGTCGCTCTCTTTTTCCGCCCAAACAAAAACAGTGCTTCCAATACCCAGCCCCTCTCGCTGATCCCAACCCATTCAATTAAGAACTTTGAAACAAATTTTGATTCATTTACTAATATTTTGGAAAATGAATAAGAAGAAAATGGTTTCTGGGTGGGAACCAAAAAACTCTTCAGGAGCCAAAAAACCCACCCACTTGGGTGCGTTTATGTGCTCGTACAGCTCATCCTCTACAAATATGGATGGCCAACGAAGTGGAGCTTGTAAATGGCAAGACTATTTCTGGTTAATTGATTCTCAGTTGGTTGGACTAGTGATTTCGGTAGAATGGTTGGTTGTTTTGTGATGTTTTGCTTGGTCTAGTCTTGTCTGATTTGCTTGTCGAGAGAGACAAAAGGGAGGGGAAGAAATGGTATGATTAAAAAATGATAAAAATAATATTTAAAGAAAGTATATAGTTGAATAAATATTCTGTTGGAATTCGTATTGAAAAATTAATAGCTAAAATAAATAAATGTGTATTTTGAATAGCTAAAATAGCTACTCTTGCTAGAAATGCTCTTATAATGATATATGTAAGACATGAAAATTATAGTCATTCAAAACTGGACATGGATAATTTAAACAAGAGACACGTGCATGCAACCATATCTGAAATTAAATAATAATAATAAAGCTCATAGAAAATGATAATAATAATAAAATAATAATAATAATAATAATAATAAAGCGTAACTTATATACAAGCATGGTTAGGAAGATTATGTGTGTGTGTGTATATATATATATATATATATATATATATATATAAATATAATACTATTACTCATTGGTGTTCAATGATTAGCTACTATGAAATTTTCAATCAAATATCACGCAAATCATACAATTAATACAGTTAAATATTATTTCTTCTTTGAATGTTTAACTTTATTTTTGTAAGATAGTGTTCTTGAGTGAAGAGAATTATTGGATATGAAAAACTTCTATGCAGTAAAGGACTCTACATCTGCAGGAGAGTGTTGCATCCTTAAATTGTTAAAAAAAAAAAAAAAAATTGTTAACATGGCCTTCATGGAGTGGAGTAGCCGTGTGTTGTCATTTCGTAATAGTTAACGTGCTGTCAGTTAAGTTTACGAGAAGCCTTCTTAACATTTAGTCACGTGAAGCATTTAGTGGTTATCAGTTAGTTAGTCGAGTATCGTCCGATTTCTTTGTAAAGTTGTACTTAGTTCTAATTCTATTCTCATAGAATGTACAGAAGCAAGTGATTTGAATGGGTTATTAGATAATAGGTTAATGGGTCTATGACCATTGGATGTACAAGCTATTCAAAATGTGAAGTATGATTGTTGATTGGTTTAATATGAAGATGATTGCATGTCCTCTAAGACACTTAGTTTTATTTATATTGAACGCATAATTCTAAGGTATGCAACAGAGTCAAAGATCAGACAATATACTGCCTATGTTAAACCCTCTCTTCCTGCTTGTTCAATCTTCATCTCTATTTTAACTTGTTCCAAAAACATATTTCACTCGAAGCAATAAACTTTTACTAGTTCCAGAACCATAAAGCTATGGAAAGACAAAAGCATCAATGATCATTTTCTATTAGGAGGGAAGACAAAATAAATATGCAAAGATGTCTCTACATGAAGGCATGGTGGGGCAACAAACCATAAAAGTATATGAGATTTGGTTGGGTCTTCAACTTAGATCCCACTATAGGCATAGTCGGTAGTGCTCATGCGTTTCGATTGATTATGCATGTTGCACTCGTTTCATTTTCCTCTAGAGCCTTAATTCGTGAATCTCTTCCAACCATTGAATATTGGTATTTTTTTTTATTTCAGAAGGTGTACAAATATTACAGTACTTTTCTATTCTAATTCTAACAAAATGAGTATTCAAACAATCAAACTGATGAACATGATGCAATAATAAAAAATCACTCAGCTTCACACCATAAAACAGACAGTTATAAATACATAATTTAATAATTGAAGATAATTTTGTTGTGTTGTTTGTAATTATATAAACAATTATAAATACACTATGGAGAAACTTATGACCATAGCACAAAACATATTTAACAAATAAATTTAAAACGCTTAAAACTTACTCGATGTAGTTCTAAATTCCAGCGAAGAAGAAAATGGAGATGTAATTGACGGTTTCTTTTTATTTATAGCTTTTGAGGAAGAAGAGTAGTTGTAAATTCCAGCAGAGAAGAAGATGGAGATGTAATTAACGGTTTATTTTTGTTTGTAGTGAAGATGTAATTGACAATTTGTTTTTATTTGTAATTTTTGAGAAAGATAACCGCTAACCGTAACCGCTTGTACATCCCTAAATATTTTCATTGTTTTCTCTTTCCCCTATAATTTAATTTAAAGAATATTTAAATGGTATATGGAAGATATTTTTAAGTTTATTTGAATATGAAAATAAAAAGTATTTTGGATCTCTATGTATAAGGAAAATCTAAGAGAAGTTGTTATTAGTGTTCGCATTCTCACCCGGCTCCCTTAATTACTCTCTATCTTGAGGAAAAATTCACTTTTTACCTACTTTAATTATCAACTTTTTCTAAAACACTTACATCCGGTTATCCAAACTAGGGATCTATTTTTACTCTTTTATTTAAATATGATTTTTGAAGAATTTTTTTTTATTTTACATCCAACATCCATATGGGAAAAAAGAAAAAGCTATGAGAGATAAATCATTTTTTATTAATTTAATAAAAAGTATGGAGTGAATAGTGCTCCTTACTAGTTGGGAGCACTATTTATGCTCTCAACTTTTTTTTCTCAAAATAAGAGTCGGATGAAGGCTTTAAAATATTCTAAAATTTATTTTAGCTCCCTAAAATATAGAAATCTCTACTTTAAAGAGCGATGAGAAAACTCTTGAATGGTCTTTTGAATGGTTTACAAGACTTTGGTGTTGTATGTCCTCTTGAATAAGTAGAATTTGGTGTTGTATGCCCTTTTGAATGGTTTACAAGATTGACTAATGAAATGTAGACAGGCGACTATATCTTAGGGAAAAAAAAAATCATATTTAGCACTGAAGTTTTTATTTGATTTGGATTTTAGTTTTTGAGTTTCTAATTTCAAGAATAAGTACTTAATTAGGGTTGGTCAATGTTTCAAATAGGTCACTTTCACTTTACCGTCAAAGTTAACAATTTATCTTTTAAAAAAATAAAATAAAATAATATTTTTAAAAACAATAAAAAATAAAACTAAAGACCCAACCGAAGAAACAAAAACCAATCGATCTGCCAACCTAAAGAGCAAACCCACGTTTTAGTCGTTGACCCTTACACTAGCAGGTTAGGAAACAAAAAAAAAAATAAAAAAAAAGCAGAAGAAGCAATTTATATGAATGACTAAAAGTCTAAAACGTGGGTTTGCAGATTGGTTTTTGTTTCTCCAATTGGATTTTTATTTTATTTTGTAATAGATCACTTGGGTGCTGACACGAATTTGACATGTCAAATGAGAAAAACGTAATATATGACAAATTGCTTAAACAGTAGAGTGACTGAATAACTTATTTGAAATACGAACAAAACCTAAAAATTTTATTCTTAGAATTAGAGACTCAAATGACTAAATCAAAATCAGATAATAACTTAAATATGATTTTTCCCTATATTTTAGTAGGCAGAATAAATCTGTTTCAAGGGTTAATCCAATTAGCTCTTTATGATATCATTTCTTTGCTTTCGCTTCCTTTCAAATGCTATTCAAAAATAAGCTTTGATAACTAAATGCATCATCTGATACAGTAATTCTATTAGGTCTCAAAGAGTTGTTCTCGGCAGCGCTTTTTATAATTTTTTTTTTTTTCCTTTTTAAGTAGGCATTTCCATGACATTGCTTTCTTGCATTCTTTGTTGATGATTTCTTCGGATTTCTGTTCAATGGGAAGCAGCATATCCCAACGGCAGCAGTTTATTATAGTATCTTCTTTTTTTTTTTTTTTGTATTAGAACATAGATAAAAAGAAATTACAGGGGATAGGGAGGGTCTTTTCCACTACAGATGGGAACAGACGAAAGAGGGGAAATGGGAATGCAGCCAGAAAAAATTCTGGTTGCGGCCCAATTTGCCACAGAATGGGCACAGAAGTTTGCACTTCAGTTTACATGACAAGCTTCCCAGCTGGAAGTAGATGGAATAGTAGATATAATGGTAGAGATAGTAGATGCTATACGCCAGTCTTGGGTAATATCTGGCATTTGAAGAGCAAGAGTGACTGTCAAAGAATCCCCTTCCAAGATGAAATGGGATAGGTCCATAGAAAGAGCCAACTTAGATGCCAGAAGTGCGGCCGTTGCTTCGCCAATTATAGGATCACAAGGTGGACTAATAAGAGAGAGACCTTTGATGATGATCCCCTTGGAATCTCGACAGATAGCAGCCTGAGCCGACAGATGGTCCCGAATGGCAGTGTCATAATTAATCTTGAAAAATTCCGACTGAGGGGGTTGCCAAATTGCCTTGGGGATAGAAATCTTGATGTGCCAGGCCGAGTAATGTTCCAAGACTAATTTATTGATGCCCCGGGATAGAGATAATGGGTTAGGGCGAAAGTTATCATGATAAACTTTGTTCCTGGTGAACCAGATCTGATCACAAGCTACAGCATCAAAAATTTAAAATAAATGTGTATCTTCCAAGGGGATGCCCAGGCGAGAGTGGGGATTGAGAATCATTTGCAACCAATCAGACATGTTAGAAATATTGAAAGCAAGAGAATTTAGGGACCAAGAAGATTGGCGCCAAATAATTCTAGCAAAGGAGCATTGGAAGAACAGGTGAAAACTGGAGTCTGTGGCAGAAGAGTAGAGAGGGCAAGAGAGATCAGGGAAAAGAGAAGGAATATTTTGGGATATACGGGTTTTTGTGGGGACAATATTCCAAGCAATTTTCCAAAGGAAAAGTTTGAGACGATCAGAAAGGTTTAATTTCCAAAGGCCTTTCCAGGAAGAGGATGAAAGAGGGGAGAGAGGGGGGGAGGGTTGGAGAGAGGTAATGAGATGATGAGCTGATTTGGTTGAGAAGGAGCCAGAAGAGGAGTGAGTCCATAGGAGGGGTGTTGAGTGGGAGATGGGAATTTTCAGGATAGCTGAGATAGTAGCGGGGGAGAAAAGACGATGGAGAAGGCCAAGGTTCCAGGAATGTGATAAGGGAAGGAGAAGGTCGGACAGAGTGAGTGGATGGGAGTCGGGGGAGGAGGGGTGAAGGGGAGTTGGAAGGAAAGAGGGGAGGGTAGGGATCCACGGGGTGGACCAAATGGGAAGGGTAGAGTGCAAATGGGGGATAAAACAGGTACCGGCTTCAAGAATGGGTTTGGAAGCTCTTATACTATTCCATATCCAAGAACCAGGACTAAGGTGAGAAGAAAAGAAATTACCATATTTGATATACTTGCAACGGTATTGGTTTACCCATAGACTGTCATGGTGAGAGAGTAGCTTCCAACCAAGTTTTGAGATGAGAGAAAGATTTACATCTTTCATACGTCGGAATCCAAGACCACCTTGATCGCGAGGAGAGCAGATAGAGTGCCAGAACTTGAGGGTTAAATTCCGGGCTTTATCTTTGGGGAAGTCCCACCAGAAGTTTTTGAAAGCTATATCCATTTGTGTAGTGATGCAGTCAGGGAGTAAAAAAGAGCTCATTGCATAGGAGGGAATAGCGGATACCACAGTCTTGATCAAGGTGGTGCGGCCTGCTTGGGAAAGAGTTTTCGCACGCCAGCCTTCAATTTTCCCATTGATCTTATCCATAATATCAGCAAATCCTGCTGACTTGGAACGGCCAAAAAACATAGGAAGACCAAGGTGCTTGGAATTGGGGGGAGTAAAGGGAAAAGGGATGAAGCCTTGGATGAGTGGATAGTTGATGAAACAGTATTTTTGCTGAAAAGAATTGAGGACTTTGCAGAATTCATAGATTGACCAGACCAAAGACAGTATTTATCCAGACAAGTCTTGATTTTGGATGCTTCTGAGGAAGTTGCTTGAGAGAAGATTATAAGGTCATCAGCAAATAACAGGTGATTAATGGGAGGGCATCCTCTAGCAATTTTGAACCCTTTAAGATTGGTAGATAATAACCGAGAGAGCACCTCTGAGCCAATGATGAAAAGGAACGGGGAAAGTGGATCACCTTGGCGAAGACCTCTAGATGGAGAAAAAGAGCCGAAAGGGCTGCCATTTNAATAGCGGATACCACAGTCTTGATCAAAGTGGTGCGACCTGCTTGGGAAAGAGTTTTTGCACGCCAGCCTTCAATTTTCCCATTGATCTTTTCCATTATATCAGCAAATCCGGCTGACTTGGAACGGCCAAAAAACATTGGAAGACCAAGGTGTTTGGAATTGGGGGGGGTAAAAGGAAAGGGGATAAAACCTTGGATGGAGTGGATAGTTGAAGAAGCAGTATTTTTGCTGAAAAGTATGGAGGATTTTGCAGAATTCATAGATTGACCAGACCAAAGACAGTATTTATCCAGACAAGTCTTGATTTTGGAGGCTTCTGAGGAAGTTGCTTGAGAGAAGATTATAAGGTCGTCAGCAAATAACAGGTGATTAATGGGTGGGCATCCTCTAGCTATTTTGAATCCTTTAAGAGAGGTAGATAATAACCGAGAGAGCACCTCTGAGCCAATGATGAAAAGGAAGGGGGAAAGTGGATCACCTTGGCGAAGACCTCTGGATGGAGAAAAAGAGCCAAAAGGGCTGCCATTCAGCAAAATGGAAAAAGATGTAGTAGAGATACAAAGGCGAATCCAATTAATCCAATCAGGGTGAAACCAAGCTTAGAGAGGATAGCTAGAAGAAAAGGCCATTCCATTTTATCAAAAGCTTTCTCCATATCTATTTTAACCGCCATAAGACCTCCTCGGCCTCTTTTAGATTTGAGAGTATGGAGAAGTTCATGAGCCAGGATGGAATTATCTTGAATACTACGACCAGGAACAAATGCCGATTGATAGGGAGAAATAAAAAGGCTGAGGAGAGGTTTGAGCCTATTTGCAAGGATCTTGGAGATAATCTTGTAGATCAGATTACATAAGCTGATGGGCCTAAAATGATTGACAGAGGAAGGCCCAAGCCTTTTAGGTATAAGAGTGATCAAGGTATGGTTATGAGCTTGGAGCAGATGATTGTTCTTGAAAAAATCCCAAACTGCAGATAAAACATCAGTCTTAATGTAACTCCAGTATTTCATATAAAAGAGAGAAGTGAATCCATCAGGGCCTGGAGCTTTAGAGGTACCCAAGCTGGCAAGAGCCTTATAAATCTCATCTTCAGTTGGAATGAGGCAGAGAGAGGCATTGTCCTCATCTGAGATAATAGGATCCAAACATAGCAGTAATTCTTCAGGTTGGGGAGGATTTGAAGAGGAAAATAATGATGAGAAGTGAGTCTCAAAACAAGTGCCAATATCAGATCTGCTAGAGAGCCAACCACCAGAGAGGGATTTGAGAAAATCCACTGCATTGCGACGACGTCGAATGAGAGTGCTAGTATGGAAAAACCGAGTGTTGAGATCCTTACAAATGAGCCAAGTTTCCCAAGATTTACTCTTCCAAAGGGATTCTTCCTGTAAAAGCAAATCATTTAATCTGGATTTGAGCAAAAATTCAAAAGCCAGATTTGAGTCAGATGGGGGAGTCTGGCTGAATTTGGTCAAGTAGCTGATAGGTGGAGAGAATATTTGTTTGAATCTTGCCAAAATAATATTTATTCCAGGCGATAATAGAAAATTTGGTCCGTTTCAATTTGTTGGATAAACGGAGAGCCGGAGGCCCACGAAAGGAGACATCCCAAGAGTTACGAATCACAACACCACACGAAGGATCCTTAGCCCAAAATTCTTCAAAACGGAAAGGCCGATGTAAAAAGGGAGAAGCAAGGGTTGTGGATAATAGAATAGGGTTGTGATTCGAGTTTAGGGCAGGCAGATGAGTGATTGAGTAGGCAGGAAAAAGATGAATCCAAAGGTTAGAAGCCACAGCCCTATCTAGTCTTTCCTTAATAAGATTTGATCCTTGGCGATGGTTAGACCAAGTGTAAGGATTACCTGAAAACCCCAGATCAATCATGCCAAAAGTATCCAAAAAAGAGCTAAAACCTGCCAAAGAGGAACTAGCAAACGGTCTCCCACCAAATTTTTCTGACTGACAAATAATAGCATTAAAATCACCCAAACAGAGCCAAGGAACATCCCCATTGGAGCCAAAAGAAGATAAAACATCCCAAAAATCCGAGGAAGATTTCTGATAAGGGGGACCATAAACAAAAGAAACCAACCATTTAGTATCAGCAGGATCCGATAAAACCCAAACAGTAATTATATTATCATATATGGAAATACAGTCAATATTTACACCAAGTCTCCAAGCCAACAAAAGACCTCCTTTAGAGCCGGAGGGGGGGGGGGCCAGAGAATACATAAAAAAACCAAGAGAGCGAAGTATCATAGTTGCAGCAGGAGAAGAAGTCTTTGTTTCAGACAAAAAGATAACATCCGGGTTATGGTTGCGGATCATACCCCTTAAACTACGAATTGTAGAGGGTTGGGCTAAGCCTCTACAATTCCAGGATAGGAATTTCATGGAGCAGGAGGGGGCAAGGCCGAGCCTGCCGCCTCAACTTTGGAATAACCTTGGTCAGAGTCACCTTCATTGATGGGTGTTGGTGGAGATAGAGATGAGCCACTGGAAGCTGCAGTTCTGGAGGTATCATGTAAGAGGATGGTTTGAGTCACACTGCGGGAGCGTCTGGCTGCTCGGTAGACTTTTCGCAGCTGGGCAACCTCCAAAGGTTCAGGCAGATTAGGGGGATCCACCAGCATACAAGGGGGATCAGAACTATCGTAATCATCTGAAAAAACAGAGGCATCCGGCAGCAGTGGAGAGGGAGACATAAAAGCACGTTTACAGGGCAGTGGCCCTAGAGGTGACTCCTCAGTAGCAACTTTGCATTTTTTGGGGGGAATGGGAGGGAGGGACGAGAGAGAGGGGTGATATTGGGAAAGTGGCGGAGAATGGGGTGTTGGCTGGGTGGAGGGGATAATCGGAGGGGGGTGAGGGAAGAACTCTTCAAAGGAGTGGGCGATGATAGGTTTAGAGGGGAAAGTTTGTGAAGGAGCTGAATGAGAAGGGGATGAATGGGGGATATTATAAGGGGAGTAACGTGGGTGTCTAGGAGGTAAACGCAATCGATGCCATTTGGGAGATACACCAAAGTCGGCCTCATCAGACTTAGGGGGATGGGGGTATGGCAGAGAGGAGGGAGGAGGAGGGATGCTGGGAGTTGGATACGGCAGAGAAAAGGGGGGAGGAGGGGGAATGACATTTTGTGGAGGTGGAGGGGAAACAGCAAGGGCAAGGGAAAGGTTAGGGGGGTTAAAAGTTTGGCCTAAAGAGAGGGAGGTGGTTGGCGGGGAAGGAGAGGCAGTGAGAGGAGATTGATCGGGTTAGTTGAGGTGGGAAGAGGCAGGAGAGGGCTTGGAGAATGAATGGGCTGGTGATAGGGGTTCTGATTCCAGAAAGGTGATGAGGGGGTGGGTTGGGTTGTTTGGGTCCGGGAAGGGGTGGGTTGGGTTGGGTGAGTGAGGTAGGCCCAATGAGGACGAGGGAGAATTGGATGAAAATGAGGATGGGTAATACGGTGAGTTTAGAGAGGAGAAGCTTCGAGGGGAAGTTATGGAGAAAAAACAAGGGGCATTCAAAGAAGTGGACTTACTGTCAGAGAGTGAGGCAGGGATATTTGTTCCAGCTGGACAGGTGTCGGAAGAGGATTGGTAGCTTGGGCTCCACGAAGAGTGAGAAGCAAGATTAGCAGATGTTGATGACGCTCGCAATGCATGCCGGTGTGGTGGTGACGTAGGGCAGGACCGAGCTGCAGAGGAGGCAGCAATGGTGGATGGCCAGAAGCAAACCAGTTGGTTGGAGGGATGATCAGTGGCCATAACCAGATCCATAGAACTCCCAGGGGGGTCCGAAATCGTAGCTTCTGAAGGCAGTGAAGAAAAGTGGGCATCCGACTCCTCATTACCAGATGGGGAGTTAGTAGAACCATAGAAAGATGCTGCTTTCAGAGAGCTATTATAGGGACCCAAAGCCAGAGTAATAAGGGGAGAGGGGCAAGTACTTCGAAGATGATCAAGAAGCCCACAATTATTGCAATAGTCCGCCAAACGTTCGTAGCGGAACTGAATTCTGGCAGGGGGAAGTCCAGGCCGGTTGAGAAGAAAACCAGGCATAAGAGGCCTACGAGTATCAAGGGCAACTCTAATGCGTAGATAGCCTTTACAGATTAGTCCAGGAGAGGCAAAATCATCAACCTCAAGGAGAGTCCCTAGAGCCTTACCAATACGAATGGCAGTTGTGATAGTCATGCCCAGTAGAGGAAGCCCATGGATTTGAACCCAGAAATTACAGAAATGGACATCAATTTCTTTTAAGGACAGAAGAGGAGACCAGCGCTCCAGTGCCAAGAGGGAGCCACGGACATTCCATGGTGCTTGCGCCAGAATCCTGTCAACATGGTGTTTCTTCTTAAAAGCAAAAAGATACCTGGCTGGGGAAATTTCTTCCATGTAGAAAGAGGGGGCAAATGGCCAAGCTTTGATTGTGGTGCTACGGACCACAGAGGAAGCATGAGGATCGGTAGAGATTAACTGACCCACAAGGCCAAGCGTGGAGAGCTCAAGGTGGGCGAGTGAGATTGGGTCTAGAAGGATATCAGGGGCATCCCAAAGCAGAGCCTCAGTTTGAGCAATAAGGGCGTCGAGATCCTTGGCATGAGAATCCATAGAGCAGAGGAACGTCAAAGGCAGTCGAAGAAGGAAAAGAAAAAAACGAGAAAAGGAGCAGACAGAAAGGAAAGCAGAAAGTGTATCAGGAGAGAGAACAGAGCAAACTACAGATCACAAACACTTTGCAGACGTCTATTATAGTATCTTCAATAACGTGAAGATATGCCTTCTTCTATTACAGCCATTACCAATATTATCTCTGTTTTACATGGATGCCACGGAGCTTCTGCTAAGACAACTGGAATTTTGTGTTGAAGTCCCACCATCATCATCAGATTCATCGCCATGTCCTCGAACTCTCCTACATAAGAATTTTGAGCTCGAAAGATGATACTGAAATCTTGCTTTCATCTTCTTCTTTCAGTTTTGGGGTTTATATCTATGCTTAAAAGCTATGTAAAAAGAGGCAATGGCCTCCGAACAGTAAATTTTATTTGAGAGTATAAAATGACGATTGTAGCCTTGATGAATTTTAAGGATTTGGAGATTTCTTTGGGCATTGTGTCTTTTGAGTATTGTAATTACCGGTTTGCCCTTCTTGGGTTGCAAATTGTCGAACAGACTTTAAGGTTTTTTTTGTCTTTTCGTTAGTTTAGTCTACAGTAATTTGTTGTCCCCTCATAATTACCGTAATACCCTTGCTACATTCTAAAGGGAGGAAGATCTGTTCGGGTGTTTATCTGTCTTTTTACCTAAAATTTACCGACAAAAACCTGCATCTTCTTCAACCTCTCTCTCATTTTCACTTCCCTCCACTTTTTCCCCCGCACACGCTGCTCTCTCTCTTCCCCCCCCCTCCCCCCCCACCTCACACATGTTCTTCCTCCTCCGCCCATCACCACGCACCGGCGACGCCCACCCACCCTAGCAACAGCTCGAAATCTGGTGAACACCATGTCGTCGTCGTCGTCTCTGCGAAAAAAAAAAAAAAGTAAGCCCACTCTAACCTGACATTTGAGGTAGGCTGTGAATGAGTATAGAAATTTTGTGGACTGATCTTGATGGATTCTCTTGTTAGGACCAATTATAAGAAGGATTGGAGGGTTGTTTTGTTTGATTTCGAAAATGGGTAAGAATCTTTGGGTGTTCTATTTTGTTGTTCTTTGACTAACCGATTATGGGTTTGGTTCTAAGTTTGTAATTTCCTTACTATTTTGATTGTGTTTGGATGATTGATTTTTGGATGGAATGTTGATTGTGTTTGGATGCGTTTAAAATTTTGGGGATTTATCTGTTTTAACCGAATCGATTTGGGTAAGCTTTAGTTTTTTTTTTTTTTTTTTTTTACTGCTGTTCTGAAACTTGCTTAGCCAGTGTTTGGCCTACATAAAGAAAAGACAGCCCATTTTTTTGGCCATTACGAGCACAAGCATTAATTTGTGGAAGGAGAAGAAAGTTTGTAGAGTTTGAAGGATTTTTTTCAGTAAAAGTTTATTAAGTTAGGTTCTATATGTGGCCTCTAACTATTTGAGATCTTCTATCCAATTTATTATTTTTGTTATTGCGGAGCCTGTGAAAAATTGAAGGCAATGGATCTAAGATGATTGTGCCGCTATGGTGATGAAGCTAAGGGCTATGCTCCACTCAACAGAAGATTAGCACTGAGGGCACACAAATTTCATGAAAAAAAAACCAAATTTAGCTTCGCTTTTTTGAATTTGTAACTGATTGTATCATTAATCATCTATAGTGAAATAGTTTCCTGGAGAGATTTTACTTCTACTTTGTCACCAAAATTGTTGTGTTTTATTTTTTAACTGCTTTGGTTAATTTTGGTAATTATTTTATGATTGCCTGTGGGTTGTATTTGTTTGGGACCCTGGGGTCATTGGGAAATTTCAGGTCTAATGTATAAAATTTGTGCACAGAGCAAAACTCCATTTAAAAGCTGGATGAAAATTTGGACGAAATGAGCTATTTTGTCATATGAATAAAATAATGCAAAGGAGCGTAATGACAAAATCATAAGCTAATAGGTGTCCCTAATTAATTTTCAATTCCTCATATGAACTTTCAAATTTATCTTTGTTCTTATTTTCTTTGCATGATAGGTGTCCCTAATTTATATTTCTGTTACTACAGCTCCATTAGGTTATGGGCGTTACGTGGTCTTTCAGTTATTTACATGTCTTTGAACTCAATCGTCAATAGCAGTGAAAATTGTTTCGCAAAGATATTGTAACATGTTCAGATGGAGTTTTATGTATTTGAACAGTACATCAAGATGAGATTGCTGACTTTATATAGCTCTAGTCATATGCTTCCCAAATTTATCAATTCAAGTGAAGCAGGTATAATCATTTATCAGCTTCCAATTTATGATGATATGTATGGGCTTTTTACAATTATTGACTCAATGCAATTTAGATAATTAGACAGGTAAGTAGGTGCTTTCTTAAAAATGTACAATTTTAAAGATTAAATTACAATTTTAAAGGCCAAACTGTAATTTTGCTAAATACGTAATTACGTTTTTAAAAATTACATCTTCAAATCGTACATTTTAAAATTACTATTTCTAAATCGTAAATCCACACAGACTCTTAATATTATGATCCAATTATATATAGCATTACAATTTATATCATAATCTTGTACCATGAATTAAGCACATGCCTTGCATGTGCCATCCAAACTAGTATATATTTAAAAGCTATAAAAAAAAAAAGTCAATGTCATAGGAATAGTAAAATTTGTTTGAGATTGAAATTACCGTTTTGACCTTCTTAATGTCATTTTTTAGCTTTTAAGTGGCCCTCCTTGGTCTAAGAAATTTTCTAGAAATTTGTTTTACTAAAATTTTAAATTTTTTATTTATACTTAAAGCTATAAAAAAATGTCAATGCCACAGGAATAGTAAAATTTGTTTGAGATTAAAATTACTGTTTTGGCCTTCTTAATATCATTTTTTAGCTTTTAAGTGGCCCTCCTTGGTCTAAGAAATTTGCTAGAAATTTGTAAAAATTTAAATTTTTTAATTATAATTGTTTGCTAGAAATATGCATTGAATATGAAAAACTTTAAAACTAGAAGAATTTATTACTAGCAATAAAATATCATTCAATCTCAAAAGCCAAAAAAATATATTCTAAATAAAAATTTAATATAACAATTTAAAATTATATATATATAAATTTAAAAAAATAATAAAAATAAAAAGGCCTCATCTAAAATTATAGCCTTAGGTCTCACAATATATTGAGCCAACCCTGAATAAAACATAATTATCCAAAGCTAACATTTATTTTCTGTTATTTTTTTTTTAGCACCAAAAATGAACGATTGTCTAAACAACAAACGCCCTATATGAAGGAAGCTTCTTGTTATGATGTGAAGAAGAAGAAGAAGCTATCTCCTATTAGGAATGATGTGCGGTTTGGATTTTTTTTTTCTTTTCTAAAAAATAGTGTGAGGAAGAAGAAGGGGCATGAATGAAAAATAAGAAAAGTGTTTATTTTCTTAGAGGAAAAACGCAATTTATTAGTCTCGATAAAAGAAAATAAGTTTAGAAGGTAATTTTATTGTTAGATGAAATGAAGGGCTCATAGTTTAAAAATATAAATGGATCTTATCCTTAGACCAAGGGGGCATGGCCTTCCTTGATTTTAAAATTTTCTTTAGAGTTTATATATATGTATATCCATAAAGCTTATATAACAAAAGAGGTGATACCAAGAAAATAAAAACTTTTTGTTTGAAAGTAACATTATCATTTTAATATTCCTGAGTAGTTAGAGTTTAGAGAATTGTTTGGTTATTTTTGTCTGTTTGAATATTTTAATTACCGTTTTGCCCTTCCTAGGTTATAAACTTTGAAGAAACTTTAAGGTGTTTTAGCCTTTTCTTTCATTTAGTCTTTGTAGGAGAGACAAAACAGAGAAAAAAATAGTTATTGTAGCCTTACTCTTTTTATTTTTTTATAGATAATTACCACTCATTTTGCATGCCAACGTTGGATTTGGACCATATTACTATATTAGTAGTTGGATTTCTACTATTACTAATTTAATCTCATGCTTTAACAAAGGAGAATTCACATTATTTTTCTATGAAAAAACTTGACCAAAACTGAAGGGAAAAAAAAAATGGCTCTGTTTTTTGCACAAAACATCACATATCTTAAAAAAAATAAAAAAAACGTATTTCATTTTTTTTTTTCTCAAAATCCTAAACACCCTACAAATATCTTTAACCCAGTTGGTTTCATAAATAAAGAACTATTAGATGGATTNTTTTTTTTTTTCTCAAAATCCTAAACACCCTACAAATATCTTTAACCCAGTTGGTTTCATAAATAAAGAACTATTAGATGGATTAAATTTCAACTATTTTAGCAACTTTCAATTACTTCAATTTGAACACTAAAACAAGCTTATTCCCTCAATTCTAAGTTAAATTTTAACAGCATAAAACAAATAGAGATAACCTACTTGCCAAAACCAAATTCAACATTTAAATCCAAAGTCAAATCAAACGCACAATCCAAAATTCCATCGAATCGAGAAATCCACTATTTCATGGTGCCCTTCCCCATTAATGAGCATATGATTATTTGGTGTTGAAAAAATTCAACAATTTTCCAAAACCCGTGAATAATGAAAGAGACAGAAGAACGAAACATAATCAATTACAAGACACAGAAAATTAAGTAGTTCACCCTCAAGGGCTACGTCCACTGTATTGTGGCAAAGTTTCACTATTTTCGAAAAAATACTACAAAAGAGGCGTCGCACGCGTACCAAAAAATTCAACTATAAAGCAACTATTTAAAGACCCTCAACTTGGTCGAAAAAAATAATAATAATAATAATAATAACGGGCGGATCATAAGCGTTGAGGCTTGGCCCAAGCCTCGTTCCATGGGCCAACCCTCAGAAAAAATCACATTGAAACCATAGCCCTTCTTTTGTCGTATCGAGTCGAGTGCAAACCTAGTCAAGCACAAAATCAGGCTACACATAGTCTAACATTTATCAAGTATTAGTTACATGACATTTGAAAAAACACATTTTTAATTGTAAATTGTGTATGTTTATTTATTTTATAGATCTTTAATGTAAGTATTTTTTGTAACATGATGACTTGTTTATAAGAAGATCTGGAGAGGAATTGATGAAACAATGACTTTGTCACAATTTTTAAGTTTTATTTTACACTCACCAATTAGACTTTCTAATATTTTCATTACCAAAATATTTGTATAGACTTGCAACATCAAATATTGCATTACAAATTATATCATCATTCCCTACTGTAAATCAAGCACATGCCTTGCATGTGCCATCCAAACTAGTATATATATATATATATATATANAAGAAGATCTGGAGAGGAATTGATGAAACAATGACTTTGTCACAATTTTTAAGTTTTATTTTACACTCACCAATTAGACTTTCTAATATTTTCATTACCAAAATATTTGTATAGACTTGCAACATCAAATATTGCATTACAAATTATATCATCATTCCCTACTGTAAATCAAGCACATGCCTTGCATGTGCCATCCAAACTAGTATATATATATATATATATATATATAAAGCCGATGAATTTCCGGAGGTGCTGTGGGGCACTCTTCTTGAGATTCCTATGTGGGTCGTACTAGGAAATTCAATTCCATGTCATTCAAATCTTTCTCAGAGAGAAACATCTAAGAGTCAGGCACAACCACAGATATCTTCCAAAATGTTTGATGAAAATATATGAGAAGAATGTGATTTTCTTGAAGTGGGGTGCTATATGGGTTTGCATAGTTGGATGGAGATGAAAAAGCTTTGACACTATCTAAGCAAGCTTTTTGTGAAAATTTGAATGTTAATGATTACACATTTTCAAGATGACAATAAAACACTGGAAATGTGAATCTAAATGATTCTCTCCAAGTATCAGACAATCCAGGGAGTACTTTTGACACAAACTACTTGAGAAGTAATGCTCCAAAGTGATCCAACGATAATGGAAAACGAAAGGTAGAAGAAGCAACAGCAGCCAAACTTAGCTTTGTGAATGGAACTGATGGTAGAAGTAGCAGTTCAAATATTGCAGTTAAAAAAACAGGCAATCTGGGGACATTGGCTAGAGAGAATGAGGTTTGCAATGGCAAGCATTGGACAATAAGAAAAGATATTACCTAAAAATTCTGCCTCCCCATTCCTGGAAAAGATCCTTGTTCCAGAGTCCAGAGAGAAGCTGATCATCCCGCCCTCACGCACGAGGTTGGCTTGAGCTCTTGAGTAATTCACAAGCACAAGCACAAGCACATTCACATAAAAGAATTTTTTTTTTTTTTTTTTGCCTTCTTGGTAGACAGGAGTGATACAAACAAAGGAGAAATGCACGTTATGGTAAGGAGGGGAAAACCAAATGCATAGAATAATGTATGGAGAATCTATGACGTAGGCTCATATTCTAAATGCCAAGGCAGCAACCACAGATACATATATATATATAAAAACCACAAGCCAGCAACTAGAGTTTACTGATGATAAAGAAATAAAATTAAATTCAGTTGACTCCGGCCGAATTGCGAAGAGGATGCTGACATTCCTAAGAAACCCTTTTTCAGTTCCAATAAGCATATGTCACAATCTCCAAAAGCTTTCGATTGGTGTCTACCACTACCAAAATTCTGTAGTTTAGAAACTGTGTCAAGCCACAGGAATCAGCAGACTTGTTAAACACAGATGTTATTCCGTTGAAGGCTGCTAGTGCTACCGTATCTGCAAACAAAAAATGGAAGAGAATCAGGGAAAGATACTTCTGAGTTTAGGATGAATTAAAAACAAATTTTCTGCAGATGATAAAAGCATATTAAACAATTCAAAGGCATCATATAATTGCATGCAGAGAGTTCTTATACATAACACACTGAAAGCTCAAGGGAATCCACAGCCAGAGCCACGTACATACATACAAATAAAATATCAGCTCACTAAAGGGATTCGAAGGCATCTTCTTCTGGCTAAAAGTGTTAGGATTCTAATCAAAACAGAGATTCTTAGTGGTTTATGCAAGTTCAACGGACTACAGGAAAACCGAGAGCAAAAGGAAATCAAACCTTTTCTCATTCCATCAAAAGCAGCCCTGCAAACTTGTCTCCTCCAAAATAATCCGATTAATGGCATCCCTGAACTTATAATAATCCTCAATTCTATTATAAACCTGATGTGAAATCCTTGCATAACCCGTAATCAACCCATGCTCATCCCTAGGCTCGCTCTCAGTCTCACTCTCCCCATTCTTGGGAGCACGATAGTATATGGGTACCTCAACGCCGTACTTGTCCCTCACATGCGACCTCAGTCTCATGGCATCATCCTCGCTCGAAACGTGCAGTTTCGACGGCAACCCCACCATCACCATGCTCGCACACATCTCCGGCGGCGACCCCAGGCTCGTCCCCCACGCCTCCGCAAGCATTTTCCCCATCCTCACCACCTCCTCGTGGTTCCTTCTCATGATCCCCTCGATTCCGCCCTCGAACCGATTCACAAACTCCATGATCGCCGGGACGACGAGCTGTGGAGTGTAGTCTCGGGTCCCAATCCACGAGCTCTCGACGGGGAGTCCGTTCCCGTACTCGTGAGAGACCACCGGGTGGTGCGTTTCGGAGGAGGACGGGTTCGATTTTCGACAGTAGAGGAACGCAACCGAGGGCGGCGCGAAGAACCATTTGTAGAGGTTGCTCACGTAGAAATCCGCTCCGATTTGCTGAACGTCGATGGGCAGGCTGCCGATGGCGTGCGCGGCGTCGACGAAGACCTGCTCGACTCCTTCTTCTCGACAGATATGGACGAGTTCGCGAACCGGAATCAGAACCGACGGCATCGACGTGATATGATCGATTATCGCCAGCCTGACCTTCCGGCCGTCGGATTTTGCTCTGGATAGTCCTTTCCGAAACTCGGCAATGATTTCCAAGTTCGAGCTCACCGGAAACGGGAGGTCGACCTCGACGACGGAGGCTCCGGCGCGGGTGACGTATGCTTGGATGGATTTCTTGACGGCCGGGAAGGCGCAGCGGAACATGACGACGGTGTCATTTCGGTGGTGGGCGAAGCGGCGGCCGATTTGCTGGAGGACGATGGCGGCGGCGGTGGTGGCATTGTCGACGAGGGAGACCTCGTCGATGTGGTGGGCGTTGATTAGGGTTTGGATGAGGGCGCGTGAGCGGAGGAGGTTGGGGCGGAGCGTGGAGAAGTAGAACTGGTCCGGTTGTTGGAGGAAGCGGAGCTGCCAGGATCTCTGGGCCGCCAGAACCGACCCGGGGCAACACCCGAAGCTCCCGTTGTTGATCCGGGCGACGCCCGCTTCGTGGTGGGAGAATTCGGATCGGAGCTCCGAGTCCGTAATGAAGCGGGTGAGCTTGGGCTTCTTGATGGCGGTGACGTGATCGTCCCCATTCCGAGGGTCTTCTTCTTTGTCCATCGCTGGCTGGGGCTTTTGCTTTAGGGCCCGACGAACCGTCACACACTGGCACTGGTCCTTTGGTGATAGCACGGAGAGAGAGACGGAGAAAGCGTGTATGAGATTATGATTGCGCGCGCGCGTGTGAAATGTAACGCTAACGTTTACATTCGGAAGCGGCGTCGTGTGACCCTTAAACGCTTCACTTCGTACGGCAGGGAAAAATTAAAGCACGCCAGTTCGCCACGAGTCGTGCTACGGGACGCGTAGCACGTCCGCATACCCTTGTGAGGGTATGCCAAATTTTTTTTTTTTCTTTTTGTTTTTTTATTCCGCATGCGCATGCGGACACGTCCGCCACAAATAAAATCACTGCAGAGTGCAGACCTATTTGGCAAAGGTCATAACTTTTACTCTTCATTGGGTTTGTTAAACCCAAACAAATACTTTCACTTTTCATATTATATTAACTACTTTTTAACTTTTTATTTTTATTTTTTATTACTATTAAAATAAATAAAAAATTTACTTAAAAATAAATTTTTTTAATTTTTTTGTACAAAATATTTACAACATTTTTTCTATTTTATATTACATTAAAAGTCAACAACCCTTAATTCCAACTCAAAATTTTTGCCAAACATACCCGCCAGGGACGAAGCCAAGAGATAAAATAGGTATGGGCCAAAACTAAAAAAATTTAAAGTAGGGCAAAAAAAAAATTGGGTATGAGCCAAAAGGTAAAAAAAAATTTAAACTTATAATTAAGGTTAAATTTTTTTTTTTTTGTATTTTGGGGAGGGGCCAGGGCCCCCCCCCCCTACGGGCCCCCCCTCCCTCCGTCACTGATACCCGCAAAGAAGCTGGACCACAACACTGAATTTAATTTCTGAACAGTTTTAATGGCTGACTAGTTATTGTTTGTCATGAATACTATACCAGCTTATATCCTATTAAAAGTCAATGAATCTTGATTCCAACTCAAAACTTTTGCCAAATATACCCGCAGAAAAGCTGGCCCATGATAATGAATCTAATTTCTGAACAGTTTTAATGGATGACTAGTTATTGTTTGTCATGAATATTATACCAGTTTATATCACATTAAAAGTTAATAAATTTTGATTCCAATTCAAAACTTGCCAAATATACCCGTAGAAAAGCTAGCCACGACACTGAATTTAATTTCTGAACAGTTTTAATGGCCGACTAGTTATTGTTTGTCATTAATACTATACCAGTTTACTTATCAAAAAAAAAAATGAATACTATACCAGTTTATATCACATTAAATGTCAATAAATCTTGATTCCAACTCAAAACTTTTGTCAAATATACCCGCAAAAAAAACTGGCCCACGACACTGAATCTAATTTTTGAACAGTTTTAATAGCTGACTAGTTATTGTTTGTCATGAATACTATACCAGTCCTATCTTAATTTAATATATTCAAGTGAAAAACGAACCACCCACAAAAAAAAAAAAAAAAGTGAAAAAACGAACCAGTCCTGTGTATTACTGCAACAAACACACATTGCTAGTGACATTTTTGTAGTAGTCCTCTTGCCTCAATTTACAAAGTCCTGTAATGATGCCGTGTTGGAAATTTTTTTTGATTCTTTTTGTGTAGAAGAGGCAAACTTCAAAACAAGCTGGATAACAGATGCATTTATATATTACAAAAAAAAAAAGGAAAAAAAGAAAGAAAGAGAACTTGCTTACTGTACAATATAATTGTGATGGTTATGGTTGATCATCTAATTACATTAAAAGGAGTTATATTAAAGAGGATGACAATTCCTGGTTATATCGTCTTCGAATGGACAATTGATTTATTATTAAGATCCTAAATGTGAACGATTTAATTAGATCAGTATCTAATAGTTTTTAAACTTTTAAATTAATTGTTAGGTCCTTAATATTTGGTATGCGAATTAGACAACTGTATTCTTTTATTTGGTTGCACACTATAATTATAAATAATTATTTAATACGAAGATGAATATATATTTCTCTAAAAAAATAAATGAAAGGAATATAATGAGTTTTTGAAAATACCCATTTTATTTTGCTTTTTGGTAAACATAAACATATATATCACAAAATCATAGAAGGGCAACCGCCACTTTAGTAGAACTAAAACTATGGGGTGGCCGTACCACCTCTAGTGTTGTTGAAGGCAAGGAAGGTGGAGGAGTATAAGCTCCCTTCTCTTATAGTATATAAGGGTGTTTAGGCCTCCCAGCTCTTTCATTTTAGTATTTAATAAAACCATAACAAAAGTTATAAGCTACTTTGCTAGCACAATTGTATAAATGAGGAGATAAGTTCTGTCTTAGAGTGCATTTAAAAGTGCGATTTAAACCAAATAAGAAAAGGTGTTGTATTTGAAAATATGTTTTTAAAAAATTACAATTTAAAAATGTAGAAAAAGCAATATTTTCAAATTGTAGGCAAATTGTGTATTTTTTTAAAATGCATTATTTGAAAAGATAAACTGTGATTTTTAAGGTTACATCACATTTTTACTAAACACTTAACTACGTTTTTAAATTGCTAATTTAAAAATTGCTATTTTTTTAATTGCATAAACAAACCTTAATCAAATTAAGACGAAACTTATTTATATAAGATAGTTTGGTAACATGTTTGTTTAGAGGGGGTGGTTCGATGACCATTAGGGGCTGGGCTATCAATTTTTAATATGACTCGTAAATTAGATATGAACTCAACACGAAATTAATGGGTTAAGGTTGATGGATTTAACTTGTTTAATTAAATAGGCTGGGTTATGCTTGACTTATATAGTTTTATACATATGCATCAACACGACCTGAATATGACACACGACATTTAGGGCTGTCAGTTTTTGACACAACTCACAAACCCAATATAAAATTAGTCTATTATAGTTGATGTGTTTGACTCATTTTATTAATAATTTGGGTTATGATTAACCTATATAATCTTATACTAATATTTTGACATGTGAACGTAAATTGCCACTCTTAATTGGTGGTGGTTCGATTACCTTAAATGGCCAAATAGGGTGGCCGAAATCACCCCAAATTTTTTTAATATATATATATATTGGTGATTAGTGTTGATATGATATATTAATAAATTCTGTCAACTTTTTTAAGGTAAAGACATTTATTTTTTAATTTTTTCTTACCTCAAAACGTATTTAATCATTTTTAAATTTCATAATTCTATCTGTCGAAATTTCAAACCATTGGAATCAATTTTACATTTTTCACTTTTTATTATGATAAGTTAGTTTGATTTGGTGGCAAAAATGCCCATGGAACCAACCAACTAACAATCTCACGGTCACGGAGACCTTAATCCGCCTCAGTAACAGTGATCCTTAATTACAAATCGAGTAAATATAAATGACAGCCTGGGCTGAAATGAATAGCATTTCAGCCCAGGCAAATGAATAGTAATTTGGGCCCCGTAAATAAATTTTTTTTTTTTTTTAATTTAGCGCAGGCTGATGCACTGTAGCATCAGCCTGGGCTAATGCCAATCGTTGCTCTTACAAATCACCGAAAAAAATAAATTGGCTGGCTCCAGAGGTTACCGTTTTACGTTTATTCATTGAACACGTCACAAAATTCCACATCAACAGCATCCCCCAATCAAAGCTTAGCAGCCGTGCCAACTGTGCGTCCAGCGAAGGCACCCAAAAAAAAAAAGTAAAAACGTAAAGAACGGCCCCCCCAAAAAAACCATGTACAGCCTTGCCAGCCTATGCGTCCTCTCATGTCATAAAACCTAAATCAACCGAGAGAGAGAGAGAGAAGGCAAGAAAAAAAAAGAAAAACGGAAACAAGAAAAGGTCTTTCAAGTCAAGAACTCCGAATAGAAAACGAGTCAAATAATGGTCTTCGATTTTTAAAAACCGTTCCTCTGTTTCACAATTCTCTGTCCCTCTCAGGTACGTAATTATCATCTTTGGTCAGTTTAATTCTTTCCCCTATATGATTTCCCTTTTCAAATAACCCTAGATGTTCAGACGCCGTTTTATTTAAAATTGGATTTTTTTTGGTCAGTTGGATTTCTACGCGGAAAGGGATTCTGTGGGAAGCTTCAATTGTGAAGAGATAGAGGTCCAGATGATTGGGTGTTAATAAAAACCTGGTAGTAATTGGGCTTGAATTTGATCTGGGGAGGTGAAATTTTGGTGCTCTTGATCGTGTTCTTGACCCTTCCCTGTATATCTTGAAGTGGGTATCAATCAAAATTCGTTCTTGTTGCTTGTAATCCCTGGGGTTTTATCTTTTTTTTTTGTTTTTGGAGCTTTAGTTGATCAAGGACCTTAATTTTGTTAATTCTTTAAGCAAAATCGAGGGCTAGAATAAGATCCATTAGAGATTAGTGTACCAGTACTTTATTGTATTATTTCTAGTTACTGTACAGTCCCGTTCTTGATTCTGGGTCCTCGAGTATTTTTTTGTTTTCGATATAGAGAACTTCAAAATTTCAATGGCTAATCCACCACAACCTTCCCTCGGATACGCTGTTACTTTCACTCCCTCAAACCCTCCCGCTGAGAAAAGTCCAATTCCTCCTCCTCCTTCAATTTCCACTACACCTCCCAGACCTCCACCAAAATTACAGCAAGATCAGAGTCCATCTTCAATAGAAAGCTCAAATGTACCATCTCCAGCAAATGGTGTTAAAAGTGGCAGCCCCATTCCTCATTTAAGCACTCCCCCCGGACCTCCTGTCTTTACTTCGCCTGTCCGCCCTGCTGCTGTGCCTTTCCGCTCATCGCCTGCATCTCCTCAGCCAGTTGCATTTTCTTCGGGTTCATTTTTGCCAACGTCTTCACCTCCCAACCTTTCAAATGGATCTGTTGAGTTGCAGCAGCAAATTTCCGATGGTACAGCGAACTCGGTGCCAGCTGGGGAATTATCATATGTTCTATTTTCAGCTCATAAGGTATCATCTATCTTGTTCTGTTTGGTTCAAAAACTAAGGCATCTTCTTCATGATCAATCATTTTTTTTTTCTTAGCTCGTATCTTTTGGTACCTGTACTATAAACTTAATTTTGTGAACTTAATTTCAACTGGTAATTACTATAAAATTTTGAGAAAATATGCCTCTGGACCCCTATGCTTTCGTTCATTTTGACTATGAAACCCCAATTTCTAATTTAATGATTTTAAGACCTGTGCTTTGAACATGTGAAAATCAAACCTACATTAGCATTCCGTGAAATAGATAACAGAAAAGAGTGTGAAAATGCAATTGTGCCCCTTGGATAAAAGTTTTAAAAAAGAAAAAAAATACTACTCTGGCCATGAAGGACAAACCTCTATGACTATGGCCAGAGACCCACAGCCTCCCCTGACCATGGAAACCCACGACTGTAGGTCTCTGGCCTTGGATACCCATGATCGTGGGTCTCTTCAGACGCACGGCCATGGCTACGCCGTGGTCTCTAGACCTACATTCGTGGGTCTCCTTAGACCCACCCATAGCTGTGGCTGTGGCTTTTTAGCCATGTAGACCAATGGCTGTGGGTCTGAGTTGTGGATCTCCTCAGACTGTGAGTCACTAGCCATGGTAACCCACAGCCAAGTTGTGGGTCTCTAGCCAACGGGCCTCTACCTTTGTGCCGGTCCCTCCACAGCCATGGAGATTGACCGGCCATGGGGTGTGTGTGTGTGCTTTTTATTTTTTCTTTCTGCGGCATAATTGTATTTCTGCACTCTTTTTTGTTAGCTAACAGAAATGTTAATGAAGTCTTGATTTACAAGGATTCAAAGCACAAGTCTTAAAAATCATCCAATTAGGAACTGGGATCTTAAAGTCAAAAAGCGTGAAAGCATAGGGGTTTTATGGCATATTTTCTCTAAAATTTCAGTATAACACCCCCCCTCCCCCCCAAACCCAGTAACCCACCCACCCAAAAGAAAAAAGAAAACGAAAAAGATACTTTCATTTGGGTAGATGTCTTTCAATGCATGTACAATGATTTTTGTTTGGTTGGAAGATTTGCATTTTCTGCCACATCTGTTTATGGCTTACTTTGAATTTATCTCCTGACAATTTTGTTATGTAGATTTTGAAACAAAAGAAGCAAGCAAATGTACCCAGTTTAGGTTTTGGGGCATTAGTTTCTCCTGGGAGGGAGATTTCACCAGGTCCGCAAATAATACAACGTGATCCCCATCGCTGTCAAAGTTGTGGAGCCTATGCAAATATCTATAGCAACGTATTACCTGGCTCAGGTCAGTGGCAGTGTGTTATTTGTGGTGAGCTGAATGGAAGTGAGGGTGAATACGTAGCTCCCAGCAAGGAAAATCTTCGTAACTTTCCAGAACTGTCGTCGCCTGTGGTTGATTATATTCAAACTGCTAACAAGAGACCCGGTTTTATTCCAGTTTCCGATTCGAGAATCTCTGCACCCATTATTCTTGTCATAGATGAGTGCTTAGATGAACCACACCTCCAGCACTTACAGAGCTCCCTACATGCATTTGTCGATTCACTTCACCCATCAACAAAATTAGGAATTATTTTGTTTGGTCGCACAGTATCAGTTTATGATTTTTCAGAGGAATCAATTGCATCTGCTGATGTGCTTCCTGGTGACAAATCACCAACTCAGGAGTCGTTGAAAGCATTGATTTATGGAAGTGGCATATATTTGTCCCAAATTCATGCTTCACTACCTGTAGCACATGCCATATTCTCATCACTGAGGCCATATAAATTAAACCTTCCAGAAGCTTCCAGAGACCGGTGCTTGGGCACAGCAGTTGAGGTTGCTCTCACTATAATTCAAGGACCATCAGCAGAGTTGTCTCGTGGGGTAGTTAAAAGGTCAGGTGGAAATAGCAGAATTATTGTGTGCGCTGGTGGACCTAATACTTATGGCCCTGGATCTGTCCCTCATTCGTTAAGTCACCCAAATTATCCTCATATGGAAAAGACAGCGTTGAAATGGATGGAACAACTTGGTCGAGAGGCTCATCGGCACAATATAGTGGTTGACATTCTATGTGCTGGAACATGCCCTCTAAGAGTTCCTGTTTTGCAGCCTCTTGCAAAGGCTTCTGGGGGTGTTTTGGTTCTTCATGATGACTTTGGAGAAGCCTTTGGCGTAAACTTGCAAAGAGCATCTACCAGGGCAGCAGGTTCCCATGGTTTGTTGGAAGTACGCTGTTCTGATGATATTCAGATAACTCAAGTTGTGGGTCCTGGTGAAGAGGCACATGTAGATACTCATGAAACCTTTAAGAATGACCCTTCTTTATATATTCAAATGATTAGTGTTGAAGAAACGCAGAGCTTCTCACTTTCCATGGAAACTAAAAGAGATATTAAGAGTGATTACATATTTTTTCAGTTTGCAATCCAGTTTTCAAATGTGTATCAAGCTGATATATCCAGAGTTATCACTGTTAGATTGCCGACTGTGGATAGTGTTTCTGCATATCTTGAGAGTGTTCAAGATGAAGTGGCAGCCGTTCTTATTGCCAAGAGGACCCTCTTGCGAGCCAAAAACCATTCTGATGCAGTTGATATGCAAAGAACAATAGATGAAAGAGTTAAAGACATTGCTTTGAAGTTTGGGTCCCAAGTAACAAAGTCAAAGCTTTATCGATTCCCCAAAGAGCTCTCGTTATTACCAGAGCTCCTATTTCATCTTAGAAGGGGTCCACTTTTGGGAAGTATTATTGGCCATGAAGATGAGAGGTCTGTATTACGGAATTTGTTTTTGAATGCATCCTTTGATCTTTCACTCCGAATGATAGCTCCTCGTTGTTTAATGCACCGGGAAAAGGGTACTTTTGAGGAACTGCCAGCTCATGACCTTGCTATGCAGTCTGATGCAGCAGTTGTTCTCGACCATGGCACAGATGTCTTCATTTGGTTGGTATGCTAGTCAACTCATCTTCCTGCAATTTTAGTGTGGCATCTTTATATTGGATTAGAATGCTGTATATGATCTATATCACGTTGTTGTTGTTCTTTCTCTTTCTCTATCTCTCTCCTTTGCATGAACCGTGATATGTAATTCTGGGGAAGGAGAAGGGAATGGGGTCATGCGCAATGTAGGCTATGTATCGCATTTAGAGGTGTACTTGCAGTCCCACAATCCATCTATTATGATTATGATGACATTCATGGGAAATACTGTGTTTTTCAGGCTGTACATATCCGATTGATTGTCCTCGACACACACACACATATATAGAGAGACTGAAAGAGAGAGAGAGAGAGAGAGAGAGAGATTTGGATTTTTTTCGTCCGTGTTGGTTGTGTCTTGCCCCATTTTTGGTTGACCACTTCCCCGTTGGTTGGTGGATTCAGGGTGCTGAACTTGCTGCTGATGAAGGTAGAAATGCAGCTGCTTTGGCAGCTTGCAGGACATTGGCTGAAGAGCTAACTGAAGTGCGATTTCCAGCTCCTCGGATCCTTGCTTTTAAGGTTTGTTTTCTCATGGTTAATGGTTCCCAGTATTTTTGTTTGCGTCATATTCCTTTTCCGTTCAATTTGATCTTCAAAAATTAAATGAATCTAAGAGTCTGGAGTTATAAGGTTTGTTTTCTCATGGTTAATGGTTCCCAGTATTTTTGTTTGCGTCATATTCCTTTTCCGTTCAATTTGGTCTTCAAAAATTAAATGAATCTAATAGTCTGGAGTTAAAACAGGAGGGGAGCTCTCAGGCTCGGTATTTTGTTTCTCGGCTCATACCAGCACACAAGGATCCTCCATACGAGCAGGTGAGATAGGAGAATGTTCCTAATTCCATGATTCTAATAAGTTGGCTGGGCACTTTGATGCAAATTTAGTTGTGAAACAAGGGTTTTACATCAACTTAAAAAAATGATCTTGATTGGACAACTTTGGAAGTAACCCTTGTTCCAAAAAAGAAGGGCTTACATTTTGAGTGATGCCAACTGTTGCAGGAGGCGAGATTCCCCCAGCTCCGGACTCTTACATCGGAACGGCGAATGAAGCTGAAAAGCAATTTTATTCACTTTGATGAGCCTAGCTTCTGCGAGTGGATGCGAAGTTTGAAATTGGTGCCGCCAGAACCAAGCTAAGAAGTCTTGAAAGAGAGTTTGGCGGCTGATGTACCTCTGGGAAGGGAGTCTGAAGAATGGCCATACTTCCATCACTGATACGGGAGACTTCCCATCATTTGTTTCTCTTATGTTTTCATTGGCTAAAGGAATGTACCTCAGGGCGTTCTAGACTGCTAGTGGTGGGTCATATTGATGCCACATCTTATCTCCCTCCCCACTCCCTATTTCTTTTTCTTAATTTCAAAGGAACGTTTATTATACATAACTCTTTTTAAGAGTTTGAAATATTTGTTCTTCACTTTGGTTCTCAGTTGAAATGGCTATGAGATAGCAATAAAGGTGTTCCTCTTTTTGATCCAACTCTGTTATTAAATTGAAAAAAGAAGCTAATGTTGTCTACCACCTAGAATAAAATAATAATAACTACAAAAAAAAAAGAATAAAATAATAACAATGGTTTTGAAAAACCTCAAACATTTTACGCTTTCGAATCTGAAATTTGGATTTAGATGCAATACATTTTTACAATTTGCACGCGATCTAAATTCTTAATCCTTAGAATCTATGCCTTATTCCAATTCATCCACTAACTCAAACCTAAACCTAAGGCCATAATAAAAGATATGAAAAAGAAAAAGCAAAACTGTTCAACTTTTTTTTTCTTTAAATAAAAAGATATTAAAGAATATATTCACATAAAACGCACCCAAAGATTACGGAAGGAATTAAAAAAATAAAATGTAAAAGAATATATTCGCATAAAACGCACGCAAGGAGGATTATGGAAATATTTTTTATTTTTATTTTTTAAAAAAATGTAGAAGAATACATTCCCATAAAACGCACCCAAAGATTAAGGAAGGAATTAAAGAAAAATGTAAAACAATATATTCGCATAAAACGCACGCAATGAGAATTAAGGAAGGAACTTTTTTTTTTACAAAAAAGGGTTAAATACCTTTTTATTCTCTTTGATTTAATGATCTTATTTTTTTCTACTTTCGTTTCATTTGGTATTATAAATGATATCTCAATTGTAGTTAAAAATATAAATAGTAACTCTTTCTGTCTTTTGTCAAAAAATTTAACGAAAGTTCACGTGTCACTTTTAAAAAATTGACACGTGGCACCCTTAAATGTACTTTACATATTCCTATAAAATGCACCCAATATTATTTTTCAAGTTTTTTTTAGTATTTGAAGTTTTTAAATTTTGTAGTTATATATATATTTTAATAAGGTATAGCTAGTTTTTTAAATGTGATACGTAGACTTTCGTTAAATTTTGAAAGGATGATGAACGTTATCATTTCTGTCTTTAATTTACCATCGAGATACTATTTATAATATAAAATAAAATCAAAATAATGAAAAATAAAGCCGTTAATTCATAAGGTAAATGGTATTTAACCATATAAATAAAAAAAAAGAAAATGTAAAAGATCGAAGAGGAATGAAAATGGCTTGCTTTCCTTTTTATAACCCGACCCGATTTACAGGGCGAAGTGATTCCGCCCATGAAAGGATAAGCAACCACTACAAATATAGTATTAGGACAAAGCCACCGTTACTGGTCAAAGCTCACTCTCTCTTTAGGGTTTTATCTCTTTCGTTCATTTCTTGGGGGAGAGAGGAAGGGAACGACTACAAAAAGTTAAAGCGGATTGGTATACATCATCATCCCTTGATTTGCTTATCTGATTTAGTTGTATGTGCTTGTCTGGGGTCGTAGTTGGATCTTGTGGCGAATTGCTGTATGTTGTGTCCCTTCGTTGACCAACCTAACGAAGCCTTTCTTCAGTGTTTAGAAATGTGTTGATTCGATTACAGGAAAAACGTCGACTCTATTTTTTGGGCCCTCAAAGATTAGAACTAGAAATACCCAGAAATCTTAGAACGCTGGTTTTCGTCTCCGTTTTCTCAGGGTGCTTTAGGATTTCGTTGATGTGTATTGCTTTATTTTTTGAGAATGCAGGCTGATTTGAGACCAATTGCATAGAACCTGTCGTGTTATCCTTGGATCTTGACGTTGGTTACCACTTCTTCTCTACAGTTGCTTCAATTTTCCTGCACTTTTTCTTAATTTCTCAGTATTTCTATCAGTTTCCGAGAGAAAACCCAAATGGGTATTGAATTAAGAATCTACGTAATGGGTCGGTGTCTTTTTCATAAATAAGTCCTGTGGTCTTTCTCAATTGACTGATTCTGGTGCTTGTGGTTTTCGTGGTGATGTTCAAAACTACTGTATGTATCGTATTTGGTCTCATAGCCTTTGTTCTGGATATTTTTCGTTTAATTTTTACTGGGTATTTTTCTCAGGACTAGGTCGAGGACATGGCCAGTGGTGAGGCAAAAAACTCTAAAGCTAATGCCAGCGGTGAGGCAAAAAACTCTAAAGCTAATGCCAGCGGTGAGGCAAAAAACACTAAAGCTAATGCCAGCGGTAGTGAGTATTTGTTTCCCATTGTACTGTGACTAGTTTGGCCTCATGCTATTTGTGTACCTGCCTATTTATGTGTTCACATTCATGGTTATTTCTGACCAATTTGAAATGTCTTTGTCTGATTGTTTGTTCATGTGTCTGCTTCTGATGCTTCCTAATTGACTTTCCAGGGGCCAAAAAGAAGGAGGTGAAGAAGGAGACTGGTTTGGGTCTAACCAATTCCAAGGATGAGAATTTTGGAGAATGGTATTCTGAGGTTTGTTCTTGAGTCGCAAGGACATTGGTGTGGGTGTTTTTCTTGTATATTGCTTGTGTACTTGGGTTGCGCTCCTATACTCTTTGATAAGATTGATTTATAAAAAAATATGTTTCAGTTGTGCATCACGACTTCCATTAAATGTGCTTTACATGCTTGATTACATACCATTTCTCATAATACTGTAATGCTAAGCTTTCCTTCCTTTGTATTTAATAGGGATGGATTCTCTAGCGAAACTCTAAGATTTATCCATATTAGTATGGGAAAGTTATTAAATCATAACAAGTTTCTCTGTGCGAGTTATTTTTCAACGATTTAGTGTCTTTAGACTTGAGAGAGATGAGATGATATAGATGTTTAGCTTTGGATAGGCCTTTTATCCTTTCTTTTGTAAAGAAATAGACTTGTACTCTGCATCTTGTTTGTACTTTTGGAGTTTATAACCAGAAAAAAACTACCAAAATTCTTATGGGAATTGTGAAGTCACAATCTATAGTTTCTATTGTTTTCAGTGAAATATATGATGTTCATTACTTATCGGACAAAAAAATATATATGATCGTGGATATGAAAATTCTCAGGACCTTATTGTTAATTTTCTTTATATTGTTTGGCGTAGGTAGTTGTCAATGCAGAATTGATTGAGTACTATGATATCTCTGGCTGTTATATTCTGAGGCCATGGGCAATGTCGATATGGGAGATCATGCAAGTGAGTTCAAATCCCTTTTTAAATCCTTTTTCATTGTTCCTAAGTTTGACATAGATGATGTTTGTGCTATGCTTTATTGAAACTTCCCTTGTTACTGGTAGTTTCAATGATAGAGTGAGTGAGTTGTTGGGTTGATGGAGGGGACAGTTGGGTATTTTTCCGGTCAAGCCAGATAACGCCGGTGGGTCGTCGGAGACTGTATTTTGTTCTGAGGGGTCTCCGGTTAGGTCAGAAGAAACCGGTGGGGATGTCTCTTTCGTTCTNATTACTTATAAAAAAAGAAGTGGTGAAGAATGAGAGGTTTTACATCTTTGTGTTTTTCGTTTCATTATCCTAGGTTTAACACAGTATTCGGCTAATCATCGAAAACTTACACATAGGTTCTGTTTATTATGACATAAAACGGTTCTTGTATAACATTTTTAGCATTTTTAGGTGTTTGGCTGGAAGAGGAAGACTCGGTCAACTGAAAATGTTTTTTGGTTAACCGTAAAACATAACATTTTGTTTGTTTGTTTTTTTCTCTGAAAAATGGTTTACATTATTTCAATACACAAACCATTTTCTGTGAGCCTGCCCCTTCTCCCTGTGGCAGGTAATCACCCCCACCACTGATTACCATGCCTACCTCTGCCACATCATTGCCAATATCTTCTCCCCCGCAGGTGATGTCCCCAATTTTTCTCTCCGGTCCTCAAGTCACCGCCTTCTCAAACAACACTCATAGATTGAGCTAGACGGCGTCGTACAGGCAATCATCCGCCGGCTTCAAAGTTGGCCATCGAACTGCAAGTCATTTCTTTTTAAAACACAAGAAAACATATACGAATTTGCTTCAATCCCCAGCTCCTGCATCTTCCTAAATAAACGAATGCTTTCTCCAAAATCACCAATTCTTGCGTACTCATTTATCATAAGATTCCATTTCAACGTCGCAATGAGATTGCACTGGAAGTAGAAAGGAAAGAAATTAGAAACTAGCAATTTTAGAATCTTGATGTCTACTGAATATACACCCTTTCTGTAAAGTAAACAAAAACAGCTTTTTGGATATCCATCCCATTCAGGGTCCATAAAAGTCTGATATCTTACATATTTGATTCAATGCCCGTGTTTTTTTTAGGCTGTTGCAATATCAGTGTTTGGCTTTTCAGTTTTAGGCGGTGATCATAGGTGTGGTTTAGCATGGAAAGGTGGTTTTTTGTGGAGGCTAAGACTTTTACATTCTCGGTGGCAGTAGGTGCTTCCGGGATAAGGGTAGTAGAAAGAAGAAAGGGCCATTCCGGGGTGGTGTTTTTGAGCTTTCAGTGTGTTGAATGGTTGGTTTCTACGGTAGAGGTTGTGTCACGGTCCCCTGCAGACAGTGAGTTCGTCAAGTCCTTTAGGGAGGGCTCGGAGGTGTTCATTCTTCGAAAAGGGGGCAACAATTCCGGCAGATTTTTGGAGTTGGCGGTCTATGCTGTGGGTGGCCGGAAAGGTCTCATCCTAATCCCAGAAGGCAGAGAAGGGCGGGGGTGGTGCCGCTTCACTGATGAGCTGGGAAAGGTGTTGAAAATCTCTGGAAGTGTGACGTCTCCGGTGAAGGTGAAGGCTGGAATTACAGTGAGGCAGAGAAATGGAGCTGGACCTGTGTTTTCCGGTGGGTTGAAGGTTTCCGCAGAAGCTGGTGCGCCGTCGTTTGCGGCGGTTCTGAAATCTCAGAAGAAGCTGGTGGATCAGGCTACTGAGCTTTGTCCGTTGGGTAATTTTAAGGTGCCGTTGGAATGTCAGTCCTCTCTGGATGGTGTTATGGGTAAGACGTGTGTAGTCGGCAAGAAGGACATGCTGGTTGGAGACAACTCTGCATCGCCATTTGGTGATAATAACGTGGAGGCGGCAAATCTTTTAGGAAAAAGAAAGGATGAAATATCTTCTTTTGGAGTGGAAAATCACCTGTTGCGTTAAAATCTGAGAGTGGATCGGAGCTTATTTCCTCAGTGCTGGATGGGTATAGAAAAAAGTTGGGGCCTGTGGGCCCTGGGGTCACGACCACAGGGAGCCATGTGCGGGAAGAAGCAGGGGAAAAGAGGGGGAAAGAAATGGGTAGCAAACCCAAGCCCAAGAGTTTAAAGCCCATTATGGTCTCAGGAAGGGGTATCGGAGGCGGTTATGGGTCGGGGTACTGGGCTAATGCTGATCCGGTACCATCTCGCCGGAACTCACGCCGGAGGGGATTCAGATTCCGGCGACGACTGGTTCTTCCTCCGGCGAGAGACTATGGATCGCGATACTCAGGATCAGCCGGATGGGTTTTCAAAGGTGGGCAGGATCTCCATCTCCCGGGCTGCCAGGGTAGGCAAGCGGTTTTCTCAGGCGGGGATGTTCTCCAGCCAGGCCAGATGACGCCGATGGGCTTTGCGGTGTCTGGCCGGCGGTCGGCCAGGATATCGCTCCGATGGGTCTGAAAAGTAGATTCGCAGGAGGCGTTTCTTGGTTCCGGGTCTCGGAGGCTTGCTCCGCGCGGAAAGAGGGATGCTCCGGTCAACGCCAGATAACGCCCGTGGTCGTCGAGACCTGGTCTTTGCGTTCTGAGGGGGTCTCCGGTTAGGTCAGGAAGAAACCGGTGGGGATGCCTCTTCGTTCTGGCGACGTCTCGGAGGTCCGGCGAGCTGGGTTGTTCCGGCGAGCCCAGATGATGCCGGTGAATCCTCTGTTCTCCCTTGGGTTGGGGTCAGCTAGCACCCAGTCTGCGTCGAAGGGTTTCTTTGCAGTGGGGAAGATCAGGGCTGGTTTTTAATCTCAATGCCCGTGCCACCACGCGAAGCCATGGATGGGCTAAGCTTCTTCTGTAGTGTGCTGGAGTGCTAATGAAGGGTTGGAAGAGGAGGAGATGGGGATGTCCGTTGAACGGGTTGGAGTTTGATGTTACTGCCCCACTATGCTCAGTTCCACACTCTTTCAAGAGAGATTCTGGTTACTCCAATTGGGTGGTGAGGTGTGCTATGGAGATTGCACCTATTGTGGGAATTTCGTGTGAGGATCATCAGCTCCAGCTCTTGGCTCTCCTTACTTTTCTTGAGGAGGAACGTCGGGTCGAGGCGTTGGCTTCACCTTCTAAGCGAGATTCGAAAGTGGTTAGGGAGCTAAAGAAGTTGGAGTGGTCGGTCAACTACGGGGACAATCGTGAAGGACATTCTCGTGGTAAAGGTAAGGAGAGGGTTCCCTCGATTTGTTTATGAAGCCCAAGATTCTATCGTGGAATGTGAGGGGGTTGAATGCTAGGGAAAAATGTCTTAGAGTGAGAAACATGCTTAGAGATTGGAAGGTAGACATTGTTTGTTTCCAAGAAACTAAGCTTGATGTCATGTCTCGTAGAATTGTGCGAAGTCTATGGGGCTGTAATCATGTAGATTGGTGTTGTTTGGATTCTAGAGGGGCTTCAGGGGGCATCTTGATCATGTGGGATAAAAGGGTTGTGGAGAAAGGTGCAAACGATCTTAAAGATTTTCGCCCAATCAGTCTTATGGGGGGGATCTACAAAATGATTGCAAAGACTTTGGCAAACAGACTGAGGACGGTTATGGATAAAGTTATCTCCAAGTCACAGAGTGCCTTCATGCAAGGTAGACAGATTCTTGACCCTATTCTTATCGCCAATGAATGCTTAGATTGTAGGCTTAGATTGGGCAAGCCGGGTCTCATTTGTAAGTTGGACTTAGAGAAGGCTTATGATCATGTGAACTGGAATTTCCTCTTATATATGCTGAGAAGATGTGGGTTCAAGGATAAATGGTGCGCCTGGATTTCTCATTGTATTTCATCAGTGCGTTTTTCAGTCTTGGTTAATGGCTCACCTTCAGGCTTCTTTGGTACTTCTCGTGGGTTGAGACAGGGAGATCCCTTATCCCCTTTGTTGTTTGTGGTTGTGATGGAAGCGGTGGGCAGAATGATTTCTGCTGCAGTTAGTGAGGGGCTTCTGGTCGGTCTCTCTGTGGGTTCTGCTACCTTTTCGCACCTGTTGTATGCTGACGATACTTTGATTTTCTGTGATGCCTCGACCGATCACCTTCGTTACCTGCGGGGCTTACTTCTGTGTTTTGAAGCGGCATCAGGTCTCAAGGTTAATTTGGCGAAGTCTAATTTGATTCCTGTGGGTAATGTCACTGATGTGGGTAGGTTGGCCCGTGTTCTTAGGTGTGGGGTCGCCACTCTGCCTATCAAGTATCTTGGTTTACCGTTGGGGGCCTCTTTCAAAGCCAAGCATATATGGGATGGCATCCTTGAGAAGATGGAACGTAGGATGGCGAGTTGGAAAAGAATGTATTTGTCAAAGGGTGGGAGGGTTACTCTCATCAAGAGTACACTTGCTAATTTGCCCACGTATTACATGTCTCTCTTCCCTCTTCCAGTGAGTGCAGCGAGATTTCCTGTGGGGTGGTATTGGGGATGAGTTCAAATATCATTTGGTGAGCTGGTCTAAAGTTTGTTCTCCTGTCTCGATGGGTGGATTGGGTATCAGGAATTTGTTGATGTTTAATCGTGCCCTCTTAGGGAAGTGGTTGTGGCGTTACGGGAGGGAGAGAGAAGCCTGGTGGAGAATTGCTGTGGACTCTAAATATGGCAGTTTATGGGGAGGGTGGTGTTCTCTAGAGCCTGCAGGTTCCTATGGGGTGGGGTTGTGGAAGAACATCAGAAAAGGTCGGGAGAAGGTTTTCAGCTTATCTAGTTTCCAGGTGGGGGATGGTTCTCAGATAAGATTCTGGCAGGATAAGTGGTGTGGGGAAGTACCTCTTATGGATGCTTTTCCAGGTCTGTATGGAATAGCAACCTTGAAAGAAGCATCCGTCGCGGTTAATTTGGAATTTATGGGAGGCTCCAACCATTGGAATGTGAGCTTTGTCAGAGCGGCACATGACTGGGAGGTAGATGTCTTTGCTTCCTTTTTTCAGGTGTTGTATGCTGTCAAAGTAAATAGAGGTTGTGAAGATCAGATGAGGTGGGCCTCTTCTAAAAGAGGTTTGTTTAAGGTTAAGTCTCTATACTGCTCCTTGGCCTCTCTTGATGGGTGTCGCTTCCCTTGGAAGAGTGTTTGGAAGACGCCGGCCCCCCCGAGGGCAGCCTTTTTTGCGTGGTCGGCGGCCTTAGGTAAGATCCTTACCTTGGATAATCTCAGGAAGCGGCACGTCATTGTGATTGACCGATGTTGTTTGTGTAAGAGGGCTGGGGAATCTGTGGATCACCTTCTTCTCCATTGCGACGTAGCGTACACCGTTTGGAGTGCGTTTTTTAGTCGTTTTGAGCTGTCTTGGGTGATGCCTAGGCGAGTCAAGGATTTGTTAGGCTGCTGGTGGTCCTCGGGCAGGCCTAGGAGCGCTGCTGTGTGGAAAATGGTTCCTACGTGCCTCTTCTGGTGTTTGTGGAAAGAACGGAATGACAGAAACTTTAAGGATAGAGAGAAGTTGTTGGAGGATATTTTATCTTTTTTCTATGAGACTTTGTTCCTATGGACAGCGGCGTTTGTTTCACCGCTGTCTCTTAGTTACAGTGATTTTCTTGTTTATTTTGCCCCCCCTAGTTAGGGGTTCCTTTTGTATACATCCAGTGTACTTAGGGGCGCCTTACGCTTTTATAAAATTGACNGGTTTTCAGCTTATCTAGTTTCCAGGTGGGGGATGGTTCTCGGATAAGATTCTGGCATGATAAGTGGTGTGGGGAAGTACCTGCTTATGGATGCTTTTCCAGGTCTGTATGGAATAGCAACCTTGAAAGAAGCATCCGTCGCGGTTAATTTGGATTTTATGGGAGGCTCCAACCATTGGAACGTGAGCTTTGTCAGAGCGGCACATGATTGGGAGGTAGATGTCTTTGCTTCATTTTTTCAGGTGTTGTATGCTGTCAAGGTAAATAGAGGTTGTGAAGATCAGATGAGGTGGGCCTCTTCTAAAAGAGGTTTGTTTAAGGTTAAGTCTCTATACTGCTCCTTGGCCTCTCTTGATGGGTGTCGCTTCCCTTGGAAGAGTGTTTGGAAGACGCCGGCCCCCCTGAGGGCAGCCTTTTTTGCGTGGTCGGCGGCCTTAGGTAAGATCCTTACCTTGGATAATCTCAGGAAGCGGCACGTCATTGTGATTTACAGATGTTGTATGTGTAAGAGGGATGGGGAATCTGTGGATCACCTTCTTCTCCATTGCGACGTAGCGTACACCGTTTGGAGTGCGTTTTTTAGTCGTTTTGAGCTGTCCTGGGTGATGCCTAGGCGAGTCAGGGATTTGTTAAGCTGCTGGTGGTCCTCGGGCAAGCCTAGGAGCGCTGCTGTGTGGAAAATGGTTCCTACGTGCCTCTTCTGGTGTTTGTGGAAAGAACGGAATGACAGAAACTTTGAGGATAAAGAGAAGTCGTTGGAGGATATTTTATCTTTTTTCTATGAGACTTTGTTCCTATGGACAGCGGCGTTTGTTTCACCGCTGTCTCTTAGTTACAGTGATTTTCTTGTTTATTTTGCCCCCCCTAATTAGGGGTTCCTTTTGTATACTTCCAGTGTACTTAGGGGCGCCTTACGCTTTTATAAAATTGACTTTTACTTATCAAAAAAACAGTTGGGTAACTGTGAGGCATTGTTCCTTTGTATTTGATGTGGTGTCTTTGGCGCGGGAGGAATACAAGGAGTTTCGATGATAAAGAGATTGGCTTGTTAGAGTTGAAGAGGCGGATGTTGCAAACATTGTATACTTGGAGAGTGGCTTGGAATACTACGCAGGCTTCTACTTTTTTTGAGTTTTTAGATTTATGTTATTCTTTTTCTTTAAGATAGATGTTCTCTTGTATACTTCCCATGTATTAGGGTTGCACTCCTCTGTGCCTTTTTTTTTTTTTTTTTTTTTTTTTTTTATATATATATAAATTACTTATCAAAAAAAAAGTTTCAATGATATAAATTTGAAGCCACCCCTGGTTATAGCTATAGGTTTGCGGAGCAATGGACTTTTTTGTTTTTGTTTTTTGGAAATGAAAGTTATTGGCGTTCCTTTTGAAATCCTCTTTTTGTTTCTCTTTTTCTTCTTCTTCTTCCCCTTTTTATGATTTAGTTTGTATGATTTAATCTTACATTAATGTGAATGTGTAGGGATTCTTTGATGCTGAAATAAAGAAAATGGACATCCAGAACTGCTACTTCCCACTTTTTGTTTCTCCTGGCGTATTGCAGAAGGAGAAGGATCACGTTGAGGGTTTTGCTCCTGAGGTGAGATTCGAAATCTTTGTTGTTGGCAATCTTTTGGTGCGGTAGAAAACTAGACTTTTTTTACTATCTTGGGAAGGATACACTCATTTTACATTGTATGAAATGTTGCTTTATATTCAAGCATAATCTTTTTAAATAAATTGTGGGTTACAATTATCACGCCAATGCTAGAGTACATTGGAAACTGAAATGTGCTTTATTAAATTTTTCCCTTCAAGTGTACTTTTCCTGATCATGGAGGTATTATTGCCGATCTAGGTACAGAACAACTTGGTTCATTGTTTATTTCTTTTCGTGAATCTTTTTCTTAATATAGGGTTCTTCATTGGTACAAAAGTTTATCTAGCTGTACTTTTGTGTTTAACAAGGGTATGTCTTAAATATATTAGATCGGTAGTTCTTGGTTGACGTAAATCTTTTATTACCTGTTAGTTTTGTATGCGCTTTTGTTTTCATGAGACAATTCATTTATTAGAAGATAGGGGTGCTAACCACATTGGATGTTGGGCTTGGTTAGGTCGCGTGGGTGACAAAATCTGGGGAGTCTGATTTGGAAGTGCCTATTGCAATTCGCCCAACAAGTGAGACTGTCATGTATCCTTACTATTCCAAGTGGATTAGGGGACACAGGGACTTGCCTTTGAAACTTAATCAGTGGTGCAATGTTGTTCGATGGGAATTCAGCAATCCCACACCATTTATCAGGTAGTTTTTTTTCCCTAATTTGCTCATGATTGTTTTCAAAATCTATTAACCATGTTGATGGCATGCATTGCCTCCTGAAATGGTGATGAGACGATTTGAAATTTTTGTCAGCTTAGCTGATCAAATTTTAGACTGTAGAAGCTTTGGCAAGTCTTTGTGTTGGAATGTGAACCTTTGTGTTCATGCTGGCAACATTGTTTACTGTTCATTTGTTATAGAAACCATTTACATTTTATTTCTTGGCATGGGAATTTTTATTTGAAGTAATTTTTCCCTTCATCTATGACATGGTGAAGCAGTTCATGGCAGTGGTTGATAGGTTTTGGATGATTTTGTTATGTTGCCCCTCCCAAATTGTCAATTACATGAGCCTCAAAACTGGGTACTCTTTTTGCTAGGTGTCAAACATGTCTAATGATGTGCAGAATAGCCGTCTTTCAAGTGTATGATTGCATTAAGAAGCTTTGTTGATTTATGGAGGACTATGTACTCTTTTTTGCTAATGTCAACATATTTACTGAAGTGTGTAATAACCTTCTTTAAGGTTTGATGACAATTATAAAAGGCCTTGATTAATGTAGAATTTTGTTTAGTAAAAGATTGCATGTGTTTTTCTGATTGTAGGAGTCGTGAGTTTCTTTGGCAGGAAGGGCATACTGCTTTTGCAACAAAAACAGAAGCAGATGCAGAGGTAAGGAATTTTGTTTTATCCCCAAAATTTTGTCATAGAGATCTCTACATAGAAATTAATGGGGGTGGAAAAGCAAGAGATTGGTTGGTATATATATATATTTAGATCTTGAATGTGCTTTCATCCCAAAGTATGCTGAAGTTCCTAATCTCTACATTCATTTAAAAGATTAAATGCCTACGGTCATTTCATTAATATTAGAAGTGTCAATCCCCATTCAGTTTAATTAGGGATTTCTTGAGAACAGGTTTTTCTTCATCTAGTATCTTTCAATCTCATTACAATCTACTCTGCCTCTTGTTCTTGCATGCTTCTAGCGTACATTTGTTTTCTAGGAGTGCCTAGATGCAGTGATATTCCTCTGCTTGGAGAATATAATGGTGCATGAGGGTATTACCATTTTATTCACAATTATGATACATTGTATTTTTTGTTAACTATTTATGTTCGAGTTGCTTGCTTCATATTGAGACTTAATGGGTGTGTTTGGCAACACACTCCTCCCCCCTCCCTCTTTTTTTTTTTTTTTTTTTCCATCATTTCTCCCAAAAAAAATCAATCTCTCTTTCTCTTTTTTTTTTCCCTATTACCAAACAATTTCTTCACTTGTCTCTTACAAGAAATTCAAATATCTTTTCACCTTTATATCACATCATTCACCTCTTATTACTATTCAAACAAAAAACCCTCAACAAAACTCTTTACCCAACAGGCCCAATGCTTCGAACTCTTAGCTGTTGATCATGAACCATTTGGTGCAGCTATCTTTGCAATCGTGTTAAGTTGTTAACTTTCCCAGGGAGCCGAAATTCTATATATCATAAATTTAATAGATAAGAAGCTCCAATAAACTAATGGATCTAGAAGTATTTCACAATATGAAATCTTAATTTATCCTGAATAATGAAAATTGATGGCAAACAACAAAAGAAAAAAATCAAATCATTTAAGATCTTTTTTTTTTAAAAAAAAAAAAAAAAAATAATTTTAGCCTTTACTTGATTTCTGTTGTTTATGTGCCAATGTTGTTAAAACAGAACCTATTAATTTGGTGTCTGGCAGAAACTTTTCTGAATTTTTTTTTTTTGATGAATAATAATAAATTTTTTGGAAGAAAAGGGCAAAGCTCTCATACACGATGAGTATTCAAGAGAGCGAAATAACTTTCCAGATTGCCTCTTTGGGGTGTCCTCGCCCTTAAAATTTTCAGCAATGAAGTATGTCTAAGATGTTACTAAGCATCACCCAAGAAACCCAAAAAATGTTAAGAACCAAGTGCTAGAGATTAGTAGTATACTCGTAGTGGGTGAGGTGGTTAATAGTTTCCTCATTCTTTCTGCATTGGCAACATCAGTTAGCCTTCTAAGGTTATCCACCTTGAGGATTCTACCCTTTGCTGCTGTCCATAAGAAGAAAGCAATGCAAGGAGGGGCCTTGATCTTCCAAATACTTTTCCAAGGGAATGAATTATGCTCACTTGATTGTCACATTTTATAATAGCTCTTCATTGCAAAATTGTGGCTACTAGCTGGTGTCCACTACATACTATCTACTTCTCCTGGATGAGTTTGTGAGGAGTATAATAGATTAAGAAAGGAGTCAAGAGATTCTAATTCTCAATCATGGGCTGCCCTAATGAAGCTTGGATTCCAATGGATAGAGGAATTGGAGAGGTCCAAGTAGTCTGATACTAAGGCCTCTTTGTTATGGGTTATGGAATAGAATTCTGAAAATGAGTACTTAAGAGCCCCTTCTCCGCACCACTCATCATGCCAGAAGTGAATGCGGGAAGCGTCCCCAACCCTGTAGGATTCAAAATTGGAAAAAGATCCCCAACTATTTCTAATATTCTTCCCAGGACTCACACCGTAAGGTCCTTGTACTTCCTTTGAACACCAATCCCCTCCCTGGATCCTGTACTTCATATCAATCACTTGTCTTTATAAAGAATTTTCCTCATGCCCGAATCTCCAAAGCCATTTAGCGAGGAGAGCTTTGTTGAGCATGAGATTTTTTATACCCAACCCCCTCTAGGGAGTGGGGAGCAAACCGACTTCCAATTCACCAGGTGCATTTTGGGTTTCCCGGTTGGAAGAAAATCTTTCTTAAGGCGCTCCAATCTCCTAGCTATGCTTGTTGGTATAGGGAAGAGGGATAAGAAGTATGTAGAAAGATTGGATAGCATAACCCCCCCCCCCCCCCCCCCCTTCGAGCACATAGAGGGAGACCAAAGTATTTTAGAGGAAGAGAAAACATGCTACAACTGAGAATATTGGCCAGCTCCTCTACATGCGGAACCTCTCCTACGACGACTAACTAAGATTTTTGGAGGTTGACCATCAATCTCGAAAGGGCCTCAAAACATAGGAAAATGTGACCCAAGTTAGAGGGGCGAGAGAGGGTCTCCTTGGCGAAAGCCCCAAGAACTTCCGAAGAATCCATGCGAGCTACCGTTGATCAAGATGGAAAAGCGAGCTGTGGAAATACAAATAGAAATCCATTTCCTCCATTTAGTCCCAAACCTACTACGCCTCAAGAGATAGGAGAGGAAATCCCAATTGACATGGTCATAAGCCTTTTTCAGGTCTAGTTTGTACAAAACACCTGGAATTCACAATCTCATCCTACTGTCCAAGCACTCGTTGGCTATAAGTACTGAATCTAGAATTTGTCTCTCCCCAATAAATGCATTATGGGATCTACTAGCAAAAACTCGCCAAGATGTTATAAACACTCCCCACCAGGTTGGTAGGTCTGAAGTCCCTTATTTCCAGCTGTCCAATCTTCTTAGGGATGAGAGCAATAAAGGTAGCATTGAGAGTCTTCTCAAACATCTTATGCTCATGAAAGTTATGAAAGATTCTCATAAGATCAGCCTTCACTATAGACCAACAAGAACGAAAAAAAGAAGAAGCAATAGTGAAGCTGCTAGGGCCCGACGCTTTGTCTCCATCCATACTAAGGAAAGTTTGAAGAACCTCCTCCTCTTGAAACGGCCTCTCCAACCAAACCTCTTTTGAAGAATCTAAACAGGGGAACTCCACACCATCTAATTTGGGACGCCAAGGAGTTGTTTTGGTAAAGAGATTCTTGTAGTATTGAGTGATTGAGTTTTTTATCACCTCTTGCTTGGAAGTAACACTACCTTCTTTTAGCCAAGTCGCCCTTGATATTTGACATTTCTTGCATAAGGACCACTTTCTCCAAATCAGTTTTCACCTTTTCTTCCTCTTCTACTTGCACACTCTCATCTTCTAAGCCATCAAGAACTTGGATCTCTTCCAGCAAGGACTTCTTCCTCTCTTCTACATTTCCCAAAACCTCCATATTCCAATGGTTCAAATCAAACTTCAGCTGCTTTAATTTGTTAGCTAGAACATAACAGGGAGTGCTGAAGAACTGATAAGAATCCCACCACTGTTGGACTAGCTCTACAAAACCTTCTGCTTTCAGCTTCATGTTCTCAAATCTAAATGAGCCCGATCCTCTAGTGATACCTCTGCAATCAAAGCAATAAGGGGAAATGATATGATAAATGACAAGGAAGTTGGTGCTGAATCAAGTCTGGAAAATGCTCTTCCAGAAGAGGAGAAGCTAAGAATCTATCAAAGTTATTAAATTATCTGAAAAATTTAAAGCAAGAAAAGGTGGACTTTTCTGTGAGTTTTTTGTGTTAGCATCATATTTTAGAACTGCATATGTACTGTATTAAAAAAGTGACATACTTCTAACTTATTATCATCAATAAATCATAAAAGAAAAGCCTAATTTGGGCTGTATTATATGTTCCCAAACTCCTGTGTCAATATATTTCTTGTTCTTTTCCCTATAAAAAGATTATTTTGATATTTCATGTCTATATTGGAACACGGGCACCTTAGTTTACAAATGTTGTCTGTTTTAACTTATGTTCTTATTTCAGGTTCTAGATATTTTGGAACTTTATAGACGTATTTATGAAGAATTCTTGGCTATCCCTGTTATAAAGGGGAGGAAGAGTGAGCATGAGAAGTTTGCTGGTGGCTTATACACAACTAGTGTTGAGGTACCTAATAACTAAACATGCCCATGTTTAATCTGTTCTCTATCATATTTGACAAAGTTTTACTATTTGTGCTGAAACTTGTGTCCATATTTTCTGTGTACTATTTATCAGGCATTTATTCCAAACAATGGTCGTGGTATACAAGGTGCCACTTCGCATTGTTTGGGTCAAAATTTTGCAAAAATGTTTGAGATCAACTTTGAAAATGAGAAGGGAGAGAAGGGTATGGTCTGGCAGAACTCATGGGCCTATAGCACTCGAACGGTAATCTTTTTTATTTTTTTATTTTTATAGATATTTGGCGTTACAAGTGGTCACTTTTTTTAATTTGACTAATTCTTTTCAGATTGGTGTGATGGTCATGGTCCATGGTGATAATAAAGGCTTGGTGCTGCCACCTAAAGTAGCATCTCACCAGGTTATTGTTATTCCCGTTCCATACAAAGATGCTGATACTAAGGGAATATTTGATGCCTGTGCTGCCGCCGTGGATACCTTGTCTAAGGCAGGTATTCGTGCTAAGGCAGATTTTAGAGATAACTACTCCCCTGGTTGGAAGTACTCGCACTGGGAAATGAAAGGTGTTCCTTTAAGGATTGAAATTGGGCCAAAAGACTTGGCAAATAATCAGGTCAGCTGTTCTATCTTGATTTTTCTATTATTGTTACTCTCTTCCATCGGGTTAGTATGTATCTGATTTTGTTGCATCTAGTGTCTTCTGCTTTCTATTCCATAGGTGATCAACTGGAAGAAATTTTACATACTGATTTTATTCACAGGTACGTGCTGTTCGCCGTGACAACTCAGCAAAAATAGACATCCCTAGCGCCAAGTTGGTTGAGCAAGTACAAGAAATGCTGGATAACATTCAACAAAGCTTGTTTGATATTGCGAAGCAAAATCGAGATGCTTGTGTTCAGACTGTAAAAACTTGGGATGAATTTGTGGAAGCACTCAACCAAAGGAAATTGATCTTAGCTCCTTGGTGTGATGAGGAGGTATGATATCTGTTTTTCAGCTTGTGCATTTGCATAAGTAGCTTTATTTAGTGTACAGTATCACACGGTTTTTCATTAATCTTTTTATTTTTGATAAGTAAGTGAAATATCATTAAAAGCACAAAGCGCAGCCCTGGTACACAGGAAGTATACAAGAGTTACGACTGATTAGGGGAAGAGAAAAATACAAAAAATTCATTAAAGCTAATCATTAAAGAAGCTAAAGTACAGTTTTTCATTATATTTCATTTAATCATCTTAGTATTGCACTTTTCTGGTTGAATTGCCTTTTATGTTCAATTTCATTGTTCATTTATTAATATAATAATAGCATGAAACAGGCATGGTGGTTTGTGGTAAAATATTTTTCTATTTTGTTGTACTGGTTTTCCCCTCTGATGCTTCTCTTCCTATAAATGCTCCATCATTGTTGTGTTTTGGTTAATGTATAATTAACTTTAATTTGTTCAATGGAGATTTGCAGTCATGTAATACTTGAGATGTATTTCTTTTAACTTTTTTTTTTTTTTAATTTCAAATTGCTTTATGCCAACACTATGCAAATTTGGATAGTGAGTTACGTTTTATTTTGTGAATAGAGGGAAACATCTAGAGGCTGAAAACATTACTTCAACCTCCTTTTTATTTTTATTTTTGTTTTCATTTTGTGCTTTTTTATAAATTTGCTTTAAGACGCTTTATTTGTTGTATAACTCTTTAGGAGCCGAGACATTTTTTTTCAAAACCCCCTTACTAGTGGACAGCTGCCTACAGTTGTTTTCATTTTTATAGTGTTGATTTTCTTGATCGGTAGCTCTCTTGTATACTTAGTGTGGATTGTGCCCCTTTGCATGCTTCCTGTGGGTTGTGCCCCTTTGTGTTTTTGTAAAATACTAGTACTTATAAAAAAAAATAACTCTTTAGGAGGTGGAGAGAGATGTGAAAGCAAGGACAAAAGGTGAGGTCGGAGCAGCTAAGAGCCTTTGTTCCCCATTTGACCAGCCAGAGCTCCCAGAAGGTACAACCTTTATGTTTCATGTCAGGGTTATTTCATTTATCGTTTTCGTTGAATACTTCGAAGCATCAACTTTTGACTATGTCACCTCTTCCCATTTTTCTCAAATTAAATATTGCTCCAAGTTCACCTATTCTTGCCTCTGAGATGGTCATAATTGAAAGAGGCAATAAAGGTCTTACTTAAGAGTTTGAGAGTAGCATTTCTAAAGTTGCGTTAATAATAAATTACCTGAAGAAAGGTACTACTTTCACCCTTTTTATGATTTCTATCATTTTTGGACAAAATTGTGAATTTGTTGTGGTTAAGGTTGTCTCTGGTCAATTGGGGTGAATCAATGTGGGAATGATTGCAGCCAGGACTAGAACCTAAAATCAGTGTTTCACAAAAAGGAAGAATGTTGATTTCTGTATCTCTCAAATATTGCTAGTTTAATATTTGTGTAATCCCTCTGAGACATCCATGTGTTCTGAGCAATTTATTAGAGTTATGATAGGATTGCATTCGGATCACACGTTTCATTGAATATTGCCGAATGGAGTTTTTATATTCTGTTCGATTCTTCTTTGCAGGTACTAAATGCTTTGCTTCGGGAAAGCCTGCAAAAAAGTGGACCTACTGGGGCAGGAGTTACTAGATTTATTGGGTTCTGGCACGATTTCTTTTGATGTTTCTCAATCTGTTTGACATGCCATGGAATCAGCAAATCCTGAGGAGCTAGCGAGGGACAGTATTTTCCATAAAGAAATAATTTTTTGTCTTTTCTTAATCAGTAGTCAATTTGCTGTGGGTTTTGCGTGAAGAAGTGTCACAAAGCATTTTATTTGCTACAAGCAAGAGGCTAATATTTTTTTACATCGATGTTGCTGTTTGTTAATGTCTTACATAATTTGTTGCTTTGGATTGAAGTAGAGTATCTTTGAACTATCTCATTAACTTCGAAGTCGGTCAGTGACAGGAAACGGTAATCTTTCTGCTGAATGGTAATAAGGGGGTCAAAGGGTCTCCAAACAATGGTAATTTATTTAGGTCATATAAATATAGGAGTCTTATATGACTAAATGTGTGTATTATACAGGTTACACAATTTTTTGGTAGGAATAATATACGAAATTGAGTAAGAGTTTCCATATTTATGAAGTAAAAATTTTGGCCTTTTCTTTTCAAGACAGAAGTAGTAGTTATAAAATGACTTGTACATGAAAAGTGGTACTGCCGAATGGGATAATGCCTTCAGTTCTGGCATTATTTGTCTCGGCATAATTTTTTTTTTTTTTTTTCTTGAGATTTTTGATACAACCGTAAATCAAGATCATACCAAAAATATTTTCCTTTGACTAAAAATTTTTTGTATAATTTTGTAAAATGATTTGTTTATTATTATTATTATTATTTAAATCGTGAATCATTTTAAGAGTTTGAGCTACTTTTTCTCTATTACTGTCGCCTGCCAGAGGTTGTCGGAATTTGCTACCAGTCGTTATAATTTGCCGCTGGTTGTCAAAGTTTTGCTAGATCCGCCACTAGCCACCGGAATTTGTTGGAATTCTTTGCTGGCTGTAAGATGTGGCCACTAGAGGTTGTTGGAATTCACTACAGTATTTGTCGGAAGTCGTCGGCCATTTTTTGTATAGGCCAAGAGCCAAAAAGATGTTTTCAGAAAAATCATTTTTTGACGATTTTTTTTTTCGTCAACCAAAGCCTTATTCACATGAGTGGTGATTGGCATAAGCCAGGCTGAATGAACAGTCATTTAGTCTGGACATGGATGAGAGTAGAAAAAAAAATAATAATAATATTGTTCATGAGCTCATAAACAGTAAAAATGTTACTGTTTATATGTCTGGGCTGAAATGAACAGTATTTCAACCCAGGCTTATGTTTATATTTACCCTATTCACATATCTTAAATAACTTGATCTCTGTCGTTCGCACATAGGGTGGGCAAGGCTAAGGTCAAAGTAGACACGTGTTTGTAGGCATTTTGAGGATTTTTTTTTTTTTAAAAAGGTTGATATGATATAAAAATGAAAATTGTTTTTTGTATTTTTTAGAGTATTTTGTATTTTGAATTATTTATTAATGTATTTATCTTGAAAATAAAAATCAAAAACAAAAACATAAATGAACATGGCTAATGTTTTTCTTCTTCTTGTTATTAGAGGTAGGAATTCATGTTATTGTGTTGGATTCGGGCCGTGCGAGGATTTAATCCGATTTAGTTAATTAAACATGTTGGATCTAGAACCCTAACTTGTTAATTTTGTGTCGAATTTACCGGTCATGTCAAAAATTATGAGCTCTAAGAGTATTCACAGCAAAAATCTTATATTTTATTCATTTTCCTAAATTTAGAAAAATGTCAAAAAAGTCACAAAGATATCCTATATGTTCCCTAAACCCTGAAAATCCATTGCACTGTAACTTTCCAATCCTTTATTATAATCATAAAAATTATCTCTCTTCTCACGGTTGTCTTCTTCGTCTTTGTTCCAAGCAAAGCAAATTTTGCTAATCAAATGAGAGAGATGCAGATGAGAGAGAGAGAGAGAAGATGAAGATGGAGATGGAGACGAGAAAGAGAGAAAGAGAGAATTTCAAAGAAAAGTAAAGTTCAACCGGAAGAAAGAAGAAGAACCACAAAAAAAAAAGAGATAAAAGTAAAAAAATATTATTTTAATGATATAAGAAAATGTTTAAGAAATTTATTATGGGGCAAATTTAAATAAGGAAGTAAAAAATAGTTTGGTTCTTTATATTTAAGGAAAATGACGAGAAGGTTGCTAGAAATGCTCTAAGTGTCACGTATAATATTCAGATCGTGTCAAATTATGAGTATAAAACTATATAGATTAATTTTAATTTAACTTATTAAATTAAATAGATTAAATTTTTCTATCTTAATTCACTAATTCCATATTATATTTTTCTTAATCCCGTAAATCATGTTAAAAATTGTTATATTATTTCTAATCGCACACTGACATAGTATTTTCATTTTGTTGAGTTAAAACGGCATGATCCGTATTCCCATTTCTTCTAATATAAAATTATAGATAATTATAAATAACAAATAAATAAGTTTTATTTTTTGAAGAGAAATGCTGTCCATCTTTGAACAATTTTTTTTTGTTCTGGTTTTAATTTTATTTAAAAATAAAAATAAAAATAAAAACAAAAATAAAAATAAACAAGTAAATGTGTCAAATATGATGAAAATACTCGGACATGGAGTGTAGCATTTCTCTTGGTTTTTGAATCTGCAAGACAGGTGCGTCTTCAATCTTTTGTGTCGTCTTTCAACTACCCGTATAAAAAGAGGTGCTCCTTACTCCATTCGCATCTTATCCGAACGAAAGAGCTTCTCTCTTTCGTTTAGTTCTCTTGAGACGACAACAAACCGAAACAGAGCTCCTCTGTAGTTATCAGAAACAGAGCATGAAAGAGAGAACCAGCAATTTCGAATTTAACAGGACCTTTCGCTACAATTTCTTTACTTGTTTTAATAAATCCTTGTCTTAGGTTAAACCCATTCAGAACCATATCTTAGTTTTTTTTTTTGGCTAAAAATGGCGTCACCGCTCTGTCAATCAACTTTAGTGAAGTACTACCCCTCTGTTTCACCTTTCTCTTCCAAATTCCTTCATACCCACAAAGATTACCGCCAAATCTCCCACGTGGGGTCCTCAGAATACCTTCATATGTTTGATGTGGTAGCGAAAACATCGAAATTGGGAGGTAGTAGGAGCAGACGGATGCGTGCAATGGCTTCGTTGGGAGGGCTTTTAGGTGGGATATTCAAAGGGAATGACACTGGGGAGTCCACTAGGCAGCAGTACGCTTCAGTTGTAGGAGTCATCAATGGATTGGAAGCTGAGATGTCCGCATTGTCGGATTCGGAGCTGAGGGACAAGACTTCGTTGTTGAAAGAGCGAGCCCAGCAGGGTGAATCTTTAGATTCCCTTTTACCTGTAAGTTTTGAGTAGTAACCTCTTATTAGTATTTGTTTCTAGGATAATATTGGGTTTCCTTCTGTTTTCAGAAGTTGTTTAGTTATTGAATATCAGAAATCCTAATTCAAGAGTAGTCTGTGTTGTCCCTCGCCATCAATTCCTCAAAAGGTTAATTGTTTACATTGTCTGAATGAAGGAATCAGGGACTTTTGCTTGCATCATATATATATATTTTTCTTTTCAAAATTCTTTGTTTTCGCAATTAAGGCTAAGATCGTTGTTGCTTTCGATTATAACCAAAAGCACGTATGTTGCAGGAAGCATTTGCTGTTGTCAGAGAGGCTTCAAAGCGGGTTCTAGGCCTTCGTCCTTTCGACGTCCAACTGATAGGTAAATTGTTTATGTATGATTTCTTTTTTTGCTTGGTCCTTTCCATGTCCAACTGATAGGTAAACAGCTGTTGATATGACACTCGTGTGCTTACCTCCTTTGAAACCATGTTGGTTAGTCAAAAGAAAGTTAGAGCTTTGTTTACATCACTAGTGTGCTACAAACTTACGTATATTTTGACTTGCATATTGCATAATATTTCTTACGGTTCTTCGAGCTTTTCAATGCACACAAAAACACGTTTTGCATTGTCTATGCAGAATAGCACAAATACATAATATTGATTTACTTGCATATCTAGAATTTTGGGGTTTGTTGTGTTCTTCACCTGGTATCCATGTTAGGGCTCAACACTTGTGTTCAACATCCCTTGGTTAAGTTTGTGTTTTTGTAGTAATAACTGGCCAATTTCTGTTTAATAAGCTTTGGTCATGTAGGTGGCATGGTTCTTCATAAGGGAGAAATAGCTGAAATGAGGACTGGAGAAGGAAAGACCCTTGTTGCTATTTTACCAGCTTATCTAAATGCATTAACTGGAAAAGGAGTGCATGTTGTTACTGTCAATGATTATCTTGCTCGACGAGATTGTGAGTGGGTTGGTCAAGTTCCCCGTTTTCTTGGATTGAAGGTTGGCCTAATCCAACGTATGTCTCATTCTTTTATATTTGTTGTACTCCATGTTCTGTGTCCTTTAATACATATTACAATTGCTTTGTATTTTGATGGATGGATACTCAGATGTAATCTTTCGGAGTTTGGTCATTTTAAAACATCTGTGTTTAATTGTTCAAGCGCTTTGTGCCTGACTCTTCCAGAATTTAAAAGTATAATTTCTATTTTTGATTAGTTATTTGTTTTAATAATATGGTAGTTAATAGTTCAAGAATTAGATCACCAAATTCTTTTGAAAACCATACCAGATCAAATGAAGAACTCTCTCTCTCTCCACAAACTATTCATTGCTACAGTCGCTCTTGATTTTTGGATTTAGCAGCATGCTCCAGTAACTGTTCAAACTAGCTAGTCATGTGTGCACTTGATTTAGATGATGTACAAGCCAGTAATTCATTTGTTTATTTACTTTGCCCTTGAAATTTGTTTCACTTCGTGGAAATTTTGGCACAGTTATGTAGTTGGTTGCTATGCAATTTTCATCAATATTAAATGCTGTATAGTAAGTGAAAGGTAAAAAAGGGAAGTTGTACATGTGTTTGCCACAGCATTGAGAGAGGAAGGGAAACTTAATTGTTTGATGGATAGACTTCAGATCGTGATTATGGCCTTGATTGATAATCTTGTGCTGGGCTATCTTTAAAAGTGATTCCTTCAGCTCTCCGAAGGGGGGGAGGTAGATAGGTGCTTCAGAAGATACACTTGAAGGAAGTTAATCAATGTTCGTCTGACCGAATTTATAGTTTAGAAGAAACTCAAGACAACCACACACTCTTTTTAGTCTTCATTAATCTCTGACTTTATCTCATTTTGCTCCCACTAAAACTTTTTTTTTTTAATTTCTATCAAGTCCTCCACAAAGTACTTCAACTGCAGCTGGATCTTCCAAATGAGAAATTGGTAGCTTCTCATATCCTACTCTGTCATTTTCCCTTTCTGTATTTTTCTTCTGCGTTAATCTTACCTCAATTAAGGGTTTGAACTCTATCCTAACCCATTCTGCTTTTGCGTCTGTCAGAACTTGTTTTCTCCTCCATTCTCTTGATGTTGTTTGTATTTTATATTGTTAACCAAAAATAGTCAGGAGTTGGGATTAACTTGACAATTGGCAACTAGATATATACCTACTTCTTACTTTATTTTATATCTTTCCTCCTCCTTAAAATTAATCTGGCTAACTTAATTGTATTTTCTAGCACCTCTTATGAATGGAAAGTGTGCAATGCAGCATGTTAATGAATTTATTTGTCTGGTTTAAAGATCACTTTTCTCTTGATTCTGTTATCTGCCTTTCTTCTTTTTCTCCATTTAATTGACATCAATGGTTGATTGTATCTTCTGTATAAATCTATTTGTTTAGTCAATGACCTTTCATTGTTTAATTATATATTTTCTTTTTATCTGTTGAAATACTTGTCGCTTTCAAGTTTTCATTCTGATTCTACTTGTTGGCTGCTTCTTATTGATTTGGTTGAACTGTATTGATTTGCATGCTGCAGTTATCTTCTTATCTGGGGGGTTTGGTTGTTTTTTATTAGTCACTGGGTATTGCTTCAGCACATTGGCTTGTCAATTTAGCTTTTCAATATAATCTAACAACTGGACGTATGTGTGGCAGAGAATATGACAAGTGAACAAAGAAGGGAAAATTACTTATGTGACATCACATATGTGACCAATAGTGAGCTTGGTTTTGATTATTTGAGAGACAACCTTGCCACGGAAAGTAATTTTTGCTTTATGTGCTGTTTTTATGATTATTACTTTATTGCATGAATTGCAATCCATTCAAGAGCTTCCTGATTTCCATTTCTATCTTTTAGCTGAGGAATTTTCTGACAATTTACAGAGTGTTGAGGAGCTTGTTTTGAGGACTTTCAATTACTGTGTAATTGATGAGGTTGATTCCATCCTTATTGATGAAGCTAGAACTCCTCTCATCATATCTGGACCTGCAGAAAAACCTAGTGATCAGTATTATAAAGCTGCAAAGATAGCTGCAGCCTTTGAAAGGGATATACATTACACTGTAAGACTGCGAAGCACATGTTTTGACTGATAAAATTTCTCTGTTTGACAGGGATTCTTCTGAACTTAACGAATTCCATTGGATCCAGAAATAATACTTTATAATCTCTTGAATCCTTCAATATAAATTAATTCTACGCTGGTGCTGAATGGCCGGATTTTATATTACTAATTTTATCCTTTTATTAATTGAGAAATGATTCATTTTCTTTGGTCTTTCTTCCATCCTCCCACTTTTAAAAATCAACATTGAATCTATGGATCCCACACATGAGACCCACAGATCCAATGGTGATTTTGAAAAATAGAAGGATTGGAGAAGGACCACGGGAGGATGTATAGCAAAACCTTTATTAATTTGTTTATTACACTGCAAAAGTTAATAGAATGGCCTTTTTTTTTTTTAGATTGATTTTGGCTGTGCAAAACGAAGTTTTCTTGGGCTTTATTTATTTTTTATTGAATTTTATTTACATTGTTCACATTTCGATCAATTTCATACAGTAATCAGTTGGGTTGCTCAGTGTCTTAATCCAATGATAACTTCTTAAGAGGAACTGTGCCCTGTGCATAATTTGATGTAGAACATGGACCTATGCAACTGTTATTGGTTGGAAAATATGATGGATTGTGGGGACAAGACTTGTTTTATTATAATACAGAAAAGGAATAAAATTTTAGTAAATAAAGTTTTCCTTTTGGGAAGAAATAAAAATGGCCATTCTTAAAAGAAGTGTGTTTGAATTAGGATTTTTGTAATGCGAGGAAATGAGAAAAAGAAGTATTAGGAGGAGGATATTATTATATTTTGGAAAAGCATGTAGTTCTGATTTATGTATTAATATGTAATTCTATAATTTGATTTTTCCTTAACAGTACTTTTGTCCTGGGTTATAAGAATTTGCTACATCATCATTTCCATTCACAGTCAATTCTGTCTGGTGCCTATTTTCATTCATGTAGCTCAATAAATTAATTACATCACCCATTTGTTGTTGATCCTGTGATGGTTCTGCTATGAAACACTTTGAAAACAGATTGATTATTGGCTCTACTGCTTGCAAAAGTAACACACAGAATAAATATATTTGTTCAGTTATCAGGGAAAAAAGTATTATTACACTCAGGTTTTGGTCGCTATTGGTTGGGCCCAAACTTAGGGGCTTTGACTATAGCATTGCCTCTAGATCATTAGACATAAAAATTTGTTCCATTTATGAGCAAAACTTGTCCCGTCTCTAGTAATCAGAAGTAGATGCATTGTGGATTGGCGTAGGATAATTTTTCAAATTTCTTGTTCTTACTGGGGTTGTTGCTGCAGGTTGATGAGAAGCAGAAGACGGTTCTACTAATGGAACAGGGTTATGAGGATGCTGAAGCCATTCTGGATGTAAAGGATTTATATGATCCTCGAGAACAGTGGGCATCATTTGTTCTGAATGCAATAAAAGCGAAAGAATTATTTCTTAGAGATGTGAACTATATTATCCGTGGCAAGGAGGTTCTAATTGTGGATGAGTTTACCGGTCGAGTCATGCAGGTGAATCTTCATCTAGGATCTGTATCTCACAAGGAAATTTTAGCATGAGGAAAATTTTTGGCAAACTGTATGCTTTGCATATTGTTGAATGCATTAGTTCCTTCATTTACCCATTTACCAGAGAAAAGGATACAACTTTCACATGGAAGTTATGTTGCCCTTTCTCTTAAGGTTTCTGAAAAAAACTGAATTTTAACATCATGTTTGATTCCCTAACTTATTCAGACAACTGGACGGGTACAACTTCTCAAGGAAAGTAGTAATCTCTCTTTTACCCATTGTGGCATAAATATGAATATGAATATGAAGTTCAGACATAGACTGGCTTATCTTCTCAGAATAATAAGGTCTAAGCAGTTTTTTCCCGCAAATTCCTGAAACTTTCTTTGTCTACATATTTAAGATCAAATCTTATTCATGCACTAAAGCTAATCCTTAATCATGAATTGGTCCTTCCTGTAGAGGATCACTCATTCATTTTCTTCTATTGTAATTCAGAATTTGTAATAGCTGTTGAACACTATTTTCCCTTCTTTTGTTTTACTTACGAGATTTACCAGATTTAGGTTAAAGAGTTTAACGAATTTTTGTATTCAAAATTCAGTTTGTTTTTGTATATATAAAATATAAGGTTCACTTGATTGAGTGGGTAGCAGTAGTCCTCAAACACACCGCATGTGGCAGTCACTTAATGAATTTCGTTCACTTATAGTATTCTACTGTCATTGTAGTAGTTGTGACCAGGATTACATGTACAGAAATTTCAAGGATATGAAAAACAAGGGTAGAAAGGAAGGTATTGATCTGTCAAGGCACAACATAATGTCTATTACTTGTCTTTTCTGTTAGGGGAGGCGGTGGAGTGATGGGCTTCACCAGGCAGTTGAAGCAAAAGAAAGTTTACCCATACAAAATGAGACTGTAACTCTGGCGTCAATTAGCTACCAGAACTTCTTTCTCCAGGTTGGAGCTTCTTAGTCTCAGTATATTAGCTGAAGCCTCTATGGAAATTTATTCTCTCTGATTTCCTAATGCCTTTTTCCTTGCATTGTTGGCAGTTCCCTAAACTTTGTGGAATGACTGGCACTGCAGCAACTGAAAGTACAGAATTTGAGAGCATATACAAGCTTAAAGTTACAATTGTACCTACAAACAAGCCTATGATAAGAAAGGTATCTTCCAGCAAGCCATCTATAAAGTTTTTTGATGAAATGTAAAATGGGAGAAAATAGCGGAAGCGGAAGGATAAAATTCACAAAGGAATTTGATTACAATTAAGGTAATCAAAGCACTAGGATTTGATTACAATCACACATAAATGAGAAATAAACCAATAAGGAAAATATAAACCCAAAATAGAAATGCTATATTTTAACATCCCTCCTTAAACTCAAAGTGGAAGCTTGAGTTTGGACATATAATGAATTGTTTATTTTTACTTTTGCGATTTTTTATTTTGCTAAAAAGATCTGGTGTGGCAAGAACCAAGGTGGCGGCCGGATAGTCGTTGGAAATGGCGGCTGGACAACTGGGCCAATCACTTGGGCCAAAAGACAAGGCCTGGTTGGGCCAAAAGATAGGGCCACCGACGGCGGTGGGCTGCAGTTGCCGACAATGGACTTCGTGGAAATGGGTTTTCTAGATTTTGATTGGGCTGAACAATTAAAATGATGGGCTGGTCTTGACTGGTGAAATGGACTGGGCTGTGGGTGTAGATTGTATGTGCCTGCCTGTGGAGATGTTGGGTTGGACAAAAAAATAAGGGAAAATTGCTAAATTTGTCCATATGGTTTGAGGTTGCAAGAAATAGCTTCTTGAGGTTTAAAAAGTGACTAAACACTCCATAGGTAAGCGAAAAAAAAAAGGGCCCTTGCTGTTAGAAAAGTTGACAGATCTATTAATATGCTACGTCAGCATCGATCATATTGTGACATATATCACTTGCAATAAAAAAATGAAATATATACAAAAAAGAAAAAGGAAAAAAGGGTGTGGCCGAACCACCCCTCATTGGCCAAAGAGGGTGGCGTATTTGGCCAAGGGGGTGGCTCAACCACCCCCTTTGAGTAGATTTGGGGGTGGCCGCCTGGGGGGTGGTTCGGCCACCCCCAAATTTGCTCAAAGGGGGTGGCCAAACCACTTCCAATGGCTATGTGGGTAGTTTGGCCACCCAACTCTAAGTAGATTTGGGAGTGGCCGAATCACCCCAAGGCCGAACCACCCCCGATGGCCATTGAGGTGGTTTGGCTACCTTTAGACTAGCCAGAGGGATTGGTTCGGCCACCTCCCAAGGTAGCTAGAGGGGGTGGTCACCCCTTCCATTTTTTCCTTTTTTGCTTTTGTTTTTGTTTATATTTTTTAGGGTTAAGTGCAATTTTGGTACTTGTGGTTTACACCAAAATCAAATAGACCTCTTGGTTTCAAAAAGTGACACTAGTGGTACTTGGCCTTAACCAAAAACCCCACTTGGCATCATAGTTCTGTCAATTCATTTTACGAAAGTCCACGTAAGGCGCCATAATATGCTGACGCCTATCCCGAGCGCCACGTGTACGCCACTAGGCATATCACAGGGGGTAACTATGGTTTATATGCCACGTCTGAAAAAATAATAAAAAAAAAAAATTCTATAGTTTTGGGATGGTCGGCTACCCCCATTTTGGCCAAACCATCCCCTGTGACCGACTTGGGATGGTTTCGCCCACCCAGACCAGCCTATCTAGGGGTGGCCGAACCACCCCTATGCCGAACGAGGGTGGCCAAGCCACCTCCAAGGCTCTTGGGGATGGTTTCGGCCACCCCCATCGGCTCTTTGGGGTAGTTTCAGCCACCCTTTTTTGCAAGTTGAGGGTGGCCGAAATCACCCCCAGAACCAAATGGGGGTAGCCGGCCACCCCTATTGGCTCTTGGGGGTGGTTTTGGCCACCCCTTTTTTGCAAGTTGGGGTGGCCAGCCATAGGGGGGGGTTAAGCCACCCCCATGGCCAAAATGGGGATGGTTGGCCACCCTCACACTATAGAAAAAAAAAAATTGTTTTTGTTTTGTTTTTATTTTATTATTTTTTATATCATACCTAGCATATAAAGTATAGGTATCACCTATGATATGCCTAGGTGGCATACACATGTAGCACTCGTGGACAGGTGTCAGCATATTAGGGTGCCTTACGTGGAGTTCCATTAAATGAATTGACGAAACTGTGATGGAGGTATCAAGTGGGTTTGTCGGTTAAGGTCAGATACCACTAGTGTCACTTTTGAAACCGAGGGGTCTATTTGATTTTGGTGCAAACAGGTGGTACCAAAATTGCACTTAACCCTATTTTTTTATTGTAAGTGACACGTGTCACAATATGATTGGTGTTGATATAACACAGTAACGGATTCTATCAACGTTTCTAATGGCAGGGACCTATTTGGTTTTTTTTTTTTTTTTCTTACCACAGGTAATGTTTAGTCACTTTTTTGAACTCTAAGAAGCTATTTGTCACAATTTCAAACTACAAGGACCAATTTAGCAATTTTACTAAAAAAAAAAAAGAGGAAGCTTGAGGCAGGACTAGGTTAAGGAACACCCGTTTGACAAAATAGGTGGGATTGGCAGTGTCGAAAATGGTGTTCGACAAAAGGCCAGAAACAATGGCAGAAGATGAGATACCGACCGAGACAACAACTCCAACAAAGACAAAACACTGCACGACGCTGACTGGGGAGAACATCATGACAGTGGTTGGTTTCAATCTAGAGAAAAAAAAGTGCAGCACTTCTGCGCTCCTTATGACCAAAGGAAGAGAAGATGAGCTACCAAAGGACTTCAAAGAGACGACGGAAAACAATATTGGTCTTTAGTGATCGATTTTAGTCTGTGATACTATGGAAAGTTTTGCAATGAAATATAAAATGAGAGAAAATAGCGGAAGCGGAGAGAAAATGAATGCAATGAAAGTTGGAGTGGTTCGGTGTTTGACGCCTACGTCCATCACTAGGAATTGGCCCTTAGGGCTACATTGTGCTCTTATTTACATTATTTGCTCTATTTATAGGGGCAATGGGGTAGGTAGAGAGAATACAAACAAAACTAGAATTTGATTACAATCACACATAAATGAGAAATAATCTGTTAAGGAAAATATAAAACCAATATAAAAATCCTGTATTCTTACCACATCCACTTGTAACATATCTGCAGCACTATTGGTTATTATCATTGCAGCGCAAATTGCTGGACCTAATTACCTGAATGTGGAGTGTGTAAAACAAAGAAGAATTTAGGGGAAATTTCACTTAACGCCTCTCAACTTTCATCACTTTTGCAATCTCTCCTCCTCCTAAAGTTCAAAAACTTTCAATTTAGTGTATTCAACTTTCAATTTTTTGCAATGTCATTCATCTGTTAAGATTTTAATGGAAGGCCGTAAAATTTCCAAATACCCCCTGATTTAAAAAAAAAAATTGCGTGAGACCCACAACCAAGATCGACCCACGATGCCTTTTTTTTTTTTTGGTTTTTTGTTTTTGTTTTGTTTTTTTTAATTTTTTTAATTAAGGATAAATTTGAAATTTTATATAATTTTCAGGGTTATAAGGGTCATTTTCACCCCTTTTTCTGTCTGATTTAATCTCAAACTCTAATGGGAGGGGTGACATTGTAATAAATTGAGAGTTTTTGAACTTTGGAGGAAGATTGCAAAAGTGATGAAAGTTTAGGAGGGTTAAGTGAAGTTTTTTCAATAATTTATTATTAGATTTTTTTTTTTTCTTTTTCAATGTAAATGATGAAATAAATAGATTTCCCTAGAAGGAGGGGCAATTTAGTTTTTCTTAGTTTTTATTTATAATTATTTAAAGTCTGGAAACCTTTTTTAAGCCCATATATGGAGTTCCATAGATGGTATGGACCTTATTTAAATATTTGAAGTCTGTCAATTTCCTTATGATCTCTTTAATTTATTTCAGGATGAGTCTGATGTAGTTTTCAGAGCAACTACGGGAAAATGGCGAGCTGTTGTGGTAGAGATTTCTAGAATGCACAAGACAGGCCGCCCAGTGCTTGTTGGCACAACTAGCGTTGAGCAGAGTGATCTATTGTCAGAACAATTGCAAGAAGCTGGAATTCCCCATGAGGTGAGGTATCTTTCGTCTTTTAAGGATAAAAGCTATATAAATTGGGAGAATGTGACATGCAAATGAACTTTACAATGAACAACCAGTGTGATATTAAGTCTTTTACGTATGATCATTTTCCATGCTGATGTGTACTTTTTGGCTGCTAATAAATCAACCACTAAACATTTCAAAAGATGGAGAATAAACCAAAAATTGTTTTAGGTGTTATCTATGTGGAAAAGTTTAATTGAAGTATGTATTTTGAAGGTTCTCAATGCAAAACCAGAGAATGTGGAGAGGGAAGCAGAAATTGTAGGACAGAGTGGTCGTCTAGGGGCTGTGACAATTGCTACCAATATGGCAGGTCGTGGGACAGATATAATCCTTGGTGGTAATGCAGAATTTATGGCAAGGTTGAAGCTACGTGAGATGCTTATGCCAAGGTATCATCTGATCTTCTTCATAATTGGTTTTGTTCCTGAGGGTTTTTACCTTACATGAGCCTTCTGATCAGCCACCTGGTTGTTAAATTGCTTAGCTCCACTTTGTCTCTGAAATTTCTGCTAGAAGTATTCAGCTGCATAACCTCCTAAACATGAATTCGATGTGTAAAATATTTTTCCAAGCATCTAGAGTCAACTGGTGTTATACTGTTCTCATATATATAATTAATATTTATATACTTATCAAAAAAAATATTATATAATTTATATGACCTTGTTTTTACACTGTTAGTTTTCTTTGTGAATATTAACAAACACCTCATTAAGAGGGAAAAAGCCATTTACACTGCATGTGCCATATGCATAGTTTGCACAATGCTTCCCACTATCAAGGGGCATTTGTCCCATCTATAACATTATATGGGAAAGTGCACCTATGGGTTCTCCTAAGCCAGTGTTAGTTTTCTTTGCATGTGTGAAATGTAGCCTGTTATATTATAGAACTGTGGATCACCCTTCTTCTCCATTGCGACGTAGCGTACACCGTTTGGAGTGCGTTTTTTAGTCGTTTTGAGCTGTCCTGGGTGATGCCTAGGCGAGTCAGGGATTTGTTAAGCTGCTGGTGGTCCTCGGGCAGGCCTAGGAGCGCTGCGGTGTGGAAAATGGTTCCTACGTGCCTCTTCTGGTGTTTGTGGAAAGAACGGAATGACAGAAACTTTGAGGTAAAGAGAAGTCGTTGGAGGATATTTTATCTTTTTTCTATGAGACTTTGTTCCTATGGACAGCGGCGTTTGTTTCACCGCTGTCTCTTAGTTACAGTGATTTTCTTGTTTATTTTGCCCCCCCTAGTTAGGGGTTCCTTTTGTATACTTCCAGTGTACTTAGGGGCGCCTTACGCTTTTATAAAATTGACTTTTACTTATCAAAAAAAAAAAATATTATAGAACTGAAAGAGGTGTCAGTTTAAAGCAATCTGCTCTGTGCCTAAGTTTCTTAAGAAATGCATTACATTCTCTTTAGTACAATATTATTGCAGAGTTGTTAAGCCAGTCGAAGGAGTTTTTGTATCAGTGAAGAAACCTCCTCCAAAGAAGACATGGAAGGTGTGATTTTGGTTTTGTTCAAATGGTATACAGATTTGCTATTCACATTAGCATGTCAATTTGGTTTCATAAAGGTTGCTGTTTTCAATAACATTGTCATTATCCTGGAACTCAGTGTTATATAATTTTCCAGGTGAAAGAAAATTTATTCCCATGCAAATTATCGAGTGAAAATGCCAAGTTGGCTGAGGAAGCTGTACAATTAGCTGTCAAGACATGGGGTCAGACATCTTTAAGTGAGCTTGAAGCTGAGGACCGTTTATCTTATTCTTGTGAAAAGGTGAACTTCTTGGTAGCTTCTAATTTTTCTTTTGCAGTTTAACATTAACAGACAATTTTGCAGTATGAGATATTTCTTTTCGTGTTTCATGAATTTGTTATTATGTTATTGGCTAGGAATTATCCCATTGTTATAATGCCAGAAAGTAAATTTCGTATCTTTGCATTAATAGGCGCCTGCTCAGGATGAAGTCATTGCCAAGCTGCGGTATGCCTTTCTAGAAATAGTTAAGGAATATAAGGTCTATACTGAGGAAGAAAGGAAGAAGGTTAGTTTTGATCTCCAAAAGTTAAACCAACTTGCTGCTGTTTGCTAGTGTTGATTGCAATTTGTATATCTCCACATCCGTAGGTTGTATCAGCTGGTGGACTTCATGTGGTGGGAACAGAACGCCATGAATCTCGCCGAATTGACAATCAGGTTAAAGCTTTGTCAAATTGTTTTAGTATCTTCCATCTACTCAGGGCTCTTCCCACAACTTTTTTATTCGAAATTTTTTTCATCTCTCCCTACATCATCTTGACCTCAGAATCCTTCTCTAGAACATGACAGAAATTGAACTTGCAATGTGTATGCATACAGCTCCGTGGTCGAACTGGTCGGCAAGGTGATCCAGGAAGTTCGCGCTTCTTCTTAAGTCTTGAGGATAACATCTTTCGGATTTTTGGTGGAGACCGAATTCAGGTTTGATATGGTTGTTTCTTGGTAAGCAGTTGCATTAGGATAGTTGCTAATGCAATGTTTTAATATAGCTGGTAAAAAATTCTGGATTTCGCAATTTGTAGGGTTTAATGAGAGCTTTTAGAGTTGAAGACCTACCTATTGAGTCCAAGATGCTGACCAAAGCTCTAGATGAAGCTCAGCGGAAAGTGGAGAATTACTTTTTTGATATTCGGAAGCAGTTATTTGAGTATGATGAAGTTCTAAACAGTCAAAGAGATCGTGTATATACGGAGAGAAGGCGAGCCCTCAAATCTAATGATCTCCAATCTCTTGTCATTGAATTTGCTGAATTGACAATGGATGATATCTTGGAGGTATGTGTCTAAGCTGTTCAATTTTTGGGTTTTCTCCCATTCCCTTCTCCCATTCCCCCTCCCCCCCAAAAGAGATAGAGTCCAGTACAATCAACTTGTATGTAAATCCTGAAGTAAATATATTATTGTAATTTTGTAATGAATAGGCAAATATTGGCATGGATGCCCCAAAGGAAAGCTGGGATTTCGAAAAGCTCATTGCAAAACTTCAACAGTAAGAGGCACCCTTGATTCTGTGTGTTGGATCAAAATTGACTTAATTCTATAGGATGGCTGAAGAAGCATTCTGCATTTCTTGTCCAATTCTTGGTAGTGTTGTGTTTTGCAGCTTTGGTTTCTGATAGAAGTGTCTTGGAGTTTTTGGTTTCTAAAATCTGCAATATGGATGGTCTTTGAAATTGAGCACTACTTTCTTCTTTAATGATGGTTGTTTGAATGATCTTCATTTTACGCTTTAAAGCCTGCTGGATCTCCTTGTTTTACTTGGCCCTGGAAAATAATTTTGCTGACAACCATGTTGCTGTTCAGGTATTGCTATCTGTTGGATGATCTGACTCCAGATTTGCTGAGGAGCAAGTGTTCTAGCTATGAGGAATTGCAGGATTACCTTCGTCTTCGAAGCCGGGAAGCATATTTTCAGAAGAGGGTCAGTATTTTAATGTAGTTAACCCGAGTCTAGAAGAGTGTCAATATTTCTATCACATATAAGCCAGGAATGAATTCTGTTACATTGAAATACATGCTTTTTTTCTTCTTTGTTTTTTTTTTTTTTTGGAGGGCCGGGGGGAGGTGTTTGGTGCCCCTGGGCGAGGGTGGCTTAGTCTGGGTTATAAATGTGGTTTAATTATCCTTCTTTCTTTTCTCTTTCTTTTCCTCAATCTTTTTCTTCCCCTGAATACTGTTTTAGGATATTGTGGAGAAACAAGCACCAGGCTTAATGAAAGAAGCTGAGAGGTTCTTAATTTTGAGTAACATTGATCGTTTGTGGAAAGAACACCTGCAAGCAATTAAGTTTGTTCAGCAAGCTGTGGGTTTACGTGGTTATGCACAGCGAGATCCACTTATTGAGTATAAACTAGAAGGCTATAATCTCTTCTTGGAGATGATGGCACAAATAAGAAGAAATGTTATATACTCCATATATCAGGTTTGTGCTAAATCTAACATGGATTTTTAATCGCAGCATGTTGCTTAAATATACCTACTTGTTCTGGTTTTTAACTTATTTTGTTTTTGATTTGTCAGTTTCAACCGGTGCTAGTAAAGAAGGATCAGCAACAAAAACAAAATGAAAAAGGCAAACTTGGTAGGAGTGAAAATAATATTGATCCAGTTGTTGCGGGCAAGTCTTCCTCATCAGTTTCCGGGCCCCAAGCTAGCGCCTAAGGCTGTAACGGAATCTTTAGCAATTTAGACAATAATTGTAAAGGCCTACATCACTAGCTCTCCGAAGGAACAAGTGTAAAAAGCTTTATTTCATTCTCTTGAATACTGCAAGGTGCTTGTTATTAGTTGTTCCTAGCAATTTTTTTGAATCAATGAGTCAACTGTATATCTATAACGATAGAGATGTTGTATAACACAATGAATATTGTAAATCTATATGGTTTTAATATAGCACTTGGATTTTTCATGTAGAGGTTAGATTTCTCATAGTGGGATCAAGTATAGTTATTAGTATCTTCCCATACATCTGATCTATTTAGAATACAAATTTACTTTTTATTTTATTTTCTTAAAAAAAACTATTTTGATATCTATCTTTTATGTGTATATTAAGTGTAAATGTTCATACGACACTAGGGCATAGAAGATGAAATACACTTGATGAATCATTTTTATTTCTTTATTTTTTTGAAAAGTTCTCATAGTTTATTTTAAAGCATTTTACTATAAAAGTATTGTGTATATCGTTAAATGTGTTTTTGTTAGTTGTTCATAGGATTTCTAAAATTAATATTTTATTATATTATTGAAATTGACTAAAAAGTAGAAATAAGAGACCTAATGTAAGATCGTCGTGCATAAGTCATTGAAAGTAAAAAAGAATAAATGAAAAAAAAAAACAGGAAGAAGAAGCAAAAATTGATAGTCGGGTGAAGCTACCATGGAATAAGTATTAGAATGTTATTATCTGAATGAAACAATACTTAACACTAGTCTTGAGAATGCTTATTTCTTGCATAAAAGATTGTAAAAATTCTTATCTATACAGCATTTTAACCATCTTGCTACCATTGTATAGAGAGAGAGAGAGAGAGAGAGAGAGGCTATATCATGTAGTATGTACAAAAGGATATCAATTTGGAGATTCAACAAACACAAACTTCTGCCCAAATTGCATGTCTGAAAATCTGAACTCACACTATTGTCTCATTGATGGATCCATATCCAAGACTAGAACAGTGATATCAACCATCTTTTTAGCCTTTAAAGCATTTCATGAACGGTGGTGATATGCAAGACCTTAAGTACATCTTAGGACTAATTTTTTTTAAAAAAAACTCTTCCCCAATGGGGTCTTGAAGTCCTTGAGGCATGTAGACAAGCTCATTATAGTAAAAACTTGCCATGCACGCTCTTCCAGTTTCTTGAAAGAAACTACAAACTCACATGACATGACCAACAAAATTTGTGAGTTTGTTTCAAGGAGCTAATTCTGACCAACGGTTCTCCCTTCTTGCCATGGCTTTCATATTACTTGTACATGTCTGTCAATCTTACATCTCACTGACATGGTGCATCAGGCATTGAAATTGTGTTCAGGCAATTGGTTCCGCAGTTTATCTCATCACCATCAAGAATTTTCTCCAAAAGTTGATTAATGGCATTTCCTTTAACCTGTATTTAGTGCGAAATATGCAAAATATATAATTTTAACAAGGTATCTAGTAATATAAATAAGATATTTATCCTGTAACAAGTGACATCCTTACCTTTACTCCAATAGCAATTGCTGTCTTGAGCCTAAAAAGTTCACCTAACCTTAAAGAACCTCCCTTCTTGTCTTTGACAAAAATCAGTGGAACCCTCCTTGATGACGCCAAGCTTGGAAGATGCTTCGTCAGCCACCGAGGGTTGCAATCAGAAGCTAAGAGTACAGCCTACAAATTCAAAATGAGATACATTATCTTTGTTGGGAAAAAAAAATGCATAAAGTTTGGTGAACTACAAAGAGAGCTCAATGAAGATAACCAATAGATTCTTAGAATATATGCGTTAGAGATTTAGCCACCAATATCAGCTGAAATGAAGTATATTGTTCACATTTCCATTACTCAACCTTTTTCTCCTGTTAAAAAGTTCTTTTTTCACACCATGGAACAAAAATATGCATTGGCAAGTGAATGTAAGACATTTTTTAGAAGAGCATGAAGACAGATTGCTACTACAGCAGAGTTCCCAAACAATTGAAGAAATTCTCCCATGAAATCAAAAAGAAAATATCAAAAAAATATGTTGGGAAGATAAAAACTTCTAGTCTTGAAATGAGACTTTGATACAATAGATTAAAGTACTATTTTAACCCAAAAACTTGAGCATACGAGATTGAATTAATTGACATTAACCAATCTTATTGTTATCACTCGATATGTCATTCCATGACATGTGAAGCTCCAACAAGAGGTGACTAATATGAAGTCGAACTGCTCAGGAGAAAAAAAAAAAAATGACTAACCTGAAGCTGAACTGAAGGTCCTTTAAGATTGGCGCTGATTGAAAGGGGCTGAGGAGAGCTTCCCACTTGAGCACATGGTGCCATGCGTTCAAGGACGCGAGTGACATCGTTGACTCCAATTGAGAACCGTTGCTAAAAAGAGAAACACACATGTATCAGGTATAGATTTTTCTTCGATGGGAAAAATATCAATGCAAAAGAATGACCGTAACACGAAAGACAAAATCGAAACATTTATAAGAAAGAAAACCTTGAACCATAGTTTTTCAGGTGTGGAGTTTCCATCCAAGAGTCTTGCTGATTCTATCTCCCTGTTCAAACAATCGCATTAATAACGATACCCAGTGAATGAGAATCTAAGTTAACAGAGTACACGAGAAGTAACAAGTTGAATAAGTTGGCCATAACCAAGACAAATTTGATACAACCTAGCTGAACAACAGCAACATTAGGATTTAGGAGGCCAACCCAATTGACAACTTTTCGAATAAAACATAGCCATGAATCAAAAAAATAAAATTATAAAAAGTTAAAATAAAAGAAAAAGGATACATAAATTTTCAATAGTTGGGTGACCGAAAGTACTTATTCATGAGAAGAGTATAATCACGTTAACAAGTAAAATCAAACAATACCCAGAACAATCAAATTCCAAAAAGAAAAAAAAAATATAGAATACCGATGAAGGGATTGAATATTTACCTCTGAATCAATTGGAGCAGACGAGCAAGACGTTCCCCTTCGTAGCAACTACATATATCAACCCCCACAAGTGTGAAAATCCAATCCAAAGACACAAAAAGAGAAAGAACCGAGTAATAGAAAAAAACCCATGAGGCAAAAGTCACGTACTCTTGCTCTTGAGGGTGAACAGAGCTTGGTTTTGAGATATCTACGTGGTTTTTCGAAGCTTTCTTTCTGCTTGGCATGGTTGCCTTGGATCTTTGCTTTGCGCGCTAAGTGCTTGACGAAAAGCTCCAATGAATTATTTGACGTATAGGGGTCCGACTCCTAGTGTCCAAGGTCTAGCTTGAAGCCCATTGGCATTGGGCCCCTAGTAAGAGTTAGTTGTATCAAATTTGTTTCTTATTTTTTTTAGACATTGGGCCCCCAGTTAAAAAAGATGGAACTTTTCTTTTTGGCTGCGATGATGAGGATTGAGGAGCAATGCATACGGAAGTATTGCGTGAATGATGTAAATTCTTGTGTTTATTCTTTGTAATATGTAATGTTCATTGAATTTCCTCACTCGTTTCTTTTTCACACTTGTTCTATTCACGCAATTTGGAATCCAAGAAATATATGGTGGAGAAAGAGTGAAGCAACACTCAATTCAAAGGCCCAAGGGTGTCGTGTTGGTCCCCGCATCGTGGCCTGTTTTGCCTGGTTTATTGGAAGTAAAGATCCAAATCACATATCAATCAAGGAGACTAATTTGTAGCTCTCTCAAAAGTTGGAAAAACTACGGAAAATGAGGGACGACGTTCATATTATATACATCAACAAGTGGTCCTCATCAGGACTCTCTCCAATCCACCCAAAAAAAAAACAATATATTATTTATATATATATATATATATACAAACAATTACTAGAAGTCTAAAATAATGAGTGCAAGCAGCTAGCTGTTTCTTTCAAGTAGTTTATTTTAATAAGGAGTCTTATTACGTTATTGTCTAGTACTTACTACGTTAGTCTATTATATTTATATATATAAGCCGAACAGGGCCGGCTGAGGCGTAATACGACAAATTTATAGATGAAAAATATAAGTGAGGCCCTTTTTTTGTTTTTTTTAAGATGTTAATCAAATCATATTTATTTTAATGTTTATATTATATTTTTCTTATGTTAATTATAGCACTTTATTCTATTTGTAATTTTTTTTTTTTATAACTTTCTAGATTATAAAATGACTTTTATCACTTGATTCAAAGACATGAAATAATTAATTTATATATAAAAAAAAGACATGAAATAATAAGATAAAGAAAAAATAAAGAGAAAAATAGAAATAAGTCATAAAGAGTGATTTGTAATGGAATATAATGCAAAAAATGTTGGAGGTTGAAAACTTATCAGATGTAATTCTATTTGTTATGCACAACCCAAACAATGAGAATTTATGCACTTTGAAAACTTTCCATATTCTTTTAAGCATTTAATTCAAATGAACGGTGGAGAAAAAGTTGTGCACGTTGGACTTTAATGAATGTAAAAATTGGGCTTTTAAAAAAAGTAAACAAGTAGTGTTTTTATTTTACAAGAAATTATAGACGTTGAGATTTTTCATGAACGTGAATAATGAGACTTTCAATTTTTAATTACTTTTACCATAATTAGGCCTTAATTAGAAACTATTTATTAAATTTTTACCATATTAGAGCCTTGAACTTAGAAAAAAAAAAAATTATATAATTATTAATTGGAGGCCTTAAGCGACCGCCTAAGGAGCTGCACATGAAGCCGAATCCCTCAATAGAGGTGGCCTAAAATTTCAAGAAGTGTAGTGAACTGTGATTTTTAGTAACTGAACCGTGAGTGCTTCACTTTAGTAAAACGTGCGTTTTGGTGTCGTGCGTTTAGAGCATTTTGATGATCGTTTTTGTATTGTGTGTTTAGTGTAGAATGATGGTGTAATATTTAGAATTTCTATATATATATATATATAAAAGATAAATGTTATTTAGCATTCGCAAATAACATTCTTTTTGTTTTTTTGTTTTTTATTTAAAAAAGTAGATGCGAATGTATCACCTAAATAAGAATGCTATGAAAATGCTACCTAAAAATGATGGGAAAACCTTCAATCCGGATAGACCGTAAAACAAAGATTTTACAGCTTCCAATATAAGTTTAACACATCAACAAAATACACTAAATAGCAATGAGATGAAAACACCCAATCTTTGAACCAAATCAACCAATCGGACAAAAACCCTCTTTCTTCCCATTCATTATGTTCCCACCGCTGTTAACCCTAAACAACCCACCGCCTCCTCCATCAAACGCCGCTGTTGGAATCTGTTGAAGGCCACCAATCGGTTCGTCGGTATGAAAATTCCTTGGTGAGAAAGTTCTTTGGGGTGCATTGTGTCAACCGATTGGTTCTTCTCGTTTTGTTTCTTGGGTTTTAGCTTTTGCTGTTTCTGTATAGAGGTATTAGTGGCCTTCAACAGAAGATAAAACATGGACCACCAAATAGATCGTAGAGAGAGAGAGAGAGAGAGGAGGGANAAAAAAATTGAGAGAAAAAAAAAAAGAGAAAACCTTCGATTCGGATAGACCGTAAAACAAGGATTTTACAGTTTCCAATAGAAGTTTAACACATCAGCAAAATACACTAAATAGCAATGAGATGAAAACACCAAATCTTTGAACCAAATCAACCAATCGACAAAAACCCTCTTTCTTCCCATTCGTTATGTTCCCACCGCTATTACCCCTAAACAACCCACTGCCTCCTCCATCAAACGCCGCTGTCGGAATCAGCTGAAGGCCATCAATCGGTTTGTCGGTGTGAAAATTCCTTGGTGAGAAAGTTCTTTGGGGTGCATTGTGTCAACTGATTGGTTCTTCTCGTTTGGTTTCTTGAGTTTTAGCTTTTGCTGTTTCTGTATAGAGGTATTAGTGGCCTTCAACAGAAGATAAAACATGGACCACCAAATAGATCGTAGAGAGAGAGAGAGAGGGAGGGAGAGTGAAAATGAGTTTACTTGCAGTGGGAGGAAAGGCTTTAGGAAGAAGAAATTCCGTGTAAATCAAGCTTTGACCGGCAGGTCGGCGTGGTGGCCTTTAGCTAATTTAGGCGGCGGCGTCTGGCAGAGGAGGAGGCAGATGTGGGTGGCTCCGGTAGTTTCTGTTGAGTGGGTTTAAGGTGTTGAATGGGTAAGACAAACTGTGAGCTAAAGTTGTTTTTTTTTTCTTCTAATAACCGTGAGCTAAAGTTGTTTCAAAGGATTTGGTGTTTCATATTTATTGCAATTTGTTTTTTTTGCTGATGTGTCACCCTCTAATTGGATGCTGTAAAATGGGGGGTTTACAACCCATCCGTATAGAAGAGGCTCTCAAAAATGATATGTAGGATTTCTCCCTATATATAAAGGTAGTAGGTAGATCCGAAAACAAATATTTATGTTCTATTATTAGTGGCATATGGAGCGGAGGTGATTGGCCCTCTATATATATATATTATATATATATATAAAGTCAGGTGGCCACCACTTCAATCAGATATTGCATCAATAAAGGAAATTACTTAATATTAAAAGTCGTCGTCACCAGCTTTATTCAATTTGTTCAATGACAAGCGTACAAACAAATTTGGAAGAGACAAATGAAATGGCCATACTAGTGCTGTCGCTTCTCCAATAAAAGACAACTACCGGGCGGCTTGAAGAAAAATTCTATAATAATTTTGATTTTTTTATATATATATATATATATATATATATATATATATATATATATATATATATATGCTTGAATCCTTGTTGCTTGGGGGATTTCATGCATATGTTTTATTTCCTAAAGATTTAAATTATTTGAATTTCTATCACATGACATGAGATATAGTGATATGCTTCGATTCTATTATCGAGTATTATTAGTATGCTAAAGGCAAGCAACTAAGTTGGTGTGGTGATGCTAATTCCATTCTATTATTGAGTATTATCAATATGCTAAAGACAAGTAATTATGTTGGTATGTTTTGATGTTGTGCATTATGCTCCATGTTGGTCTCATGCTTCTTCAGCAGACATGTCTGGTTGCTCATTAATTACTAAAGCAAGAATTCAATCTTTGATAGATCCTCTATAAGAGAAATGCTAGAGGAATCACATATTTATTTTGCAATTATTTTATAATATTAATGTGGTTGTTCTAAACTGTTAAAAATTGGGCTGACACAAGGGACCAACCCATGAGGCCCACTTTACCCATAATACAAAAATGCTGAACAAGGTAAATAAACTCCATGAACGGGCCTTACAAACCGGCTCTTTAGTGTCATGCAAAGCAAGAAATAGTCTTCATCAGAAACAAATCATATAATATCAGATCTTGGGATATCACGTAATATCCTGAATCTCGGAGAATTATGAAATCCCCATAATTAAGCCATGATCCCATGAATCAAATGGGTAAGAATAAAGGCTCCAATAGCTAGGTTAAAGCACTATAAAAGGGAAGCTCCAAGCCTCCAACTAGGTATGGGAGACTTTTTTCCATATGCAAAACTCTTGTTGACTCATATAATATTCTTCTCCTTTAAAATACTATCTACAACTTAAACATTTGAGTTATTTTTCGTCGGTACACACCGACAAGCTCTTGTGCTGATATCTTTTTTCATTGTACGTTTAATTCAACCAAAAATTAGTTTGAACTGTCACGATAAAGTTGTGAAATAATTATAAAATGTGGTTTCTAAATTAATACTCGCTCTAAAATTATTTTGAAGGGCGGTAAAAGTTTACATACAAAAGGTCGCGGGTCATATATAGTTAGTGTATGTATCACTTTCGCATGTACTGTAAAAGGGTATCCAAGCTTGCAAGTAAAATACTAATCATTTCATACTTAACCTGCAGACACAAACCAAGAGGGAGGAAAAGTTGAGCACATTACGCTTTTGCAGCATTCGGATGACCACTTATATTAATTTTTGTCAATCTCTTTAATTTCTAAAACATACCCATTTTAAGTTTGATCATTGTAGCATGTCTGCCTGCCACGCTACCACTAGTGCGTTTTCCTCTTTTTTACGTGACCCCAATGTTCATTCAGGTCCTGACAAAAATACAATGGATGTTACTTGCAATTGTCTTTTTCAACAACACATTACAGCTATCCTTAATTATCCAGCTTCAAAGAAAATGTTAGATACAGTACTCCTATTTTACTCTCATTTTTTATACTAAAATTTGTCCAGCCACCTCTTTCATGAATAGTTGACCGCCCTCAAATCAGCCTAAAAACAAATTTTGCTAAGCCTTTCTCCCAACCGAACTGTTGGGAGCGGTCGTAATCACCCATGACGACCGTCGCAACCACTTGATTAGGTGGTCCTGATCACTTCCACGTGGTTGTTGAGAGTGGCGCCGACTCATAGATGGGAGGACATTTTATTTATTTATTATTATTATTAGTATTATCATTTTGTCTTATTCTCTTCCCTGCATGAGACAAATGCAATTATGCAAGTCAAAATCTAGCGAAGATTTGGTAAATCACTAAGAAATTGCCCCTTACTAGACAAACCACAGTTGTTGTGTCCTGGAAAGCATGCGGATCAAATATGATGTTGGAAGACATATTCTGCTTTACAGTTTACACCCAATATTCTGATTAACGGGGCATTGGATACCTGACTTTGGAAACCCTACCTTTTCTTTAACAATGCCACAGATTACGACGTCACTTCCTTTGTATATATCTCCCTTGTCCTCCCTTGTCCTCCCTTGGCCCATGTCCCCATCTTTTTAGACAATTTTTTCTTAATTGCTTGAATTGGCTGTTATTTAGTACCACCCCCTTGATGAATTTAGCACAATAAAACCCATACAAAATGCTTATGTGGATTTGATCCCGTGTAATAGGTCAGTTTTATTGCACTGTACAATTTTTTCTTAATTGCTTGAATTGGCTGTTATTTAGTACCACCCCCTTGATGAATTTAGCACAATAAAACCCATACAAAATGCTTATGTGGATTTGATCCCGTGTAATAGGTCAGTTTTATTGCACTGTAATAAGATAGTTTCATGTGAAAATTTGTTACTGTCCTACCTGTTTGGATAACTCGAAAAAATATTAAGATCTGAATCATGCGAGTACCTGTTCAAACAGGTGGGACTCGACAACCATATTGCACGGAATCTAGTCCTGTTTTGTAAATTACATGGGACAATGACTGCTTTTCTTACTAGGTGCATTTAGATTCTTTAAGCTACTTGTTAAGTGCAATTTTGGTTAGGGCACTCTTGCTTAGTACTAGGATGTGGGTTGGCCTTGTCTATCTTCTTTTTCTCTTTCCTTTTCTTTTTTGACCTTTTCTAACTAATAATCTGTCATCTCTTCTTTTACCAAATCGCATACTAAGAAGCATATAGTGTTTAAAAATATTTTACATATCATATAGAGACAAAAAGATGAGATGTGTTGTACTATGAGTATAAACTAAACTGAATTAAAATACATGCTTTTCATTTATAAAAAAAAGTTTGTTAAATAGGAGAAAGTCTAAGGGTTCATTCACCAATGAATAAAAATGTTTTTTTTTTTTTGTGAAGTTCCTGATTGGGTCAAAGAAGCAATAGTAACTAGGGGTGAACTAGTTTCAATTCATTGCATACAAAATTTGACATCCAGAAAGTTAAGTTCTATATTAGATGGGTGGATTATAAAAATATTGATAGACAAACACATCGTTATCGACTTTGTATATTGTAATGCATTGTCCTAGAAACATCACTTCCGCAAAACTAAAACCAACAACAATCGAAGCTTTTTATAGGCTCTTTTATGTTTTTTTTTATTGGAAAAAAAAAAACGCAAATGATTGTTAAGGTTTGGTTTGTATCAAATGGATCTCTATCATATAAAAATTATTTTAAAGTTTTATATTGGAAACCTTTTGTATCAAAATGATCATTTAGTCCAATTATGTTTACTGTTTTTTTTTATGGAACTCTTATAAAATTATAATTTTACTTTCCAATAAAAAAAATAAAATAAAATAATTTTTGATTTTTAATTTAGAGGTAAAATTATAATTTTAGAAGAGTTTTGTAAAGAATAACCAAAATTTGTAGGGTATTGGATAAAGGATCAATTTCATACAAAAATTTTATCACAAAGAGTATTAAGATAATTTTTATATTTAAGAATGGATTTGATACAAATCTAAATTTTAGGGATAAGTATAATCATTTTCCCGTTTGTGGGGGATGTTGGGTTTCCACCACTCCAGCAACCCTGTTTGGATTACAAACAAAAGTAACAACAAAAACAGAACAAGAAACAGAGAAAGGGCAACACTTTCCTAAACCACTTTTTCAGGAGAGAGAGAGAGAGAGAGAGAGAACAGAGCAAATGATGAGTGAAGAAGTGAAATTGTTTTTTTTTTTTTTTTTCTGAGATGAAGAAGTGAAATTGTTAAATTGTCATTTGTCAGTATATTTGACTTTGACGGAATTTACGAGCTTAAAACTGGGACGATAGATTGGATTAGCCACGTGAGATGAGATGAGAGAGAGAGAGGGAGAGATGTCCCCTGAAAACCTTAAACCGTAATCTACGTAGAGTTTTCTCGCCTTAAAACTCTCTGTGTGTCTTTCTCTCTCTCTCTCTCCCACACACACACAAGGGGAAGGAGTCTATATGTATTGGAAAAAAGCCACTGAGAGTGCTCTCAAATTGGTTTGAAAAACAGAGAGACAGACAGACACTCACACCACTCCCACCTTCGATTTCATCGAGTTTTGCTTTCTCCAGCCTCGTTAGCTTTCTGGGTGTTCTCCTTTATTCATCACTCTGTCACAGAGAGAGAGAGAGAGAGAGTGAGAGGGGTATTGTATTGAAGGAGGTTAGAGGAACAAGGGGGACCTACTGCTTAATTTTTGGCGGGCAGCAACGGTCACTGTCAATGATTTTGATGTGGGTGGTGGTTGTGGCTCTCTCTATGACCCATCTAGTCGCACTTGCATCTTGATCAACAAAAGCCAGCACCTCCTCCTCCTCCTCCTTCTCGAGCTTAATTTCTTTTGTTTGCTTTTGGTCTGAAAGGAGAAATTCGGTTTTCTTTTGCTGCTTGGGCTGAAGGGGAAACAGCAGATCTCAGTCATATGAGGAGAGCTTTTATTGTGAGTAATTGGATCATTGCTTACTCTGTTGCTTGCTTTCCTTGTTCTAACTCTGATTTTCTACTTTCTCTAATAAAACACCAAGTCTGATGATCTAAAGAAAGATTTTCGGGAGAAATCATGAAAGGGCCACTTGAATCCATCTTGTTTCAGCCACGAATTAAGTAGAAACTTTAAGTTAAAAATTGTTACCCTTTAACTGTTTATTCCCATTTCACAAAGGAAGCTACTTTAAAGAGTCGCACCCAGATCTCATAGGTAATCCTGGGTTTAATAATAATGAATGTTGAACTTTTCCTTTCAGCTGGTGGGTGTGGTTCTGGTACTTGGCGTGTTCAGTGATGCTCCATGGGCTACCAGAGGCAGCGCACATTGCAAACTGACAAACTCTGGGGAAATTCGACCTCACAGTGTCTCGATTACCGAATTTGGCGCGGTTGGAGATGGGGTCACTCTCAACACAAAAGCGTTTCAGAATGCCATCTTCTATCTCAATTCATTTGCTGACAAGGGTGGGGCCAAACTTTTTGTCCCAGCAGGCCGGTGGTTGACAGGAAGCTTCGATCTCATAAGCCATCTTACTCTGTGGTTAGATAAGAATGCCGTAATTCTTGGATCAACAGTAAGCCTTCACCTTCACCCCTTAGCAGAAAAGCATGCAAATATGAATGTTAAATTGAAAAAAATAAAAAATAAAAAAATGCAAGCGACTGGCTTTTGCTTTAAATGGCCTGTTTGCTATTAATCTGAGTTAGGAAATTCATTGTGTGGGACAGTATGGAGTTAGAGAAGTTTGTTTTAACCGACTCATAAGCAAAATCGACATTTTGTGGGATAGATTTGCTATTTTAGTAATGCAATTGCTAATCTGTGATCATCAGTGCTCTGCCGCTAGTCCATGTAGAGAATATTTCTTGACCTCCATCAAATAGGCCAATGCGGGCCATCCGTTTTCACCTTGTAAAACAACAGGTATGACATCAAATCACACAGTACTAAATGGGTTATGCTACATTGTTTCAGAACTCTTATGATTGGCCGGTCATTGATCCTCTACCATCATATGGCCGAGGTAGGGAGTTGCCAGGTGGAAGGCATCGAAGCCTCATTTATGGACGCAATTTGACTGACATTATCATAACAGGTTGGTGATTTGAGTGAAGAATCGTTTTCCATATGCATTTTGTTTGTTTTCTTTATATGCCTTTGTTCTCTTCATGTAGGTGATAATGGAACTATTGATGGTCAAGGTGACATCTGGTGGAAGTGGTTTAAGACTGGAAACCTGAACAATACACGGCCCCATTTGGTTGAGTTGATGAACTCAACCGGGGTTGTCATCTCAAACCTAACCTTCTTGAATTCACCATTTTGGACCATTCATCCTGTATATTGCAGGTTTGTCCTCTTCAGAAGGAGTCAATTGCATGTTGCTTCCTTGTTTATTGGATTCAACTGTTTTTATTGCCATTTTAAAACTGTGCAAAAGTGAAGCGTTTATGAAATAGGGGGAGAGTTGAGACTTGTTTTCTGGATGAACAGCCATGTTACTGTCCAGAATGTCACAATCCTTGCTCCTCATGATTCACCAAACACAGATGGGATAGATCCAGGTGAGTTCTACCTCTAGAACAAAAAATCTTCCTTTCTATTTGAATGGTAGATGACAGATATTCACTTTGGAATTGCATATTTCAAACATGTAGTCTTGTCTAATAAACCTACCTTTTCCTTAAACCCTGGAAAGGGTGATGTTCTAGTTCTTTACAAAAATTTTAATGAAGCAAAGAAGGGAAAACTTCTTTCTTCATGAGCTTACAAGAGTCCTCAGTTTAACGTTTGCATTATGTACCAAAATTTAGTTAAAAGATGTCAGTTTGCCTAGGGTGGACTATGGAAAGGTGATAATCCTCTAGCAATTAGATGTCGATAGTTTCCTGCATGTCATGTTTGTGAATTTCCATTTCAGAATTGCCAAATGTCATATTTATATTAACTTGAATATCTTACTTAAATTGCTGAAACCTAGCATCAACTTCCAAAGTCTCTATTCAAGCTCAGTAACTTTCTGTGAACAATGGGTAGTGTTCTCACCCATACTTCATTGTGTTCAGACTCCTCTCATACTGTTTGCATTGAAGACTGTTATATTAGCACTGGAGATGACCTGATTGCCATCAAAAGTGGATGGGATGAGTACGGCATTGCATATGCTCGTCCAAGTACAAACATTATCATCCGCAGGGTAATTGGAGAGACTCAAAGTGCAGGGATTGCAATTGGCAGTGAGATGTCTGGAGGTGTATCAGAGGTTCGTGCAGAAAACCTTCGATTCTTCAATTCAAGCACAGGTATCAAAATAAAGACATCTCCTGGAAGGGGTGGTTATGTAAGAGATATCTACATATCAAATGTGACTTTGGCCAATGTAGATATAGCTATAAGATTCGTCGGTCACTATGGGGAGCACCCGGATGAGTCTTATGACCCAAAAGCTCTCCCAACAATAGAAAGGATAACTGTCGAAAATGTTGTAGGAGACAATATTAAATATGCCGGCCTCCTTGAGGGTATAGAAGGGGACAAGTTTCTCAATATTTGCCTATCCAACATTACCCTTAATGTAACTTCAGAATCTCCATGGAACTGTTCTTATATTCAAGGGTATTCTGACTTAGTTTACCCAGAAACTTGTGAGTCACTCGAGGAGATATTCTCTCCAGATTGTTACCATCTATCAAATCACTTGTGGAGTTCAAGTAATCAGAAGACAGGTGCTTGGTTTCTGTCTTCGTAAATTAAGGGAAGTATAGCATTTCCTTGGTTGTAGAACCGCCTTCTGTGAATGTCCAATTTATGTTGAAAATTTGATTCTTGCCATTTCATTAACACGACTACTGCCTTGCTGATGAAATGATCGCCTGAGATAGGAAGATGAGTGGAGTTGCTGATCTGCGGCTGTTTGCTTTTGAGATGAGTAGAGATATGATTGTTTTTTTGTGACTTTGTGTGCAGTAACAAATAAGTGAGTGATTTATTAGATAATTGGAAATAGAATGAATTTGTTTTTAATACTTTTTCTTTTGATTTTTCTAGTCATATATGGTCTTCAGATACTCCATACTATATGAGAAAAAAAAAAAACTGCAAAGACTATCTTTATGTAGATACTTTCTCTCACTGTTATCATTGTCAATATGCTACTTTATGGACTGAATTAAAGAGGAAATTGCAGCACATAGGAGAATTGGCTGGTCTCTCTATAGCTAATTTTCTGAAGTGCCATCCTTTGATTGAGAAGGAAGGCATTTTTTATTACTGAATGCGAAGTGGATGCAAAACCATCGGTTTTTACCGTATAGGGTTGTTTTCATATAAGAGAAAGCCATTGACACAATCCCTTCAAAAATAAGGCCAAGAAACAAAAAGAAAAAAAAGGCCCTACCTGGGGCATGACTATGGAAGCTTGAAAATGAATCCAAGGATGTTTGATTTGACTAGGCATAGTTTAAAGAGTGCTTGTATTTCTCAGCCTCAAAGAATCCATATATAATTTGTAACAGTAACTGTTAAAGTACAAATGTGAGGTAATGTATTAATTTGAATTTCACTGTTATGATGTCCATCAAGAATACACACAGCAAACAAATAATTATTTCTCAAAGGCTGAGAATCCAAAGTCTTTAAACATGACACCTATCTTGGGGATGCCTCACTTCCATCCTTCTTGATGACAGAACATAAAACCTGCCTTGAAATGTAGTTTTCAAGTTCTCTGGACACCTCTGTTAACTTCAAGTCGAAATTGCTTCTGTACTTGTTCTTTGGTGATGCTGCCACAATGCCAGAGAACATGGTTGGAGATCCAGAAAATCGCCTTCTTGGGCTTGAAAAACTTCCCGGAGAGACTGGATGCCTTCCTTTTAATATGAGAGGTGTTGAGCCTGTTCCTGCATTGGACAAATTCCCGTCTGTGTTCATCAGTGGTCCGGATTTAGTCTCCAGAGGTAGTGGCTTTAATGAATCATGTTCCACCATTGGCTTCTGTTTCATGAGCCTTTCTCTGGCCTTCTCAGCTGCTATTAGAGCTTTTTCTCTGCTCAACTTTACCAGTTTCCATGGGTCAATGCTTACGCGGAAGCCTTGTTTCTTGGAAGAGATAGATGGCTCGGGATCTCTATCAATCCTTATGGACAACCTTGGCGGGTTCTGTAGATTAACAAGAAGAATTATCCATGATGAATAAGGCTTCGGAAGACGCAAAATAAAGGTAGGGTGTCTTAACGCTAAACCTTACCTGATTTCCCCTGCATCCTTTCAATACAAACCGTGACACAAATGATGGTTTTTCAGGTGAATCAAAATCAGTGCTTTCATCAGACGAAAAATCAGAATCATCAAAAGGATCTAGTTCCCTCGATTGGTTCTCCTCTTTCATTGCCAAGATGTAGTCGTAAGTTCTCATTCCCTGCAGAAATATATACTTGTGAGACTGTAGAAGGAAGTCAAAAGGCAAAAGTTTTTAGGGAGAAAGAGCATTAGTGCAAATAGATTTAAAGCACAGGGAAGGCAAAGATTAAACCATGCAATTGATTGTGTGTGTCTGTGTGCAAACAATGATGAATTATGATTAGAAGTTTGCAGTTTGCACTTTGCAGCTCTTCAAGGGAGTGTTTTATTTTCAGCTCCTGTTTTGACTAGAGGATTATTAACTGAAGTTTTCTGTTAACTACGAAAGGAAGTGACACTTTGGCACTGTGTAACAATTATGGTGTATGTTTCTTCCACGTATCAAAAGACTCTAAACAATGGCAGATTGACAGATCAGCAAAGTATGATGAAAATGTAGTATATAGCATTTTCAATGAGTATAAATATGCACATTCCAACCCTAGGCCTAGGTTAACCCTTAGGCAAGCCCATGTTGATGGGCCTAGAATGTGCAGGCCCATTAGTTGAGGCATATGTCAACTTAAGTAAATGGATCAAAGCCCACTAATTTAGCACTATTATATTTAATGAGAATTTATTTATTTTTAAATAAACCCTAGAGATAAAAACTCTAGCCGCCCCATATAAAGTGTTTATATATGGTTATGCTTCATTAATTAATTTAAATCAAAGACTATTATGGTAAGATAATTAACATATATATCTGTTTTTTTTAAAAGAACCATATCTTGAACCTGACAATTAGAGATTGAATTTCATGGAATGAATATAACATATAGTTCTTAGCCACAATTCCCACCTTTGCAAGGCAACCAAAAATAAATGATTTTATAGATGATCTTTGCAAGGCAACCATGACAATTAGTCAATTACCTTCCGAATGAGAACCACATGAAAGAAGAAAAGTTGTCCTAGTGCTGCTGAACCATATGCTGTCATTAGAAACAGAAGTACCTGTGACGTTTCAAATTTCAATAAATGTAAAATAATGAAATATCGCAATGAAACATTAATGAAGAAGTTAACTATATATTACCGATATTGTGGCAAGAACCTCTCTAGGGAACTTAATATAGAGCTTCCTCACCAGCTCCTTCTCAACTCCCTTTTTATCTGCAAAGCACCTGATGAATATAGCAAGGGCAGTTCCTCCTTCTACGATTAGCTGTAGCAGAAAACAACACGGTTGGCATGTGAAACAACTAAAAAGCACACCTATTTAATGTTCTTTTTAGGAAGTCTCAACTCTCAAAGAACTGAAAGATACAAAGTAACTGACCATCAACAAGACGAAGATCATTAGAAGAATGAAGGTTGTGTAATTCCTTTTCCCAACACAGTTGTTTAACCACTGAAAAATTAAAAAGAAAAGGAGAAACATAATCAACAACCAATTGTATAGCATCAATTAGGTAGATTTCCTTGTAAATCTTACCCAAAAGGCAACAACACTCAAAAAAGGGAAAAAAATCAGCAAGGATATACATTCCAAACAGTTTTACCCTGCAATGGTGATCAAACCCTTCAACACACCGGTTGCAGGCCCTACAATGCTTGCTGTGCTTTTTTACCTGCAAAATAACGGGATGCTCTGGATGACTCTAAAGTATTCATATATCACTCTTAGAATCTGACACTCACAACTAAATCAATTGAGTCTTATTTAGGAATGAATTTACTTCTTACAACGAATATTGTGTCCAATAGCTCTGCCTGTGACAGAAAATTATCATTAATAACTCTGAGCTTACCTCAAAATCGCATAGTGAGCAAAATGAGATGTCATCCTCTTTCAGATCGGGTGATATAGCATCATCCTTGATGACAAAGGGAAATGGAAGCAAGGGCTCCATTTGAGCACTGGTCTTCCATGGATCCAAATACTTCCTCCTTATAAAAGTCCTAAGGATCTTCCTTTCTACCCTCCTTAAAAACCTCACAACTATCTGACCCATTATAAACCCATATTTCAGCTTCACCAATCCACTCTTAGATTTGCCTCTTTTCTTCTTCCTAAAGCTGGTTTTGTCAGTTGGGTCGATGGCCGTACACCTTATAAACAGAAACATAACAGAGAGGGCCTGAAGAAAATGTTTGAGAAAAAAAACACATATAAGAGCTCAATTTCAATGTGAAAAAGCAACCAAAAAGTCTGTGGCGGACTTCAAGTCTCACCGCAAAGGAATATAGCGTGGTGACCGTGATCTCGGCTGTTCTGTTTCCTAGGAAAAGACCCAGGAAAACGTAGAAGGCTACAACTAGAAAACTGTAAACAGCCATTCCCACTATCTGCAGTAATTAGCTTAGAGGGAAAACATAAATTTCAATTTGAGAGATAGGAAATCATCACACACAAATATACTCACCCAGAAGTTGAAAGTGTTGGAAAGAAACTTGACCTGTAGAGAGTGGAGAGGGCGTTGCCAGCCATGGCGTCTCATCATCATCATCATACGGTGGTGTCTTCGTTTGTGGGACTTTGTGTGGTTTTGCTTTGCTTCCGCTTCTTCTTCTTGTGGTTTTGCTTTGCTTCCGCTTCTTCTTCTTCTTCTTCTTCTTCTTCTTTTCTTGTCGTTTTCTACCCAACGGTCGACTAAATTCTCCGTTGGGGTGGCTTTTGAAATTCGAACGGCGCTTTTGATGTTTAGATGCAGATCTAGTTGATCCGACGGCTGTGATGACTGTGGGACCCGTGATGGAAATCGATCAGCCCACGCCACTTTATTTAAACACACATATGGGCCTTTGCTCGTAAATGATGGCCCATTTATAATAGTTGGATCGCACACATAGAGGCCTAGATCCTGGAGCCTAGAGAGCTGATTTTCCAACCCTTTTCTGGAATTTATTTAATTTAACATCACTCCACGATAGCAAAAAAAATTTAATCATCAGTAACATCTTATTGTTTAAATCATATTTAATTATATATGTGGTGAACCAATTTACCGAGGGCCCCTTTAGTCGTTGGACCGAGCTGAGCCCGGCCAAAGAGAAGGCCCAATACTGATTAAGTGGATCTCCTCTACCAAGGGCCCCTTAAACCCTTGGGTCACATTGGGCTTCCGTTGAAAATGGGCCCAAAGGCCCTTGTCCTATCCTGAGTCAACTCAAGGCCTGGTGTCTCCTCCTCGAGAATAACTTCTATAAGGTCTTGATACAAACCAAGCTTTTTATGCCCTTCAATAACATATTGACACATCAACTTGAAACAAAAAAAACCAAATCCTCCCAAAACGTCTAATTTCCCCTCCTCAATCCCTCCCTCATCTATTTGACTCTCTCAAATTTCTTAAGAGACAAACTGCCACCGACGTTGAGGAGCAGCCCAAACCGAACGTCGTCGCCACCGCCCATGCCAGACCCACAACCACCGACCAGGCCGAGTGCCACCTCCCAGAAAAACCCCACTGCCATCGCCCAGAAAACCCAACGGCCACTGCTCATAAAAATCCAATGGCCACTACCCAAGTCAGACCCCAAGGCCACTGACAAGGCCGATCGCCACCTCCACTGCCCATAAAACCCAATTGCCACTGTCCAGGTCGGACCCCATGGCCACCAACCAAGCCGAACCCCAACTCCACTACCCAGGCCAAACTACACCTCCACTGCCCAGGCCGAACTAGACACCGGGGATCTAAGAAAAATCCACCGCTACCACCGCTGCTCCTCAACTGCCAGCAAAAAAATTCCACCACCACCTCTGAAAATTTGCTGCTTCTTTGACGAGGTGAGAGAAAGTAATTGGGAAAACCCACCACTACTCCTCCACTGCTAGCAAAAAAAACCCCATTGCTCCTCTAAAAATTTGCTGCTTCTTTTGATGAGGTGAGAGAGAGAATCTGACGAAGGAGAGGTAATCGGAGGCTTTTTTTTTTTTTTTTTTTTTTTTTTTTTTTGGGTTGGCGAGTGATTGAGGAGGGGAGATCAAGTGTTTTGGGAGCATTTAGTTTTTTTTTTCTAAGTTGATGTGCCAATCTGTTATTGGAAGGCACAAAAGGCTTGGTTTGTGCCAAGCTTTATAGAAGTTATTCTCCTCCTCATATGGTTAGCAGGGAATTCCTGGCCTTGCCACATCACAATAACAGCCTATTATAGGACAAATTTAACAATTGTCTGTAGAAGGAAATATTTGTTAGCCACTGCCTATGTACCCACACATGTGCCCCATGCACAACCATGCATATTCGAAGGGAACTATGTACAACTAGAATGTTCCCCAACCAAGGGATGCCATGTTGTCCAAACAGTTGCGCAAAGTAATGTTTTAATCTTTATAAAAGGTAGCTATTGTAGCAGGCATGATATAAGCTCTTTCTTCTTCGTCCCCTCGCCTTCTCTTCCCCTCCCTATTAAGAATCTCTCACTGACTTAAGTATCGAAGGTGTCTCTCGCCTACACACTTAACAAGTTTCTTTTGCTTACTTTATGTCCATCTTGCAGGTACACTTAGTTGACTCTCAGGCGTTCAATCAACTGTACTAATTAACAATATGTTTAAATATTCTCTTTCTTTAAGTATGTCAAGAATTTATCAAATTATTTGATCTTCAACAATACATAATTCAACATGAATCAGGAAGAAGATGTCATGAGATTTGAAATTATAAAAAGTTTAACAAATTATGTACATAACTCATTGTAAAGACGTACAATTGTCTAAAACCATCCACAATATCATCCCTTGTAGCCCTTTCCTTTATTCAATTAAAAAAAAAAAAATCACACAGTTTTTGTGAAAGAAATTAAGTGTGTAATATGAAAAAGACAACAACCCGAATGAAATTTCAAGAACAGGTGTAGATTACAAGAAGATGCAATTCCCGAAAACGACTTGTAGTCTGGAAAAACATCTATTTCAAAAAAAAGACGAGTTTCTCGACATGCGGTTTTAGCATGGTCGTATAAAAGGCAAGGTTTCCTACAATATAAAAGTAAAGGGTGATATATATGACTTTATGCTGTCATTGACCAATTTGCAACTTATCCCATGATTTAGATCAGATGAACATACAACTTCAATTTTTTGCTGGAATTTTGTTTTAAAAAGAAGTCAATATATTTAATGGAAAAGTAAAACAACCACGAATTTTGTCAATATCCTCTTAATTTCAAGTGAAATAGAAAAAAATTATTTTATGGTCTAGATTAAATTTAACATATCTAATATTATATATATGTTGTTATGATATTTACTTTTGCTTGCATTGTATTATTTGGTCTATATACCAGGGGCCTTGGACTAGCTAGACTGACCACAGCTATATACATTGATCAGCAATACTACTTTTTTTATATTATCATGACATGGACTCAGGGATAAAAAAGAGAGTTTAGAATTAAACTTCTTCGATCCTATTATATTTCGCTTCAATATTGGTTAGTTTATTGAGGATCTTTATAACCAATTATATAAGTAAGTGTTAAGACGGTCATATGATATTTCATCATATGATTGTACAAGGAGGTGATCGATCATCTGTAGGTTATATAGAAAGAATGAATGGAAAAGAATAATAAAGAAAATAAAGAAACTATTTATCGAATTTAATTTAAAATAACGTAACATCATATACACTATAAAATATAATAAAATAAATTTTAACCGTAAAATAGATCTCTCTATTTCACCAATTTTGTTAGGAGGGCAGAGAGCAAGCAAGCATCATTAATTCAACATATATCAGAATCTGTGGTCAGGATGCACTCCAATATTATTTGCCAAACCAATTTCGCCAAAAAAAAAAAGACTTGTTGAAAATCTGTACGAAGTTGGGAAAATATGAAGCAATTATTAACTGATAAGGCACAAAGAGTTGCAATTAAAGAAGTAAAAATTAATCAAGGTAGAATTCAAGACAAAAAAGACAACAATGCAATAAGCATGGATGATGAGTTGAAACACATCTCTCTTCATTATACTTTTTACTTCCCTTCATCAGTCAGACTTTATTTATTTACACGTACGGATATATATATATATATATATTAATATATATTATATATATATATATATATATAATTTCCCCTCCCAACACATGACAAATTCATCTTGTACTCCACGAGTTCTTATTCCCCACTCTAAGCTTACCCACATGACCTAACCACATTAAGTAATGAGTGCACCTCCATTGAGTACAGCACAGTACGTAGTATCAACAATATAAGTTATTAAGGATCGATTTGATATGTGTAAATTAATTTATCTCTAAGCCCAAGCACCAATGATCCAAATCAGCGGTGGTACTGATATGTGAATGCATGCAAGCTAGCTTAATTGCCTCATCATAATAACGTGGAAATTAATGATCTGATCGATCTTCCTCATCATAAACATGCATGCATATATGGGTTCCTTCTTCTGTCAAAGGCATGCAGGTTAATTAATTAATTAGTTGGTGGAAAATGTGGTGCAGGATTGAGGAAGCTGTGGGGAACCAGGCAATCCGGGGTTTGAAGTTGCACCATTGTTTCCATCGTTGCTCCGGGCGGGTGCTCCTATAATTGTAGAGACAGCTGCGGCTAGGGCTGCAGTGAAGTTTGGGTCAGCAGCAATGGCTGCACTAAGTGTGTGGACCATGGAAGGCTGCTGCACTTGGCCTACTTGATCCACAGCTTGCTTATTAGAAGAAGGGAAGCTGTACACAGGATGCCCAAGGAGGTGTTGAAAACCATGCAAAGCCAGAGGGAATATTGTTGCCGACGAAGGTACTGCAGGGATACGGTGGAACGGCGTCGTCGGCTGCATGGGGTTGGGGCTCTGTGTCAAGTCGAGGGTGATGGTGGGAAATGGTGCAGAAGCCGATAGGGTTGCCATGCTGGATGCGTAGGCCTGCATGGATGGGAAGAAGCCTGAATTTGCCATTGCTAAGCCATCCTTGCTACTAGTTGAACCTGACAGCAGCATGGCTGCTGCTGCTGATGTTGTATTTGCCATTGCTGTCGCCGCTGGAGGGAGTGGGTGATTGTGATTACCTTCATATGTTGTTATCAGAATCGTCTTATCCTCCACACTTCTTTGCACCTGTTCATCAAATTGGTGATTAATTTTTATTATCTTCATCTTAATTAATTAATTAATTAATTAATTTTGAAAATGATGGATTATATTGAATTGTAATTTGTAACCATCACCTAGACATCACCTAATTCGTATATATATATATGTATAATATAGTAGTACTAGTAGTACGCGTACCTGTTTACGAACTGGGCATCCGACAGCCATAGTGCAGCGATAGTAGGCGCGTGGACAAGGGTTACCCTTGGCCATCTTTTGACCATATTTCCTCCATTGACATCCATCACCAATCTGAACCACACACGTACGTACAACTGTTAGTCCATATATGTAATTTCTACTAGCTACAAGTATATGGAAAATACTATAGCATCTACCGATATTTTTCTCCTATTCTTTTATGTTTTAAAATCACCATTAGATTTGTAGTTCTTATATATGTCTACACATGAATACCACAAATCTAAGAATGATTTCAAAAAAATAGAAGAATGAAAAAAAAATAAAAGAATAAAATGTAGCATTTTTCCAAGTATATATATATATATATATTAGCTAATTAAACTAGTGTTTAATTAATTTCTCACCAAAGGAGCTTCTGATCTGGCTCGTACGGACACCCTGGCCTTCCTATACGGAACCAACTCAGGACCTTGTTCTTCGTGATCTTTGGTTTCATCTAACTTGGGACTTTTAGTAGACTCCAAACTCTGAAAGGACTGATCATGATCAAGACCATCTTCAGTACTACTACAAGTCTGCTTCCCAGGAACTTTATTCATCATCATATGGCCGTTACGTTCCTTGGACATCACCTCCATAGTATTTGACACTTCTTGTGTCTTATCGCCAGAATTAACGGAATTATGATTATTGACATGATCTAATGCAGCTGATGATGGTCGCGGGTCTATAAACTGTTGGGCCGACCTTGACATTCCATTTGGTTCAACCTTCTGTTCAAAACCCAGTACTGTTTTTGATCATTAACTTTTTTCCGTTCAATAAAAGCACTATATATATATATATACTTATACAATTATTTACCATATATAGCCAAAGATTAAATCAGATCTTTAGGGATTAATTATGATGTGTGCATCTTTTTTTCTTTTTTCTTTTTTTTTTTTTTAATCTGCGAGCGATATATCGATGTCAGATGAAGACTGGTGAGGCCAAGGTCTTATAGCTTAATTGGACAAACCTGTCGGTTTTGCATGTGAGAAGAGTTTAACATAATAATTAAACATACTCATAAAATTAAAGCACCATGCACATTTACATCGTCAAGTGAAACTGAAGAACTACTAACATGTACTATGATGTATACATGCATGTGTATATATATTTAATTATGAACAACGTTTCCGGATCTTTGGCTTAAACAGTTGTAAATTAATGAATTTGGCAACATTATTGTTTTAAGCTACAAGGGTATTGAAAAGGTAATAGCCGATGAAGGAAGAAAGGAAGCACATGTACACTTTCCAATTTAAGGGAAGCACGTTACACTTTTCTTTAACTACGGTTTTGAAAATAAAAAAATAATAATAATAATAATAATTACCTAATCCCAAAGTTGAAGAAAATAATAATGGTATAATGGATAAGGCCTCGATCTCTCAGTCCAATACTTGATATTCCAATGAATAATAAATAGCTATAATTTGTGTGATCTAGGAATGATCAGAAAAAACCATATCCACCTGTTCTTGACGATTCTGTTGCGCCTGCTTTTGCATTGCCACAAGCAGTTGACCTTGCAGTTCGCTGTAATTTTTGGTGATCAGATCCAACCTGCTTCTCAGTTTCCGATTTTCCTGGTGTAGTCTCTCCAACTCCTCTCGAAGTCTAATCAGCTGCAAATCCAGGTTCCCATGATCAGTTTTAACAAGTTCATAAAACCAAACTAAAATAGAAAAAAGATGAAGAAAAAAAAGATCATGAGCCATATTGTCAAACATATATAATGATCCGAAAAGGTCAAAAATTATACACTTAATTACCTCCTTATTGGGTTTTTCTTCATTTGCTGATCTTGACATCCCAGAATTCACAGTACGCAGATGCAATCCGGTCTGCAAAACATACAGTAATCAATTTCCGTAGTATATATAGCGATATAATTAAATCCTGTTACATATGGCTGCAAAAACTTGTAATTTTTTTTGGATGAATTGCGAAAAAAAAAAACTTGTTTTATACACTAAAAAGAAAGAAGAAAACGGCCGCCAACTGCTAAGAAAAACATAGTGAAAAACCTTACGTTGACACCGGCCGGATCGGATACTTGAGTGGATGACCCGTTCTTCCTGTCATGGTGCTGCTCATCGTGTGGTTGGTGGTTATTGGTCGTACTTGTACCCGAAAAGAAATCCATTTCTTTGATCATCGGCGGCTGGCTTTGCTCCATGGAATTCTCACTTGTGCGATCGGGGCCACCGGGATTGTTGTGGCGGCCGAGAAAGTCGCGGGAGCGTAGGAATGTGAATTCACGGCGGTGTTGATTTTCCATAACTAAGAGAGAGAGAGAGAGAGAGAGACGGAGAGAGAGAGTGGTAGTAGTTGTATTTGAATATTGATAACATATATTTTTGGTAGCTTGCAAAGACTCTTTATATGGCTTGTATGGGGGGGGGGGGGGTCTTTCGAGAATGATATTTTGGTTAAAAAGGAAAAAAGAGGACCGGCCGTTTTTTCCGCGGGAAGAATGACGTCACCGTTGAGTAAGGGAGCACGTGGCAGGACTTGAAGGAGGGAGTACACAGACATGAGTGCGTGCGGTGGGAGGGAATCGGCGTTAGAGATAACGGGAGACTGGGGAGTTGTGAGAGTGGGGCCGGGCACTCCACGTGGGGGTGGCGTACGTCGTCTCAGGTCAACCCTGTTGACGGCATGGCTCTATCGGACGGTGCGATGGAAAAGGGGGTGGGTCCCAGAGATGGAGAATACCTAATCCCACTGACTTGTGAGGCCAAAACCCCGCCCAAACGTCACTTGGCTTCTGTCCGCTTCAACTAAACGTAATACAAAGACCGTTTTATATAGGAGAGGCTCTCCCAGCCTCCACTTTGCTCTGCTCGGCTCAGCTACCCCAAAGTTTTCCAATTTATCTTCTTAATTTTTGGATCTTAATATTATAGTATTAATTTATTTTACGTCATACAAAAAAAAAAAAAACAAAAATTAAAGTGATAATTCTCTAAATGCCAAAACTTTCTCCATCGGTGCCTAGATACGTGCTTAATTGAATAAAAGATTGAGAATTTGACATTACTTGGGGGTCTTAAAATACAATATTGGTACGGTACAGTAGAGTTGGAAAGACATGAACAAGAAGTTAAACCGACAATAATTAATCCAACCTTTTCTTGATTTTTGAATGCACAATCTCTTCATTATTGATCATACCAACTATGTACCCTTTAGACGCAGCTAGCATTGAGTTCTCAATACTTTTGACAAGAGTACTGGCAAGAATTTTTTTTAGATATTTTTTCAATTATAGAAAATCAAACTAATTTTTGTTTTCATATTTAAATAAATTCTAAAATGGTTTCTATTATCCTTTTCATATACTATTTAAATATTTTTTAAATTAAATAATAGAAGAAAGATAAACTATTAAGATATTGTCAAACAAATGCTAGAAGAAAGAGAGAAGAGGGATAAAATTTTTTATATTGAAATAATGTTAAGAGAACCATAGAATAAGGGTACAAATTTTAGTCCAGCTTAACGTTTTCTTAGTTTAGGAAATACTAAAAGAAACTGTTACAGAGATTTTTTTAATCGTTTTTCTTACATATAGAGAATGACGTGGGTTTTAAGGAAGCTGTTATTAGTACTCTAACAAGACGAAATTAAAATTTCTCATTATGGATGTACCAAAACTTGAATAAGGAGCCAAATCTAATTTTCATAGGGCCTGTGAAACTTAATTTTTTTAGGTGATCTTCATCGACGTCTCATTGACCAAAGAGCCATGGCGTCGGCGGCCTAGTTCCGCCCTTGAACTTCATTAATTAAAGATTGTTTAAACTACTATATATTATAAGGTACCAACCACAGGCTATTTATGATATAAGTGCACATTTTGCACGAGGCAAGGGTCACCCCTACATGATAGCGCTAGCTTCTCGTTGGGTGATGTATGTAAGGAATCATGGCTAAGATTTTCCCCCAATGAATTTCGTTGTAATTAACGTACGTCTCAATGGATCTTAGAAGTTACATAACCATAATCGAGCAGAAAAAATTGACTTCTAGGCTTGATTTATGAAAGGATCATAGAATGGTCCAGGTGGTGCAGCCCGCTTTCGTATTCGATCTGCTGGCTACAGTGGGTTATGAAGGAAACTCACTTATTAGAGATTCTAGGAATTAATCTGTTCGATCTTGTAGCCAAATATTTCTCAGCTAATTAAGTCGGTTGAGATCTACGTTCTGATTTGGGCAAGGCTACGTAGGAATTGAATCCATCATCGGCCGATCGATCCCATTCTTCCTTTTTAACTGTATTATTACTGTAAAACTAGGGAATTATAGACCAATTAATTAACTTTGAATGATATAGCCTGTAATACTAATGTATGAAGAGTACTACTCGTTTGTATCTTACGTTAATCAGGAATTGGTTGAGTCGCATTCTGACTTGAGTTTGCAATGTTTAAGGAAGGGAGTACAGCTAAAAATTACATTTTTATTTTACAACTATTTTACAACACAGATGTGGCAATTTTAAATAATCTTCTTCTTCTTTTTTGAGTAATGCTACATACTATACAAAGATCCCACAAAGTTGATATGATAAGATGTAGTAGCCCTTGGATTAACCCTTGTTAAAAATAAAATTACTCAATGGTTGCTAGATGTTTCCACATCAATTTCATAGGATATTGTAAAATGTTTTTGTGTAGCATTACTTTTTTTTTAAGAGTAATGTTATATACGATATTTAATTTATCAATCCCAAAATGCTAACTTGCATGGTAGGCCCAAACAAATCTTTGGATTTTTTTTTTTTTTTTTTTTTTAACAATGATTAATCTAATGGTTGGTTGGGAAGGTCACGTCAAAATTGTGTGATAGTTATAAGATAAAAAATTGGTTTCTAACATTATTTTTTTTTAATAAAAAAAAAAAAACTAATTTAAGAGTTGATTGGGACTATCATTTTAGCATTGTGAAATAGTTGTGGATAAAAATGTGATATACAACAATATTACTCTTGTTAGATTTATTTTATTGTGGGTATTTCAAATAATTATGAATTATATTTTATATCTAAAAGTTTAATATGCTAAGGTGTCCATTAAGTTGAGAATTTAATGGTTACAATTTGTTGACCATTGGAACAAATGATTTTAAACCATTGGATGTGAGTCCAAAATTACTATAAATATGTCCATTGGTCATATGCCAAAATAAATAAACAAACAAAGAAAAACAAAACAAGACAACCAAATAGCTTCCTATTTGTCTCCTACACCGGTGTTTTTAGTTCACTCTAAAAGGTGCTTATTCTAGAGTATTATAAGGCTTCATTGGAACAATTTTGTCAAATCCCTCAAGCACTTAGAAAGATATATAAGATAAAATATGTTCCGAAGATATTGTTGTTGCGATCGAGTCTTGAAGTTCAAATTTCTTATTTCTAGCCTTCATAATATATATATTTTCCTATTCTTAATTTTCAATTATTTTTTCCAACAACTCTTACTGATCTTAAGGAAGTGCATATGTTGGCTTGACTTCGAATTCTACTGCTTTCATTTTGATAGTCATCCCGTGGAGTTTATAATGGGGTAGTTATTAGGAATTATCTGGGTACACCTCGATTAAAAGAAAAAATGAAAAAAAATATTTTTATTTTACTTGCACCGAATTCCAATAATTTTATATATGAAAATGGCCTGTGCATCATAACTCAAATTCCAATAATTTTATATATGGTGACAACTAAACTACATTAGTGATCATCACTCAAATTAGTGCGTTAATTATATCTAGCTAGTTCAACTTTTTCTACTGATCATAGAATTTGAAATTAATCGGACCAATATTTTATCGATAGGGGCGCATATATAATATTACTATAAAATATTTTATCTTCTTTTTTTTCTTTTTCTTTTTTCTTTTCATGCTGCAGGAACAGTATCACTCTGACGTTTGCTAATTGAACTGCTTATGGAAATATTGCTCGTGTTTATGGTGCAAATGTTAGCCAAGCATCACAGAAGGCTGAGGTAGACTAGTATGTCATGGGTGCACCAGGATAACGTACTATATGTAAAAGTTTTCCATCCAAACCCTTCCATATAGTGGTTGTATACTGAAGCAGTCAAATATAATCTAAATAACACAACTTTCATTCCTTTGCCTTTCCATTATTCTTTAACACTTTTCTCTATAATATCTTCCCATTCAATTGGAGGATCGTCTATTAAGAACTTTAGTTTTTCCATCCAGAATAGGAAAGAAAAAAGTTTTCCATCCAAACCCTTTACTTTGTATTTTTACAAGATCCTCAGATCGATCTTGCTGCAGGCTGCCAACACCAAATTTTACCTCTTAGAACACTTGATAGTTTGGCATCTAGCTGACTTAATTCCTGCATCAAATTAAGACAACCTTAAACCGAATGAACTTGCTAGCAATTTCACGCATCTTCAAGATTTTCCTCCAACTTCATGAGCAAACTTGAGGTACTCTAATTGCCTTTTAGTAAGTATTCTTTCACCCACGCAACCCACAAAAAGCCTGCCCTTGCAAATAAATTTCATGCGTCTCATATGCCTTTTTTCAATCCTCCAACCTTCTAATTGTAATTAAAGTGTTTTGATTAAATGAATAAATTTACTTTTTTCTATTATCTTAAGTTTTTTGGTACCATCAAAGCAATTAAAAGTTATAAATTCAAATTTTATTTCCGTCATTCACCTTTCATTTCAAGTAAATATTTTAAATATTAAATCTCGCTTATTAAGAGCAAATTAGTTTGAATTTACACGTGAGTGGAAATGTTAGAATATAAATTAAATTATTAAATTAGTAATTTCTTATCAACGCTCTTGAAATAAGTGGTAACTTAATATTAACATTAATTTTCAAGCCTCCCACCTTTTTAGGTACACATATATCAAGTCTCAAGCTACGTACCTTTGCTTTTAATATAATTAACGTCATCAGTTCCCGGCTATAGAAACTTAATGAATTTTTGTTCCAATAGTCTTATGATCTTCTTGGAGAGAAAAAAAAATGGATGACCGGCCAATACATCGATCTGGACACTATATAAGACAGAAGACATCAACTGCAACTTGCCGGCAAAGGATAAGTAGTACTTCTTAGACAACCATGAGTTGATGCACAAGAATCGGTTTTTCAACCCTAAGGGGTTGGCTTAGTAGTTGAGACTTGAAGTCTTCTCCTTAAGAAATATTATTTTATAGGTCTAGGGTTCAAGACTTGTTAGGTGTAAACTTTTTTTTAGGGCTAACCGACCACTTGAGTGTAGCCCGCGACTCAATTGTTCAATAATGAGAGTAGCCGGTGCGAGGTATTGTACTGAGAATTAGTCAATCAATTCCAAGGCTCTGACCTCCACGCTTGATAAGCTTTGTGGTGAGTTCGAGGTACTGCCAAACCGCAAAAGGTGAAGCTGGACACCTCGCATCAAAAAAGAAAAGAAGAATCTGTTTTTCACAAATTAATTGTAACACATAACGTTTGTCGATCAAATGATACACAAGAATCGGTTTTTCACAAATTTATTGTTTCAGCAAAAAATAATATATGATGCCCCTTATTTAAAATCATCCAATTTGACCTACCCAAGTTTAAAAAATGGATCTAGTTGACCTGCAGGGCTAAGATATCTCACAGTCACAGGTTGGACAGATATGTTGAAAATGGTTAATTAGCTGAAATACTTATTATATCCCCATTCACTTAATTTTCTGGAGGATTTTTAACTTAATTAAACAGGTTGCTGAATTGATAAGTTTGAAGATCTTTGCAATAGACACGCAAAATCAAAATTATTGAAATGGGGTTGCAAGGAGTCTTAACTTATTCGGAAAGGGTCTTCTGTTCTAAACATCTTCTGTACGTGCTACAGGCCAGATTTACATTTAAAAAAAAAAAAAAAAAAAAATCCATGATTTCAAAATTAAGAACATGGTCACCGTCTGAATAATCTGACTTCTTCCTGGATCCTGTCCTTTGGAGAAGCCCTTGCAGCTAGACTTGCAGTTTCACTGGCTGTTTCTTTGTCTCTTCCCGTCTTTATTTTGGAAGGAGATTCTCTCTCTGTTATTTTGGCTTTGCAATCTCCTCTCTTGTCTAAGGACTGGAAAATTGCAGATATAATTTCTGATACTCTTTCTTTGCTTCCGGTCTCCTCTATTTGGAAGGCCAGCAAAGTTAACAGAAGTACAAACTTCTGCGCCCATTATGTGGCTTTTTGGGCCGCGGCCAGACCTTACTCTAGCTGCATTCCCAATTTTTTTTCTCCCCTGAGTTCTATCCCCATATGTAGTGGTAAAGATCCACCTTCCCCTGTTTTTTCTTTTTCTATGTAGCTCTGTTTCGGTTTTTTCAATATATGTACTTAAAAAAAAAAAAAATTAAGAACATGATTGTAATAACAAAATAAAAAAAGAAAGGAAGGATGAAAATAGAAGCACATGTCAGATCAACACCATATTATACGGAAAAAAATATGAGTTTAATTGGTCAAGACGTGGAAAAAGTGAAGTCAATGGGAGAAGATGGCCCATGTATTTAACACTGAAACCAACAGGCCACAGCTGGAAGGTCACTCTCTCGTGGTTATAATATAATACAAGCATTGAGAATGATCCTCTTGTCTCTATCTCTCGCTAGAAAACAGGCGCATATCTTATTTTCCATGTGAACCAGATCTGCAAGTCAATGCCAAGTTAAAGGAAAAAACAAATGTCCCCTATTCTTATTTCTTTATTATTTATTCATAATAATTTGAGAAAATGCTACTTAGCATTTTTCTAGTATTTTTATCTACGTGGCATATTCACATCCACTTAGATTAGCATTTTCTTTAAATATTGAGTAATGTTTCTTTTTAGATAAATAGGCGTTCTCTAATAAATAAAAGAATTCAATTCATGATCATCATGACGTAACCCCCTATATATATAGAAACGGAGCTGGGGGGTGGCCGGTAGGGACTAGGCCCCGCCCCCAACTCCTATAAATTTTGTTTTTATAAGTGTAATTTTATTTTCATCCCATTTGTCCTTATTCATTAAAATTTTTTGCCCCCTATTCTTTTTTCTCTTTTTTTCTAATTTGGCCCCTACCCCTACCCCTTTCCCCTGCCAAGTGTTTTTCTTCTTCTTTCTTTTTTTCTTTTTTGTAAGAAGCAACACTACCAACACATATAATGTTTTCAGGTTTAATGGATAAGGTTTTGGATAGTCATTGTTTTATCATTTAAAAAAAAAAAAAGAAGAAGAAGAAGATAAAATAAACTAAAATGAATTATAGAATAAACTGCAGTGGGGCGATCGTATCGTACGCTATGTTTGTACATTAACTACCCCAGAAAATGAGTCGATCGTTCTGCTCTTTAAAAATAACAGCGATCGAATTTAATAAAAATATAATTAAGAGGCCTCGAAAATAGAAGAAAGTTTTGGAAAGCATGTGAAGAGTAGTCAAAAATGGAAGGGCATTTAATTGGGTTCGTGCGGGAGTCACATGCACGATGCAACTTGGAAACTTTAGGGCAAAAAAAGAATGTATAGATCGAGAGGTAACAAATATTTATATTTATAAAAGAAAAATAGAGAAAAAGATGCATGCGTGGAGGGAAGTAAACCATAGAGCGGCGCTAGCTAGCTCGAGCTGTCACACCCAATTAGGCTATGAAGCCCATGACTCACGGGTGACCCGACCGACCCCATCCCCTTTAATTTTCTCCCACGCTCCGTCCAAAAGTCTAATCCGAAACTTCCCGTGTACCGCCATCCAACATATAATCCTCCCGTGTGTCTGTCGTTTACTCCCGGTCACGGTTAATTAACGCCTCCTACGCGCGTTATTTGTGATTTTCTTTTTGGCTTTAATTTGTCACAGCAAAACAATAGGTCAAATATTACACGTTTGCATGACGTACGTACGTGTGCGCCTTCAAACCCCCCACCCAAAAAAATTGAAAATTTGCTTGCTGAGCGCTCTTGTTATATATATACACGCGCGTAGTGCTGAATGCTGACCATCAGTAAATGATTATAGATATATATGTATATATAGCATGAAATTATAAGATATAAATTATTATATTTTGAATGAAAATTTTAGGAGGAAAATATATAAGTATATTAATTACAAGTATCTTAAAAGTCAAAAGAAAGATGGACAAGTTGGTGTGTATTTTGACAAAAAAAATAAAAAAATAAAAAAATAAATTAGAAAAAGACACGTAGAAGGGTTGCAACGTTGTGTGATTTCCGTGTTGAACTCATCCAATCCAAGATTACCCTAAGGAGATGGAAACTGACAAAGAGATGCTTTTCCTTTTCCTTTTCGTTGGGTTTTAATTTCCTCGATGGAAGCATTAGGGGTGGCGACTTTTGCCTTCAAAGTCACGTTTTGAGTGGGACCAACAACTATTGGGCGTCATCCCATCAATGATCTTCTTAACCAGTTTGAAAAGGGAGCGACCTCTCTCTCTCTCTCTCTCTCTCTCTCTCTATCGACAGAGGAGAGACAGAGAGAGAGAGTGAGGGAGGGATGATGGATCATAATAGATTCATAATCATACATACAATTTTCAAGCTTGTAGACTTTTTTAATGGCTGTCTTTGAATGCGGCTCTTATCTCTATACCAGTCTATGTAAAACGTGCAAGTGGATGAGGATGACTGCCGCTCCACCTACCATGCATCTCCACTGATCCCAAAATTAATTAAGTACCAACTCTCAAACCTAAAACCACAGTTTTCATATATATTATTTCCTAATTAAGCCCACAACAAACCAATTAACTTTATTAGGGGGGGGGGGGGGGCAATAGTACTCCACGCAGAAATAGTACTGCACCTATATACATACTTAATTTATTTCTGTGTAATTTTCATTTCAAAGATATATATATATATATATATATATATAAAGTTAAATTAAAAGCAAGACGTTCATGCACCTTAATTAATACACCAGCGCCTTGTTATGAAGGTCTAATATATAGTTAATGTTTGTGTGGTTCCTCCTTGGAGCTAGCTGTCTTTATCTCGCAGGTCTTATTCTAACTATTCTACTTGTCACATTAATATCTAGCTAGTTCGATCGTCATCCAATTAATTCACCAGTACTACATCTTTATATATGTTTAGCTATCAAAATTTAGATACCTCAATACTCATACTGGCCACAAACATCCAACTACTCTTGGTGGCCATTTATTGATTAATTGAATCTTAGCACCTTAATTAGTTTTTCTCATTACCCAAACATTTTTCAGCAGCTAATTAAAGTTCAATATTCTTTCCATCTAACAAACGGACCGACTTTAAAACTCTCATACGTATAGTTTTAACTTGACTCTTTTAATTATAAACTTTCCTAATTAATTAGGTGGCTGGAGTAACCCATCCCTTTTTTTTTCACTCTCTTCCTACTCTTAACTCTCCAGCTTCCTACTACTTAGAATCTACGGAATCTTATAACCTTCCCTCTTGAAAAATCGTTTTAGACCCTACACAGTATAAACAACACAACGCAGTAATGTATATCAATAAAAAAAACAAAAGATTACTGAGGTGGAATAAACAATCAAACCAACAAGAATAACAAATACCAATCAACACATCCACAACCATTTTTATTGACGAACAAGAAACCCTTTGATTATTTGCGCTGCGAGAATTTTAGTAAGCAATAGCATCACGTGGAAAAGTCAGATATTTTTCCCTTGCAGCTTGTTTTATAAGTTGGGGCATTACACGCACTCCATCCTTTGAGCTCCGATACCATGCTATTTCTGATCTTTGAGGTCATTAATTCTTTTTCTTTTTTTGTTCTCAAACAATTCTTTTATCTTCTCTGTGTTCTTGCATTCTATATCTCTATCTTTTATTCTTCTTCTATAATTAAGCATGTACTTAATCTTTCTCTTAACAATTTGAGAACTAGAACTTTGGAAGATATTTAAGATATTATATATTTAAACTTTCCTTTCCAATTTACATTTTAATAAAGAAACAATTCATGTAGTACCATGCATAAGAAACACGTTTTAACATTTATAGCATCGATCAGATATAAAAATAAGGAAAGTTTAGTTGTATCCACTTACTTCTCTACCTTGCTAAGAAGGTGCATTCTCTAAAGTTCTCCAAATACATGTATGCTGTCGTATGAAAAAGAAAATGTCATTTCATCAATATGAAACCCTACAATTATCACGTAACCTTGCTTAGAGAAATTCTTGAATCTTAATTTTTCATAAATTAAGAAAAGACTACTTTTGTCCATAAATTTATTTTTTGGACGACTGCTATCATCCCTAATTATCTTTCTTAATTAAAGTCTTTAAACTTTGCTAGTTGATAGAGTGTTCAAAATTGAAATTTCTGGGTAGCCCTCGGTTTTCCCTTTCTTTTATATCCAACGCCAATTCAACAAATCATCATGCTAAACTTAAAACCAACTAATACAGTAAAAACAAAAACCCATATGTTAACATCGGTTGATATACCGATTAGCGCAAGTTGTTTCTCGTGTTTATGTATAGGATATCAAAAGTTCTCTCCAGGAGCATGCATGCAACCATCATGCACAGAGTAATCGGTTTTTCAACAAAGCTCGTTGTGGGAGTTCTTTATTCCAAGAAGGCAAGAAGCTTCATGTGTGAAGAATGCTTATTAGGAAATTTTGACGACAACGTTTCAATTGCAATGAACAGGCATAGGAGTTAGTAATATTCTCTCCACTGTGCAATTGAAATTGGTCTAGATTTGAGGATGAGTCTTTCTTCAACAGGGCAAGTGTAAATGATGTGGAAATTTTTGGAGTCTATATTTGAGGTGTCCGAGCTATCGAATTAAGTTGAGATTTAATTTGAAGGGTTCGTTCGTACAATAATCCTCACGCCCGTTCGAATGGATTATTCAAATTCTGCATCGATTGATATACCCGTCACTGCATCTTCGACTTGTGTTACATCATATACAAAAACCTAAAAGGGTCGGGCGAAGTAAGAATTGAAGTTGGATCAGTCAAGTGGGTTATAAGGGGGCGGTCGTCAACCGTCACTTTGATCGATGCGGAAAACAACATGACGGCTAATGATTTTTCTTATGTTTTTAAGGGTATTTTTTTCCACTAAAAATATTATTGTAGGATTTTGTGATGTAGCCTATTTAAAGGCATGTTTTTGGCTTTGTTTAGACATGTTATGCAACATTATGAGATTTAACTTTTTTTTATCCAATTGGTAATTTTCTTTGAGTGATGAGCGTTTTTCACTTTGTATCACTTGAGTGAATTTTCTTTTGAGTTGTGAGTTATGATCCTGATGTTATTTTTATAATGTTCTTGTGTAGTTTTGAGTGTGTGCTTTTTTCCTTAATTTTTGTCGGTTGAGAAATGCTAAAAATCATATCTCTATTTTATTGGGCTGATATAACAATGCTCATCAGCCCTTTGATTTTATTTTTGAACAAAGACTTATTTAAAAACTGATGAGCATTGACACTTCAACCCAGTAAAATATAAGTGTGATTTCTAGAATTATTCTTTATCAGTTTAAATATAATTCTACCGAGTTGTAATGCATGGATAAAATGGGCTTGACTTTGCACGTCCCGGTGTAGATGTCCACTAGATTTGGGTCTCACTCCAAGGACCACCAACCTATGTTGCTAATGATGAAAGTTTCCCCGTTTATAAATGATTTACCTACCTTCACAATACAACATGTGTGTAAACCTAGTTGTTAGCATTTTAATGGTATGGTTTGATTTTGGATTCATAAGAGGTGGGCATGGCATCCTCTTAAAAAATAATTTATATACAGTAGAAGGACCCTTGGAGGGATGCTTGGTCAAGCATCCCTCTTAAATTATTTTTTAAGAAGATATCGGGCCCACCTCTTCTGAATTTCTCTGATGCCCTCTCTTATAATGTAGAGCTGGTTAACCCAGGTTGGGTTAACCAGCTCTTAAAAAAAACAAAAAAAAAAAAATCCTCTTTCGGAATACGCGGGAGCCCTTCCCTCATATTCCCCTCAGTTTCAAACTCAGACCCCTCTTCTCTCTCTCTCTCTCTCTCTCTCTCTCTCTCTCTCTCTCTCTCTCTCTCTCTCTCTCTCTCTCTCTCGTTCCTCTCGTTCCCACTCCCCTTAGAAATTTCAATCCTCCAGACCAAGCATCCCTCCGCCGACCACCAAGCTACCGTGGTAACTCTTTCTCCCGATCTCCGCCCTCCATCGAGCAGTCCCGGCACCGACGTGAAAATCACGTGTGAAGTTTCAAGTATGAGTTTCAAATTTTTTTTTTCCTCTCAACCATGCATGAAGATTTGGCCATTAGGTGGGGTAAAGAGAGAAAATCTGATTTCGATTCTTTTAATCGCACGATTCAATGTTTTTCCCCATTTTCTTTAGAAAAAGCATTTCAAGAAGTGTACACCAATGCAAACTTCAAAGAAGTTCAGGGGGAGTTTGTGAAAGCTGTCTCTTGTAATAACTCTTGTCTTAGTAGTGAAGGTGCAATTTCTACTTATCAAGTGATTGAACTTGATGTAGTTGATAAAAATATGAAAAGTGCGAAATATTGTGTTTATTACAATAAAGAAAAAGTAGAAGTGAAGTGTAGTTGTGCATTATTTGAAATAAGAGGTATTTTGTGCACACATGCCATTTTTGTCCTGCTATCAAATGAAGTCTCAAAGTTGCCACCGAAATATTTTCTTTACCGATAGAGGAACGATATAAAGCGAAAATACACTTTGGTTAATAGTAGTTATGATGGGGTTGGAGATGACCCTAATGAAGAAAGATTTGACAGATTGTGCAAGAAATTTGATAAATTAGCATCGCGCGCATCAAAAAGCGTGGAAAAATACAATTTGCTGGATGAAAATCTTGATATGTTAGCGGAGGGACTCAATGAAATAATATCCGAACACATTCATCGTTCACATCACATTTCATTTGGGATGGCATCTTCAAGTTGCAAACAAGTGGTAGGAAGTAAAGATGATTCGGCGGTGCAAAGTAATATTGTACTTAGTCCTCTAAGGTTAAATGTATAGGGAGACCAAAGTCAACAAGAATGGTGTCTATTGTAGAAAAAGAGATGAATAAGTCACAAGCAATAAAGAAGGCTGCAACTAACAACAATGCCAAACCGAGGATGAGGAAAAAACAGGTTGACAACACATTTGCATACCCCAAATAAGTTTTTCTTCCATTTTGTTTTAAACACAAATACCTAACTATTATTTTTCTATGTAAACCTCGAAATCAACTCAAGATCAATCAAGAAAGAAGGTTGCGACTGACAACAATGCAAAATTGAGGAGCAGAACAAAACATGTTAGCAACACATTTGCATGCTCCAAATAAGTTTTTCTTCTGTTATGTTGGAAACACAAATACCTAACTATGAGATTAATTGTAGGCCCCAAAAGCAATCCAAGATCAAGAAAATACAGGACAAACACCATTGCCTTCAGTAATTGATGATTAACACGGTCGTGTAACTTGTACTCAAGTATAAACATATAGCGTACAATAAATCAAATATGACGATTTACTTTAAGAAATTTATGTGTTTGATTTTTATTTTAATTCATTTTAAACCTTGTGTTGTCTCATGTGCATTTTAGGTTGGGGTGCCGGTTGATCCAAGAAATGAGTTATCTCAATTGTTATATGAACGCAAATTTGAAAAGGCTTTTAATGTAGCCCTACAGAAATGTGATTTGTACATTGTGTCTTGACTATGCTCACATGTGAAATGGTCTTATCTAACAATGTGCACAAACTCGATAATATATATTATATAATGTTATCTGTAGCTTTTAACAATTGTATTAAAGATATGCATGAGATTGATGTAAAAAAATGTTTATTCTCAGGTTGATCTACTGTGACTATTGTCTGTAGTTCCTCTCATTTTGAGCTAATGAGTATTGATAACTCTTTTGTAGCAATTATTTACTGATATCAGTAACAATTCAAATCAAAACTTTGCTTGGATGACAACCGTGACCAATGTTATTATTCCAACCGATCCGGGGTTTGCAATGAATGTAAAGCTGATCTTATATCAAGTATTTATTATACTCAACAATCGATGTACCTCAATGGCAAGTCATAGTGTTGAGCTCCAAAGTATCTGTTTTCTCATACATGTCATCAATTCAATGCTCATGTTTGGAGTTAATTGAGGAACGTGACAATGTATTTTTTTGTTTTGTAAATTATCAAGTAATAATGTTTTCTAAATCATTGACCAGATTCAATATTTGTAAATTACCATGAAACAATTGATGGCAATTTTTTTTTTTTTTATACTTTTGTGTTTAGGTGGTGATATGTAATTTTTTTTTTTATGTGCTTAGATATTGATTGTTTTAATGGCAATGTTTTTTTAAGTTGGGTTGCATTTATTTTTCTATGTGGTACTTACAGGGATTATACTCACAAACCAATTTAGTATTGGCATGAATTTTGGACCTTTAATCATTTACTTTGTGAAAGTTTGCTGGAAATTTTTTAATGCAAGGTGTCCCATAGGGGAATTGAAAGCTTTCCATGCTTGAACTTATGTAGTTGGGTGGAGACAGTTTTTTGTAATGTGACATGGTTTGATTCTCTTTATTATGGCTTCATTTTAATTGTAGTTCAGTGCTGAATTTTGTTTATTTATCCGAATGCCCTACACTCAACTTATTACTTTTTAGGTAAAATAACAAGAAATGTTTATCTGCGGTTATATCTTTTAGGAGCAAAAATCATCCACACTATTTATGCAATAAAGCACCGACCAAGAAATAATAGCATGGTGCTATTTTGGCCCTTTTAAAGAATCAAATGGTTGTTAGCCGGCAACAATAGGTATAACGTAATTAGTAAATGTTTGAGGTCTACCAACAATATCAACGCATGTTTGATAATTTATAGAATTAGCAACCTTAGAAAGAGAGCATCATTAATTCCGTCTTCTCTCCTCTTTCCTTAATTTCTATGGATTCCTTATTAATATACATTTTTTTTCATGCTACCATGTGCTTGCTATTAGTGCTATAATTATGACTTTATGGAAATTATGGTATAAAACTGTCTTAAAATCATAACATATATACATCTCCATGATAAGTTCACATCACCCGAAAGTTAACCAAAGAGACAACAACGTAAAAGCAATCATTGGATGGTTTAAGACATATGAAGGCTTTGGCATGTATATTCGTGACTTGCACGAGGAATACCTAACATCCCAAATTCGACAAGTTCTATCATCTAACGACCTACATATGTTATAAGCAGCAAATGTAATAACAAAATAAAAGAATCCCAGTAAATCATTTTGGTTCCAAAAAGCTTGCTATTTTTTATTTTCAAAAACTTCAGATATTTACTATAAAAAATGTGTTTTCAGTTCCCCTCAATAATAATTCAGCTCACTAAGCAAATTTGTGATGTTTTCAATTCCCCTCAATAATGTTAGTTCCTTTATGTGTATTAGCTAAATTCGGTGACTCAAAAAACCTTTATAATTGATAAAATATTTTATGTTGTGGCTGAGGTCCGGACGGTAACATTTGTGGTCCAGACTGTTCAAGAAAAATCCATGCAGTGTGCATTGTCCGCAGGTCGTCTCAAGAAAGGTCTGGACGGTGCAAAAAAAATCCAGACAGTGTGCACCGTCCATAGGTCGTCTCAAGCAAGGTCCAGATGGTATCTGAAAAGTTCAGACAGTGTGAACCATCTGCAGCTTGGTCCAGACGGTGACAAAAATTCATCAGGCAGTGTGCATCGTCCACAGCCCGTCTGCAGTATGGTTCGGACGACAGCAGTACTTCGTCTGCTGAGTGGTTTGGACGCGCCACAAAAGAAAAAGGAGTTTTTAAGTTGTAACCCTAATATCGTCCGGACGGTTGCATTTTTCCGTCCTAACGGTACATGTCTGTTTGTCAAAAAGTGCTTTTTGCACCTTTATTCATCACGAAGTTTTTGACTACTATTTATAGGCTGCTTTACTCGATTTTTTACAAGCTAAGCTGTGAGATATATTTCTTGAGAAAAACTTAGAGTGAGCTTAGTATGAGCTAAAAGTGAGCTAATAGAACGATTCAATCTTCAAAAAATTTATGAATATGTTCTCTTAGAGTTTTTATATTGTAAATCATTCAAGTGTTCATCAACGATTGAAGTCTATCGGAGGTTCCAGGTAAAGGAGATCGGTAGAAGAACTTTCAAAAGGTTCTGGAAGAGCTACAGCGGTAGTAGGCCAGTGGTTCACTTGTTTGGTACATGAGTGTGTCATACTCAAAGGTTTTGTAAGTATGAACTCAGTGTAAATTTCTGTTTTTCTATAGTGACTTGATTTCCTGGGTTTGGCTGCCCCGAAGTGGTTTTACTTTTGAAGAAATTTTTCAAAAGGTATCTACTTCGTCACCAAAATCTCTGTGTTGTCTGATTTATTGCTTTTATATCTTTGGTGAATGCTTAGATTCTTGAACAATTTTTAAATTTCACATTATTCTGCTATACACCTATTCAACCCCCCTTCTAGATGTTCTTTAGAGTTGGATCGTGTTCTTCAAATAATAATTCAGCTAAGTTAATCAGTGATAATGATTTCATGTACTTATAACAGGATAACAACATCAAGTAATAAAACTTTTGCAAACATCCACTAGTCCATCCAAATATAAGCGATTCTTCCCCCTCCCCCCCCCCCCCCCCCCCCCCGCCCCCCCCCCCCCCCCCCCCCCCCTCCAAAAAAAAAAAAAGGTTACAAGAAGGAAAAAGAATTATCTTAACATCAGCTTCAGCTTACTACCACTAGATCCATTGTAACCACCAACATAAAATAACATAAGCAAAATGATAAATACTAAGATAACCTTATACATTTTTTCCCTATTTTTGTACAATTCTAATTGTAGCAGAAATTAGACCAACTACTTATCCAAATTTTTCGAGTATTTTGCTTGTTCTATTTCCAACAATGTCAAATTAGCCTGGTAAGAAGCCAGTTCAGTTTGCAGCAATGTCAAATTTGCCTGGTAATTTGCTTGTTCTGTTTCCAACAATGTCACAAGTCTAGCAATTTCATTGTATAACTCTTTAATTCGATTCACTACTTTTTTTTCGTAAGTGGACATTTCGTTATTAGCCCACTGAAAAAAAAAAAAAAAAAAAATCACAATCATCATTTTTCTGCATGATAAATAAATAAAATCTTGAAAATGTCATCACCAATTTTTTGCATGATAACAACATAAACTACTTTGTAATTTTCACAACGATACCACTTTCTACCGTAATTGATTTTTGTCCAGGAATTCCTTACTTTGGCAAGAACTCCATAATAATATAGTAGACATCCACCGGACGCATCGCTACTTGCAACATTTTTTTTTTTTTGGTGCCTATACAAAAATAAATTAATGAAGTTATGTACCATTCCTCAACCCAAACGGCCATGAACCAGTAGCAAAAGACCAAAAAGAATCAAGTCCAAAACTACAAACTATTTCAGACAATGAATACTTGTTCGGTTCACCTCATGCACAAATACACAAACGGCTAAATCACCATCAAAATCATATACAATGGTCCTTAATTATTAATAACTAACCTTTCAAAAACACTCTTCTCTTTCTTTTTGGTTTTTTTTTTTCTTTTTAATTCTCTTATAAGTTCTTCTCTTGTATTGGTAACTATATTTCTTAATTCTAAATGATCACATAGATAAAGCCAATAACACTTGAGGAACTAGAAAAATTGATCCACTATAGTGCAATGATGAATTTACGTAGGTCATTGATAGCCCAATCAAAACTATATCATATGTTTTATTACAAACCATAAAACCAAAATTCAATTTCAATTCACATTGAAATCAAGTCGGATAAGTAAATGTAATTCAAGCCATCAATATAACTATCTCTAGAGATACAATTTACATGTCAGTTAATAAAAAGGAAAGAAGTTCTCCCGGTCAAAATTTCAAAAATCCATAGATAGAAAAGTCAATCCATGATCCACAATGAGACAATAATAATAATCAAATGAGACAAAGCAATAGCTATTGCTGGTATATTCAATTTCTAATTTGGAATAAGACATATGATTTGTAATTTACATTGAAGATTTTGTTCTTTCCTTTAATTCCAAACATCATTTGAAATTTCTCTCAAAGAGCTTCTAGATGCTTTTTAGAAATTACAAACTATATTCAACATAGAATTTCAATGCTTGGTCATAGGATCTGAAATAAATCTTAGTTTTCAAATTTTATATCTTTGACATCAGTACTTGGCGGAGAATACATTACCAATGAACTCTATTTCAAAGAGACTCTCTTGTACAAAATCTACTTATCAAGTTAAGATCTTGGATTTAAGTATACCATTATCATCAACCCATATACCTGAATCCAAATTCAAACCCACTTGGCACCTACCCACCAGAATTGCAAAAACATCATCCCCCCAAAACTCATAACAAGTCCACTAATTTTGTGATACTTCAATTAAGAAAATTGAAACAAAAAATTTCGTGAGGCACAGGTTACTATTTTTTTAATCCCGTTTTATTTAATCATTTTCCTACAACAAAAACTATAAAAAAATTTCGATCTTCTACATTGTGGAACTAGAAAAAGCCATATAACTATGGTGCGAAGAAAAACAAAAACATATAATCTTACTTGCTTCAAACTCGATGGTACTTCTTGGTGGTTGGCGGAAGCCGAACATGATGGGGGAGGCAACAGTGTGGGAGAGGAGGAGGGAGAAAATTTTTGAGAAAAAAATGTTAAAATTTGAAACCCATACCTAATTTACTTCACGCGTGGGTGAGCGTCGGTGCCGGATCTGGTCAGTGGAGGAGGGAGGTACAGTGTCGGAGATCGGGAGAGAGAAAACCACGGCTTCTGACTGGTCGGTGGAGGACTGAGATCAGGGGAGGAAGGCGGAGCTCGGGAGAAAGAGTTACCACAAAAGAGGAATGGTCGGTTGGAGGGCGGCGGAATGGTCAGCGGAGATATGCTAAGCAAAGGAGAGAGAGAGAGAGAGAGAGAGAGGGAGGTATGAATTTGGGGAAAATGCGGTTAAGAGGAACCCACGTAGTAGTGCTACGGATTTTTTTTTTTTTTTTGAACCCGCGTAGTTCAAAATTTAAAATTTTTTTTTTTTTAAAGATACGGTTAACCCAACCTAGGTTAACTGCACAGAACCATTAACGATTTGCCAATATATATCTACAAGTCTGATGGAGGTGGGCCCTTATCATTTAAAAAATAATAAAAAAACAGTAGAAGGATGCATAGAATGATCCATGGTCGACGCACAAGCCTTTCCCATAATTTATATATATACAGTAGAAGGACCCTTGGAGGTAATGACCAAGCATCCCTCTTTTACTAATTAGGCAATGCAAGCCGAAAGGTGGCCCCACTTTGTTAGGCTTCAGAAAAGGTGTTAAAGGACGGTCTTAAATTGGATGAGACGTAAAGACTCTTGGAGAGTGTTTGAACTCCCACATTACTTTGATAAATTAGTCACGGAAGTGGGTGGATCGATGGGCAAGAGTAAGCCTTTTTCTTCTTTCTCAAAAATAGGCCCATTTCACTAATGCCAACCTGGGGCTACTGTGGGCTGAAGCCCATCTCATTATTTCCAAATATGATTTTTTTTTTTTTTTTTCTAGTTTATGTTAAAGTATTGATTAAGTGATTAAATTTACATCTTCTCATAAACTTTAACTTTTGCGATAAATGATCAAACTTTTGCGATAAATGATCATTTATCAATTTCCAGTGTACTTGAATAGTCGTAGTCAAACAATTCATCTTGGCTGATTCAACAAATCGGAGTATCGAACGAATCCCATGTCTACGATTTCCACCCATACAATGCTAAATCCTTCTTTATTTTCTTTTTATATCAAAAATCAAATTGTGGGACTAACTCAAATCCTGTTAGTTTTTTTACCAATTCAATAAAACAAAGTCAACCCTCCAACAAAAGAAGAATTCCAATTCAAAGGACCTCAATCTTCACACACAAGCTAAATCAGCCAAAAATAATCAAAATTTCATTTGATCAAAACACAAACATTTAGACCTCCAACTCTATATTCATTCATCTCCAAAAAAAAAAAAATGATTTCATTTCATGATATATATCATATCATCAGGAAAGGATATCATACACAACAAAATGGAAAATATTGAATTTTGGCACCTCAAATTAGCAAAACATGTAAATAAATGTTGTTAAATTAATAAGAAAAAAGACATCAAATGATTCAAATGATAGCCAGATTTGAAAACAAATGAAGGGGTTTAGTGGAGTTACCTGAGACATGACTACGGATTTTGGGAAAACGCTGAGGTTTACAAAGAAACAGAGAGAGTGAGATTGGTGGTTGATTTTTCCGTGTAAGAAGATGAAAGAATCCAATGTACCTGAACCGTAGTACCGTAGTCAAACGGTTCATTGATCTTGGCATTACAAAGTCTACTCCATGACTCGCTCGTCAAATCACATAGAACGCAGCTCATGATCAACGGCACATAGCGAATACTCGGTTCGGGTTGAACAACTAAAGGCAGAGCACCCTGATGGGCACACACGAGGAACCAGACTTTGTTAGTGCTTGCAACTAAGGTGGGCACTTGGAGACACACATGATTACAATTATCCTACGAGGCCAATTGTACGTAGTGGGTCTTATTCCCCCACACCTTGCAGCCTGATTGTAGTGTCTATTCACGTATCGTACGTGGGTGTCAACATTTCCACGGTCTATGATCACAATGAGGAATAGTGAAAAGAAAAATGTCATCATTTTCAAGTAGTATTTTTTTTTAAAAAAAAAAAAGAAAAAAAAAACAAATGGATGTGAATGTGTCGTATAAACAAAAATGCTACTTGAAAATGTCGAGTAGCATTTATCTAATGAAAAAAGGGCATTATATGTGAAGAAAGAGATTCAAACAAATTATTTAAATAAAAAAAAAAATGCTTGTCCAATACCTGAAGAGAAGCATGCATGATCAACATATATTTCCAAGTCACTCTAAAAAAAAAAAAAACATATATTACCAAGTCAAAAACTAGGACCTCTGACTTTATGTTATCCTACAAGATCGCGGGACCGAAGCTTCAATGCATCTATAAGAAAGGCTTGTCTTGCTCTCATTACCAAGCACAAAGCAATTCTAACCTTAGAAAATGGCATTCTTTTCCTCCCATTGTCTTGAATTTCTCTCATTCACCTTCTTCTTCTTAAGCTCCAGTATTTTCCTCTCCTTTGCGTCACAGGGCACTGAAGCTCGGGGGCGCCCCATCTCTTCTTTAATTACCAAACAGCTTTTTGATACAATATTTCTACATAAGGATGATACTGCTTGCCCTGCCAAGAACTTTTACCCCTACGATTCTTTCATCCAAGCATCCAGATACTTTCCCAAATTCGGTACCGCAGGAAGTTTAACCATGCGCAAGCGTGAAATTGCTGCTTTTCTTGCTCAGATATCTCATGAGACCACAGGTGGGTGGCCTACCGCACCTAACGGACCTTACGCTTGGGGTTTGTGCTTCAAAGAGGAAGTTAGTCCGCAAAGTGATTACTGTGACTCCAGCAACACAGAATGGTTGTGCTACCCGGGCAAATCCTACAAAGGAAGAGGCCCCATTCAACTCTCTTGGTAATATTTCTTACGTGACTAATTAACTATAGCATCTCATTAGGAAAATACTCCATTTAAAGAGGAGAGAATTTACGTGTTATGCATGTTGGTCTTATATTTCTTCAAGCAAATAGCTAGCTGATTTTTTTATTTTTTATTTTCATTGCAGGAATTTCAACTATGGTCTAGCTGGGAAGGCTTTGGGGTTTGATGGACTTAGGAACCCAGAAATCGTAGCAAACAACTCTGTAATTGCATTTAAGACAGCTATATGGTTCTGGATGACAGAGCAGAAGCCTAAGCCCTCATGTCACAATGTCATGGTCGGAAGATATGTCCCCACAAAAGCTGACATAGCTGCCAATCGGACTGCCGGATTTGGGTTGGTGACCAACATAATCAACGGCGGGCTTGAGTGTGGAAAACCCAATGATGGACGGGTGAATGATCGGGTTGGTTATTTCCAGAGATATACTAAGCTGTTTAATGTTGATCCTGGACCTAACTTGGATTGTGACAATCAGAAATCCTATTAACAAACTGTTATTGTTGCTCTGTTTCTTTATGTTTTGGGCTAATGAATTTTTCCATTATGTATTTTATTATATTTGATTTTCTGTGAGATTTGAAGATCAACAAAGTAATACATCATGATGCTCAAAACATTTATAATGGAATGGTTACAACTTACAAGAAAAAAGAATCAAAGGAGAATGTGACAAGGGGTGATCTCATTACCCATTAATATACTCCATATGTTTGTCATTCTTTTGTCCATAGTGCATGGCTTTGTTTCTTCTAAAATCATACTTACCAGTCTCAATTTGTTGGGTGGTTCCGCTATCTTCAGATAGCCAAAATGGGTAGCTCTTATATTGGCTATGAGAGTGGTTCAGTTATTCCAAACTCTTTCATGGGCTTAGTTCATCCTCTTCATGTCCAACAAGGCCTGCAAAGGCCCAACAAACCCTTTGCCCAACACTTACCGGACCCCTTCAACATTCTTGATGGGGAATGAGTTAGGATTGGATCACATGGACTATCCTCTCTCCTAACTAGGACCCTCTATGGGCCTAGACCAACTTAGGCCCAAGTCTAATAACTTATACACACTTGGGCCCAAAGTCCAACAACAACAACGGAAAGGCCTTGTGATTAACTCTGTAAGGCTAAAACACTAACTAAATGGGTCAGAATTTGAAAAACAACTTTTTGTTAAAAATATTTCTTGAAAACGGATCAAAACTCCGTTCTTGTGGCGTTCTTCACAAAAACTTCAAGAACTCCATATATATATATATATATATAGTATTTTGTAACAAAAATTCCTATGAAACTACTTTTCTACAAAATTTTCTTTGGAAAAGCAATAGTCTCCTGCTAAAAATAAAAATATTTTGAATAAACTTAGTTGCAACAATCTAAAGGTTATTTGCAATATCAAATAAGAAGGAAAACGTAAGAAAACGACGAAAACTTACTTTTCTACACATTTTCTTTGAAAAAAAAAAAAAAAAACTTAGGCTACAATTGAATAGTTTGGAAGAATGAACATAATGTCAACAAATCTTTAGGTTAGCTGAAATAGAAAATCAAAAGGAAAACAAAAGAAGATAACTCATAGTATGGATTTTGGGCTGGAACGTTTTCTTCTCTGTTTATGATTAATCGTTTATCGCCTACCAATTGCCACTGAACAGTCACCGACTTCTAGTGGTCGATAGGCGAAATAAAAAAAATCATTTCGAGTTCGGTTCGGTTCGGTAGGTGATATAATTTTTTTTTCATCGGTTAACCGAACTGATTTTTTTAATTTGAAATAAAATCACGTTGTTTTATTTGAAATGAAACAATGTCGTTTTGGACCCTTTACACTATATATTCATCTCCCCTCCCCCTCTCTCTCTCTCTCCCTCTTAACCCAATAATCCTAATTTATCACCTTATCTCTCACCGAATAACCAACTTAACCGACTACCTATTAACCAACTAATCGATTAACCGAAAAAAGTCGAAAATATTCCTTATCGGTATGAAGTCGGTTAATTACTCGACTTAACCAACTTTCTTGGTTTGGTAGGTGAAAATGCCCCTACCAACACCGACCGAACCAATACCCACCCGTATGTTTATTGCTGGAACAAGTGAAGACAAAATTTTGGGCATTGCGAATAGAGATGGTCAGCGAGATATACATGGGTTTTAAAGCGAAAAATTAGGGTTAGGTTATTAATTTAGCTAAAAGACCAAATAGATGAGTCTAAACACTAAGCCCAAGACAATGGGCTCAAGAGAATTGCTCACATGCAATTCTAACGCTTCATCGGCATTGTAGACCTTGATTCAGCTCTACACTCGAGGCACCTACTGGCAAGCTCAGCAACTGCTCAAAGTTGTCTTTTGTCTCCTTCCTCAAAACCTCAGCATTGAGATTTCAAAAAGGAAATCCCCTTAAACCGATGACACGAAGCAGGTATTAAGGCTCCAAATATCCAACTGTGCCTTGAAAATTTTGCATGTTAATTGTTGAGCTTGATAATGAAGTTTGTAAAATTAAAATAGATTAATGGATTGTATTAGAGTATTTATGTTATTCTCATATCATTTCCTTCCTTATTTAGATTAGCTTTACTTGATCATCACTCATAATTTCTCTATAAATAAAGACCATTGTAATGCATATCAATATACTTAATACAAGATATAGCCCTTAAGCTTCATCAATTTCTCTCTCTGATTCCACTCTCTTCTCTCTTTCATGTTCCCATCATATATTTCTTTCTATCGACTTAATGAGTTCATACATATTCATAAGGTACAATTTTATATGGAAAGCTTATTTCTGATCAATTTGTAGGCATAGCTACATCTTCAAGGACAACGAAACAACCTTTCCTTGCACAGTACTCATCTGTAATAGAAATGGTTTCTGCAATAAGATTGTCAACCACATCATGATTATCTCATACAAAATCTTACATCCAGAGGATAAAACTATTGCCTGTATGACGTATGAATGTACATATGCAACTTAATTAGGAACATATTTCACAAAAAAAAAAAAACTATGCTTTGGTCATTACATTGGGTTGTTTCACTCCACATGACAAAATCGGGGGGAAGAAAGAGAGTAGGACGCATCAAAGTCACCAAATTTCAACATAGGCCTGCCCTTGTGATCTTCAATCTCTTTACAGTGGACAAGAACATCCTACATAAATTAACCAGAAGAAGAGCCATATATACATTAATTGATGCAAATGTGAGAGAAGGGAGTATATATATATATAAGAGAAGGGAGCATAAATGAACTTACTCCCAAGGAACATCCCCAACCATCATCAAATCCCCTTCTTCATCTTCATAAGTTAACACATGACATTTCTCAGGATGCACTACACTATCCACCTCAGCTCCCCCTGTTCCCAAAAAATCAAACCATTCCCACTTTCTACCATAAGGACCAGTTCATCAATTTACTACATTAATAAAAACATAATTAACTAGATAGATATATCGAAGCATCAATCTGGAAAAAAAGAAAAAAAGAAAAAGAAAAAGAGAGTTGCTTAACAGAGAATGTTAGTGTTGAACATATGGTCAAGAGTCCTGATTAAGTCATCGTAACCATCGTGGGCTAATAAGTCCAGCTTTCTGCCAATTGGAATGCCTTCCATGTAAACCTTGACAAAGAAGGTGGTGTGATCATTGCACTCATTTCCTTCTGCTGCAACTGACTTAACTGGTAGATAATCCAACGTTTGCTCCCTGATTAATTAATAAAAAAATAAATAAAAAAATGAGAAAATTATTTGAGAAATTAAGCGATTCTTGATCATTAGAGTGGGTTGATGGGTTATGTATATACCTTGGAATAGAAGAGGATGAGATACTAAGTCCAAGCCTAAGATCTGTGCTAAGGTCTCTCTTGAGGTGTGGGAGATCAGAGGATGCGGTAGAGAGAGATGGGTGTTTACTGCTGTCAATTGAAGATGAACAAGAACTACTACTTCTCCCCATTGTAAGATGTCACGACAAAGGAAGCCGCCACCCTACGTTTGAATAAATAGAGAGAGAGAGAGAGAGAGAGAGAGAGAATATATGAGTCTATTCATGAGATATGAATGTGTTGGGCGGAGGGGGCATTCTTTCAAACAACTGGTCGGCCTGAAATGCTGTGAGGGTAGCCGACAAGCTCACGCGTCGAGTAGGAACTAGGAACCAACGTGGCATGTGTATCATAATTTGCACTTTAACTTAATTACCTCAATGCGGTTCATGTGCATATTTTAGGTTGATGGTATAAGCATCTTTTACCATAAAAAGGCATTTGCAGCGATTGTTTTGAATAATTATATATATATATATATATTCAAAATTGAAAAAATATATAGGAGATAATCAGATTGATTTGTCATAAGCATTATTTAATTAAAAGAGAAACAGGAAATGCAATATTCTGCAACATTTTTCAACAATTACCGGAAGTTGAAAATTGTCAGCAATTGTAAAGACAATATTCTCTGAAACAGTAAAACGTGTAGTTAATTGATGTCTCCTTTTGCTCTCTCGGGGGCGTCCACAAACAACATCATACGTGCTTGAGGAAATGAATGTAGACTAGTCTTCGGATAGAAAGGCATGGATTCTTGGAATTCTTTTTAGACATCCTCAAACACGTATTAAAATAACCGCATGCCCTAAATCGTCTCTAAATCAAAGTTCAATGGATATGATTATCGTGTTGCGCATTGGGGCTTGCGTATGTATAATGTATCCATGGGCACACACACACACATAATTATATATATTATATATAATAGTGTATTGATAATGCTGAGGCTACGTGTTGTCTACGTAGTTTAAACATGATTTATTTAATAATTATTGACAAACCTACAGGAAATAATTAAAACTTCAGGACATTTTGGACACCCTATTAAATATTTAAGGGGCCCTTGTGTTTCTCATACAAATTTAAATGAAAACGAGGGGCGTCAATTTCTATAGAAGCGTCAATGAACTCGGTGCATATTTTCTTAATTTTTCATTTGGATATAAATTAAAATTAAGAAGAAAAAAACAAACATATATAATAACTTTAACTTTTAATTGTAACACTCTTTTTGTCTGTACATTAGTATAAAATCTCTCTATATATATAAAATATAATATATATATATATATTATATATATATATAATATATTATATATATATTATACTATTTTACGCACCGCATCATAACATTAAACAAAGAAAAAATCTTTCTTGCTAATTAATTAATGTTTTTATTGAAAGAGGATACCTAAGATCCTATCATGGAGACAGGCTATCAACTCGATTTGTAAACACAAGGAAAAGATTGAAACAAAAAAGTCACCAAAAGCATTTACAACATCAATTGCTTCTCGACGAAACATATCGCACCCACGTTTCAATTCACGTGTATAATGCTTATGATGCACCTCTCTCTCTCTCTCTCTCTCTTCTCTCTCTCTCCTCTCTGATAAATTGATGATTAGTCAAATTCATCCTACCCTGTTCTTTCACAAGGGTAACAAGAAAAATCTTGCTTGGACCTAAAGATACGCCTATTGCTAGGAAAAATGGAAGAAGTTGCAACAAGTGAAAAGGAAAAGGAAGATGTTCCCTACCCTCCCTACCATGCTGTTGCTTCAATTAACTATCATATGTTTGTTGGTCTCTTAACAATAACAGTGTGGTTATTTTCGTTGAGCTTAAAAAGCATGTTTAGTGTCTTGGACTCTTAAGACCAAATCTCTTTCCCTTTACCTCAATTCTTCCTTCCTTTCAATCTATCTCTATCAACGTACATATGTCGAATTCTCCATCTTTTTCTCAGTCAAACTAAGAATTGCTTTTTAATTCCCCCATGAAAGTTTGTCCCCGAGGCCAAGCCCTACTGGACGGCATCACCCCATATATGATGGGGCTATTTTTTCTTTATGGACCCTTTCCCTCTCTTCGCAATTAGTTTGCCTTCAAATCCTCTACTCGTATAAAAAAAAAACAAAAAATCTAGGCGCCCCGTAATTCATCAATGTTCCTGCTATTGGCCGCCTATATATAGGCATTAGGCTCAAACATTTTTTCTCCCCTACTGCCTCTTTTTAAGATCCAGATCGTTTGTTCCAGTGTTTCTAGTGACTAGAATAATATCTTTGCGCATTTCAAGGAGGATTGTGTCCATAGTTATGCAGCGTTTTTTGTGTAAATCAATGCATACTTGGAACGTCCATTGCATATGTCACCCACTTGTGTGTATGCATAAACTAGACGACATTCAAGCACATCCTAAATAATTAAAGCACTTGGTCCACTGCCCCCCATATTGACATTTCCCAACTTTCCCCCCTCCCCCCCAATATTGAGATTTCCAACCCCTTTGTTGTCTTGATTGTTAGCAATTCAGATAATAAATTTGAAAGAGTTAATAACTTAATACAAGACCCACCCGTCCAAGCAAATTTTGGACTACCCACACACATGCTTGGACAAATAGGCCCTATAAAAACTCTCACATTTACTGTGTCTAGAAAACAAATTGATGAAAATCCAAATCCACTGTCCCATGATTTAAGCATCCATAATTACTAGATTTAGGGCCACACGACTACAAAGAAAGCAAAAGTAACACGACAACAATAAATCATGCATCACTTGTACTGCGTGTGCGCTTACCCATCACTGCACGATTAAAAGAGAAGTTCTGTAAATTTCTCTCAGAAGAGCAAATATTGGAAATGACATGAGTAGGGAATCGTTAATGACACGACCTAATAATTACAAGTCAAATGAAACCCTAAGCAAAATGCCTTCAAAGAAAAAAATAAAAAAAAAAAAACCACAAGACAAAACAAACTCTCCACAAAAAAGGATACCAAAAAACCCCCATAATGAACAGATGAAGATAAACTCCCAATCGGTGAAAGCGCCACATCAATTTCCCAAGTTTCCTTAAAATCTGACACTAGTTGTATGCATGCTGCGATAGGAAATCAGTCACCTCAGATGCAACCTCATAAGCACTCTCAACACATCGACCCAAGGCTACACCGGATGTATAGTTGCCCCCAAGAAACAGCCCTTGAGACCCAGTATCTCTGAGAGCAGCTTTTGCAGCATCTAGGAGATCAAAATGACCAATCAAGAACTGTGGAATGGCTTGTGGCCACACCCTCACACCCAACACAAGTGGATCCTTTGCATTAGGGTTTATGAGAATTTTTCTCAAATCTCGGTCTACTGCTTCAACAAGTTCATTCTCCGGCTGTCATTGAAATCCATGGCATTAGGAAGACTTGAAAGAAAGAAGAAATAAAACCATATTTACAGACAAGGATCCTCCTATTTTATGGTCAGGATTTTATTGTGTTGCTCATTTAATGGTTACATAATGTCTCGTCATTTAACATTTTTAAAGGACATGACAACATATTCACATGGCGTTATGTACCATTAGATATGTCAAATAAAATCTTGACCATAAAATGTTTCCTTTCCATATCAAGTGAGGATCCTATTTGGATATTTACCATCTAAATATAATAAATCAAAGCTCAAAGATTATGCCACTGAAAGTTAGACCAGCCATTGATTTTGACATGCAATTGCTAAGCATATATGTTGAACTAAGGTCATATAAAAAATAAAAAATAAAAGAACAAAATGAAAAAAATAAAAAATAAAAAACATCTTCCTTTCTCTTTTCTTTCAAATTATCTTTTTTTGATAAATAAGTTGAATTGCATAATTCAGTCATTGGTGAACACCCACCTAATAGTGAACGAGAAAAATCAATTTGTTTTGACCCAAATAAACCATCCATACCACCAAAATACCACTATAACCACGAAGTGATCTAACTGTCCTACCTTGGACAAAATTCCAGGATTTGTAGCCCCTCCAATGTAGTTCAAAAGCAGAACCCTTCCATCTGGTGCTCGACTGGGGAAAAGTGATGAGCTATATATAGTTCCTGCAACACCAAAGAAAATCCACATGCTGAATTTGGTAGGAAATTTTCAAAGCATCCTTAACAGAATATTAGTTCTTACTATCAAACTTTTGACTGTTGCATCAAGTATAACCAGATGTTAAATATGAGTCACAGCCATAACTAACGTGTAAATTAAAGCAAATATACCTAAAGTTTCTACCCCTTGGCTGCGTGGATGCAATTGACCAAACCCCTTTAATTCACCATTTATAAGGCATTCTGTCCGAATTGCTTCTTTTGGATATGAAATGGACACGGCTGCAACTGGTGGGTAATAAAATTTTGAAAGTGCATCTGCAGCAGCAGCCTGCAAAAAAGCAAATAGGTGGAAGAAATGATTATTTTTTGATAAGTCAATTTTTATTAAAAACAAGAGTGCCCCCAAGTAAATAGGTGGAAGAAAATTATGCTGGTCTCTGCTACAAATTAACGAATTAAGGAACAGCAAACAGTGCCTTCTATAGTGCAATAAATGTATGATTTCATTAGCCCAATAAATAAATATTATTTATATAGATGGGCCAATGCTGCTTCGAACTTTGATTACACACCATCAAGGACCATCTCACAAGGTATGTATCATCAACAAAGCTTTGACTGCTGAACAAATATGGGATAAAAACTATCAGGAACTAAAATATCTGAAGTATTTCTAAGAGACTGCACCTTAAAGATTTACCAGCTCTCCCTTTGAAGGACTCAATACACTATAAACTATAAAATAATTTACCATGTAATTAAGTTTTAATTTAACGAACAAAACTAGGGCAAATAATCTGTAGTTAACCAAAATTTTGAAGAGGATTAGCTGCTTAACTGATACGGTGAAATTCAAATAATACCAAACCAAACTAAGAATGATAGTAAAGCTTAGTGTAAACGCTAGTGCTGGATAACTTTAGGGCATACATTCAAGACAAAGTCTTAACCATATATCCAACTTCCCTTGTCAATGAAAACGAGTCAGAGCAACCTGTAAGCACTAATTCAACATGGCACAAATTCTTTCTACCAGTTTACCAAACAGCTAACTAAAAATCAGTCTAGTAGTATGACAGAATGTCAAGTAAACAAGAACAGAGCTTCAGTGAACCAGAACGCATAAACCACATGCCACCTTTCTTTTATGACCTCTAACACACTGGCTATCTCAAGGATATATAAACAAATTTTGCAGTCTGGACATAACAGTGTCTATTAATTTTCTGCTCCTCGGCCTCCACCTTGCAAAATCTGATGTAGCTCAGAACCTGATCTAAATTTTAATCTCCATTACCAAAATATTGATTAATTAATGTTATCATATTATTATCTGTCCATCATATCACTGAAATAAATGTGTCCTGAATTTAGTGGACTGACACAATCTTTGTAGAACAGAAAAAAAAAAAAAAAAAAAAGTGGGGGGGGGGGGGAATCTCAAGGTAATATGAAACCCAAAATATATTCAAAAAATCAAGGAATCATCTTTCCAAAAATAACAACAAATAATTGAAAAAGTGATGGCTTACCTAAAACAGATATTTTTACATTAAAAAAAAATATATTTTTATACTATAAATCAATTGCAACCAATCTGAATCACATTTAAAAAAAAAAAAAACTGAACAGAAGATTAGACCTCAAACATAATTAAGTTTCAAAAATTCCACTAACAAGAGCAGTGATAAGATGACCAGTTCTAAAGAGTTATTCAAGAAAGGAGCGTACAGATAGAGGACGCAACAGACTACTTGCAATTGAGGAAGGAACAGTCATGACAACACTTTTACTCTGAAGAGAAACCAATCCTTGTGGTGTTTCATACGTCAAACCATACCCTCCTTTATCTAATTTTCTGATACTTGAAAGTTTCCAAGACAATTTTACTTTCTTACCCAACCTGCAAACAAAATCAGTCAGAAATCACCAATTCTCAAAATTAAAAATTAATTAATTTAAATAAAAAAATAAAAAAAAAGAAGCACCTTGAGGAGAGAACTATATAGTTTTTTTTTTTTTTAATCTATAAGGTGGGAAGGGGCAACCAGTGTAATTACCCCCTTGGGCTTGACCATCAAGGTTCCCGCCCGCTGTGGAATGTTCGGTTTGAGCCATAGCTACTGCCTTGGAAGGCGAGCCCGTCACCACAGCCCCACCAAAGTGCAAGTTGGTAAAGTCCCTTCTTAGTAGCATCTGGTTTGCAGACAACTACCGCAAGCGGGTTCAAACCCGTGACCACTATATAGTTAACTTTGTCATTGCATAATGATAACTGACCTTCCAACTAGAATATTTATCCTTTTTCCAACTAATGATACCTTGTCGAAATTGCATCTGGCAACATAGCAAGTCCCTTCCTAAAAGATCCAACCGTTTGGCCCTTTGGCTTAGGTAGACGCCTACAAGCAAACTAAATTCAGAGCATTGAACATAAATTTATAAATGGAATCATAAAAGATAAGCTTCAATGAATGAATACTATTACGGATCTCGAGGTTGCTTGGGAACTTTATTTCTCTCCTGGATTGTTTTGAAAGTGCCACCAATGATACTACCACCATTCTGCTCTAGCTTCCAAACCTTTCCAAATGCTGCTTTCATACTTAGTTTTGAAGGATCACCCGCATAGACACCTTCATATGACAAAATATTTCAGGTCAATGAAGCAGCCACAGAACCAACTGAAGAGAAAACAAGTCATGCCATGCATATTCTTTGAAAAAATTCTACAAGGAAGAATAGAGAATTCAATGACAATGCAGGATGAGCAGAGGTTGATTGACGATATAGGCTAGGCTGTAGGTTGTAACCTGAACAAAAGGGCTCTATCAAGCGTTCAAAAACCTCATCACCAAGATTACGACGCACAAACTCTTCAATTGATTCCTCATGCCCCTGTCACTTTTGTCATGAGAAATCCACTTTTAAGAATGCACGAGTATTGAGTGTGTGTTCGATGTACATGGGTATGTATATTTGGCAACAAAATAAATAAATAAATAGAGTTAATGATAAACAATTGAGGAGAAGAGGACAAACTGGAGGAGGAGGGCGAAGGCCAAGAGCACCAAAGCCGGCCCTGAGTTTGCCCCCAATGCTCATCAAGTCAAAGAACGCGAGGTCAGTCGGCTTGGAGGGGACTGGCCTTAATTTCCCATTCCACAACACAAAGCGAGGCGCATTTGGATCACCCAAAACTATGTCATCCGTCAACCCACTATCCGCCTACAAATGTAAGAAAAAATAACAAACAATTCAGCCAAAATAAATTCTTTTACCAGAAAGATGAACACATAGACCTCAGACATAAAGAGAGAGAAAAAAAAAATCAAGAATAATCAGATTCTACACGAATGGAGAACAATTAAATCATGAGGATAAGAACATCTAAAGTACCGCTACCTACGCTAACAATGAGGCCGGAATGTACACAGATTTGAGAACGAAAGGGTTTAGCATCGAATTATTAAAGAAATTGGAAACCCTAGGAGGATAGGAAGTGGGAGACACGCACCACCAGGGTAAGCATGGGATCAGAGGGCTGGAAGCTATTGGGGCCCTCTTCCCAGAGATAACCGTCCCTCTGGACGGTGATAATGTTGCCGCCAACACGGTCTCTGGCCTCCGTGACGATGAGGTTAGGAGCAACGCTGGAGTGCTTGGTGGCGAGGGCCTGAGCGATGCAGAGGCCGCTGATCCCGCCGCCGACGACGACGCAGTCGACCGAGTCGGAGTGTCCGCCTGGAGGCCAGGAGGAGGAGGGAGAAGAAATGGCAGATTCCTCCTTGGCAATCGAGCAGCGAATGCTGTTGCGTCCGTGGGGAAATGGGTAAGAGACAGAGGAGGAGGAGGACATTGGGCGAAGAAGAAGAGGACATTGGGGGCACCAGAATGACGGGAGGTCCGTCAGTGTGCTCATGGCCATAGAGAGATAGATAGGAACCACCAACAACTGTTTCTGTTATCTTCAAACAGAGGGAGATGGTATTTTTGACGACTTGTGTGTAATGCGAATAATGGAATAATGGATTACTTATTGTATGCACCATTACTCATGGTCCACATACGGTGCCTACCTTGAGGATCCACCGCAATTTCGTTGAAATTGCCAAGCCCCCAGTTTTGAGAATATAGTCCATTCGTGGTAACTAACAGCCTATAAATTAAAGGATTAGGGTTTTTTTTCAAATTGGGTTGGAGGAATTTTCTTCGGGATTTGTTAGAACATCTTTTAGAAATTTTTCTAAGGTCCTTTTAAATTTTTTAAAATTTTTTTAATTAAATTGGGGCCCACTTTTAATTAAGAGGTGGGCCCCAATTTGATTTAAAAAATCAAAAAAAATTCTAGAAGGACCACTAGTAAATGCATAAGCATTTTTCACTTTCTTCAACTTCATCTATAAAAATGTCATGTGTCATTTTGCAATTAAAAAATACATGTGCGTCTTACATACAAAAAGACACATGACATTTTTATAGATGAGGTTGAAATAAGTGAAAAACTCTGTCCTAAATTAAATTACACGCGTAACAAAATTTTGAAATTCAAAAAAAATTTAAACGCCTCCCGTTTTGTTTCGAACAAAAACCACTAGATTGGTCTATCCTTAGCTGACATAAGCGTATGCGTAACCAAAACTCTTAGGAGTAATAAAATTCTTTGATTAATAATGATTCAATTAATTTTTTTTAATATTGTAAACTCACCTATAACTATTAGTAGAAAATTTGAAGAGCAAGTAGTCTCAATCCTAGTAGAACAAGTAAATCTAATCATAATAAGGAATAAAATAATTACAATCATAAAAAATGAAGAAAATAAATACAATCCTATAAATAAAAATAAATTAATTAATTAATAAAGTCTGAATGGAGGTCAAATAGAATCAAAATAAAATAAAAAAATCTCTAACTTGCGGTAACGTGGGTATCATTAATGCGCCGGCTTAGTGGATCTTCTTGAACATTCATTCTTGAACACTCGGGATGAATCCTTGAGTAAGACTCTCGGGATCGAATTCTCGAGTGGATGCTTGAGAGGTGTCTCTCGGAACACACTTCTTGGATCAGTGATCGGGACTACTACAATCGGATCAATCGAGAACACTGTAGCATCCTACATCACTCGTCCTCACTCTCTCCCTCTTTAGAAAATTGTGGTGGGGATTGAACCAAAGTAGCTTGGCCATCGTCAATGTGCGAGGGACTAGGGCTGTATACGAGTCGAGCCAAGTCGAGTTTTGCATGTTCAGGACTGGCTCATTTAAGGAAACTGATAATCGAGCCGGGCTCGAGCTCGAGCCGAGCTTAAAACATTGTGTCCGAGCTTGGCTCGCTAGAACACCCGCAAGGCTCAGGCTCGAGCTCGGGCTCAAGAAAATCAGTTTGCCGAGTCACGAGCCGGCATGACTCGATTAAAGCTCGAAAAAAACTTGATAGTTTTGCTGAGCTCGAACCCGAGCCGGGCTTGGGCTCGAGCTCGATAAGGCCTTAATCGAGCAACCCGGCTCGATTAAGGCTCGAAAAAAATACAACAAATTTAATGAGCTTGAGCTGGGCCGGGCTCAAGCTCGAGCTCGATTCAAAAGCCCGATTAGACTTTAACTGAGCTACTCGGCTCGTTTAGGGCTCGGTTAATTGTTAAAAAGTTGCAAAAATTCTAGATGGTTATTTGCTAAAAAGTTACAAAAATTCTGGAAAAGCTTTAAAACACCTGAATTGAATTCAAGAACAAAAAAGCCCCAAAAACCTGATTCAAATTCCATAATTCAAAATCACAAAAGCCTCTAAAAACCTGATTCTAATTCAATCAATGTGTTAAAATGTTACAAAATTTTCAGACGGCCTCTAAAAAACCTGATTCAAATTCACAATAAAAAATGCCCCAAAAACCTGAATCAAATTCCATCATTCAAATCACAAATTCCTCAAAAAACCTAATTCAAATTCAATCACTGAAAATTTAAAATATCAATGCCAAAGCGTTCAAGTAGTCAACCTAAAACAATTATAATTCAAAAGTAAAAACATACACAAATAACCATAATTCAACCTTAAATCTAATTATTACAAGAAACAACATAAAAACACTAAATTTGTAATCTACAAGACTACAACTCACACCTGTCAACCTAAAATAATTACAACATAAAAAGTTTACAAACAAAAGAAATACAAATCAATCAAATGACAATAAAAAACTTACCCAAAATCTAATTATTACAAACAACATAAAAACACACAATTTATAATCTAGAAGACTACAACACATATCTGCATGAGTAATCAAATTAAAACAACAGATTACAAATTAAATAAACACAAACAATAATAATAAATTTACAAGGAATCAAACAAATTAAACCCTAAATCTAATTATTACAAATTTACAACATAAAAATATTAAATTATAAATTCTTCAAACTCCCAAACTTGCCACTTGCCCCTGCATTCACTTAAAAAAAAAAAAAATTGGTTATATATTTTTACTTCCTTACATTGTTTATACAAAGTTCTTTAACCTTGATAAACATGTCAAGGGAGATTTCTCACTTAAGAGTTAGGAACATATATTTAGCATAATAGAGAAAACAAATACACAGAAAAGATGTATAAATTTTGTTTCCCCAACAAGCCATAGTCATATTTTAGGATTAGTATAAATCTGAAAGGAGAGTATAGGAGCAACATAAACAAACATTATTCAGTTCAACTCAACAGAATCTTGTCACATTATTCAGTTCAACTCAACAGAATTTATTGCAGCTAATAAAAAATCATATTTTAGGATTAGTATAAATATGAAAGGAGAGTATAGGAGTCAACATAAACAAACATTATTCATTCAGTTCAACTCAACAAAATCTTGTTACATTATTCAGTTCAACTCAGCAGAATTTATAGGAGACTTTATAAATGCAAAATATCAAATTCATCTATGTTGCTGCTAATAAAAAAACATGATATCAATCTTTAACCAATTATAGTATGAAGCGCCTAGGTACACAAACTACAGGAACTCCCATAAGACTAGAATCTGCCTAGCTTCAAAGAAACATAGAGAATAATTAAGTCAAAGCTATATATCCTACTAATAAATTAAACATCAAGTAACCAACAAAAGAGAACTGCCTAAACAGGAATTTCAACAAACAAGTGGTGTGCAATAAATTAAATTTGAAGAATTATACACACACACCATAAACCTAGGCAACAAAACCATACGGTGGAGTCTAAACCATGTCAAAAGAGGTCACATATACATGTACCAGAGTGATTTTTAATGTCTAAAAGCATAGTTTCACAAGTCTTCATTATGATTGATAACATTATGATATATCATTATGAAAATACAAATCCTAACATCCTACAAATAACTTAATATAATACTAGTAGAAAGAAGAACACCATAATTAGTAATTACTACATATTAAAGAGTTTAGGATGATGACAGCCACGGCACAGTTAATAATCAATTGCTATGCAAAAAATAGAAATCCAGATATTTATATTCAGCCCCTGCATTCACTAAAACAAAAATTGGTTAAATATTTTTTACTCCCTTGCATTGTTTATTCAAAGTTGTTTAAGCTTGATAAATATGTCAAGGGAGATTTCTCACTTAAGGATTAAGATGTATTTAGCATATTACCATACATAATTCAAATCAAAATATCACCTATAAAAATATTTAATCATAGAGCTAAAACCTAGAACAAATACATTAAAGTTTAAAATGAATAATTAGATTTAACATGAACTAAAATATTATCCAAATTAAAGTAACACTAGCTTAAGTGTCCAAATCAACAATTCTTAGGCACTTACAAAAAACTTTGGACAACATGGATTATAATGATGTTGGTAGGTCAACTTCAACCATTTTCTACAAAAAGAAACAGAAAATGAAGTTAACAAAATGTATTCATACTTCATAAATAAATAGTTAACACGAATTAAAAATTAACATAATAAAAGCCACTTACAGGTAGTGTAGATTGTTTTTTGATTCCATGAATTGCTCTCACCCAATTTGAATTGCATAAGAGCATTTGAACTATTTCAGTTGCTAAAGATGCTCTATGAGGCTCAATCACTCTACCCCCAGCACTAAAAGATGACTCTGACGCAACTGAAGTCATGGGAACAGCTAAGATATCCCGCGCCATCTTAGACAATATGCGATACTTCAAGGCATTAAATTTCCACCATGCTAAAGCCTCAAAGTTTAAATCAATATCTTCCTCAATGTCATCCTTTTCGCAAATATAAACATCATCTTCAAGATATATATCCAAGTCCGTTTTAAGAGGCCGAATAATGTCGCTGCTTCTGACATGTTCCAAATACCTTGATCTACCTGTGGGAACTTTGTGAAGAGGTGCTCTAGAAGAAACACTTGAAGAACCAGAGGTTTCTTGAGCACTTTGTAGAACAGATGAATTTTGATCAACCACATACAACTCATGAAGAGTAGACAATACATTATCAATATGTTTTGAAAGTTGATTAGCTGGATAAATGTAAAGGAAACAGAAGTTTATCAACTTCATCTTGTATCTTGGGTCTAGCACAGCAGCAATGGACATCAACAAATTAGACTCACCCCAATACTTGTCAAATTTCTCAAGCATTTTAGCAGCCATTGATCTCATGTACTCATTCTTATCCATACTCTTCTTATGCAAAACTTCTTTCATTCCCCAAACTTCAGACAGAAACAAATTTGAAGTTGGATAATCACTCCCAGAGACAATATTTGTCACGTCATTGAAAACTGCTAAGAGCTGGTTTACTTCCTCAACATTTTCCCACTCTTCAGGATTGACCTCCCACATAAAACCTTTGTCATTCCTACAATACCTTGGAAACACGTCTTTGAATGTAATCGCAGTAGCCAACATCATGTATGTGTTATTCCATCTTGTAGCGACATCCAACATTAATTTCTTTGAAGGCAAATTCAACCGTTTAGCAATATCACTAAACTCTCTCAACCTACCCTCAGATGCCACCACATATTTAATACATTGCCGTACCGAATTAGTTATGGTTTCAATTTCTGTAAGCCCCGCTTTTACCAATAAGTTCGTAATATGTGCACAGCAGCGCACATGAAATAATTTACCACCAACAGGCAAGGATTTTTTCAACTCTAAATCTTCCTTAAGAAGACGAATAGCAGCATCATTCGCACTAGCATTATCAGCAGTTATTGTAAAAACTTTTTCTTCAATGCCCCAATCTGTAAAACAGTCCCGTAGTGCATCAGTAATAACAACACCGGTATGAGGAGGAGGTACATTACAAAAACTCAAAATCCTCTTCTGAAGGAACCAATCCACGTCCACATAATGACAAGTCACCACCATATATGACACTTTCTACACAGAGGTCCACATATCGGTTGTGATGTTGACCTTATCAATCATACTCAACAATGCCTTCAACTTCTTCTTTTCGGTATTATAAATTTTAAAGCAATCATTCTTCACCGTTGCATGACTGATTTTCTTCCAATGGGACGTGCATGCCCTCATTAACTTGTTGAAAATATCATGCTCCATCATATTAAAAGGATATTCATAATAAAGTACCATCTGAACAGCAAGTTCTCTGACTTTGTCTGGCTTAAAACTAAAATTTGCCACGGTGCTGACATCACCAACCACATTTGGATCAATGGTCAAAGTCTTTTGCTTTTTGTTGGAAGCAATATGTGGGATACACACAACCAAATGCCTACTTAGTGTTGAGGTCGAACTTGAGCTAGAAACCGCAAACAGCCTCTTACACCACTTACATTGTGATTTCTTTACCCCATTAACTACCACATTATCAAAGTCATTCCAAACTGCGGAAGTCCTCCACCTCTCTTTCTTTTCATATGTCGTTTTTCCAGTATCCTCATTAGAAAGAGGAACCGAAATTTGAGCCGACTCTACAACATTTTCATTAATACCATCTCCTTGTGAGGCGTCTATAACCATCATATCTTCCCCAATATCTGAAATGCTATCAACTAAGCCAGAAGCAACTGCACTTGTATCCTCCATTACTACTAAATTTGTAAACCTATAATTTAATTTAAACCACCAAATTAAATTTATAAACCTTATGAAAACAGAATTTAATCTAATGTAAATTTAATTTCATACACCTAAATTTAATCTAATTTAAATTTATACACCTAAAATTCAACATTATTTAAAATTATATACATTACACCTAGAATTTAATCTAAACCACCAAATTAAATTTACTAACCCAATTAACAAAATTTAATCTAATTGAAATTTAATTTAATACACCTAAATTTAACCTAATTTAATTTAATAACAGAATTTAATCCAACCTAAATTGATACACTTAAATTTAATCTAATTTAATTTACTAACAGAATTTAATCCAACTGAAATTTAATTTAATACACCTGAATTTAATCTAATTTAATTTACTAAAAGCAATTTATCCACTGAAATTTAATTTTAATGACACCTAAATTTAAGCTCTAATTTAATTTACTACGCTTACTAACAGCAATTAATCCAACCGTAAACTTAATTTGATACCTCATAAGTTTAATTTACGTAACCTTATTACAGAAACTATCCAACTTAACTTAATTTGATACACCCAGGTTAAATGTCCACTAACCTTATTACAGAATTTAATTCCACCTAAATTGATACAACCTGAAATTAATCTTAAGTTTGAATTTACGTACACGCATTTAATCCACACTTAAATTTAATTTGATACAGCAATTACTCTGAATTTAATTTACTAACAGAATTTAATCCAATTTGACATTTAATTTGATACACCTGAATTTAAGTCTAATTAAATTTACTAAATAGACATTTAATCCAACTGAAATTTAATTTAATACACCTGAATTTAATCTAATTTAATTTACTAACCTTACTAACAGAATTTAATCCAACCCAAACTTAATTTGATACACCTAAGTTAAATTTACTAACCTTACTAACAGAATTTAATCCAACCTAAACTTAATTTGATACACCTAAGTTAAATTTACTAACCTTACTAATAGAATTTAATCCAACCTAAACTTAATTTGATACACCTAAGTTAAATTTACTAACTTTATTAACAGAATCTAATCCAACCTAAACTTAATTTGATACACCTAAGTTAAATTTACTAACCTTATTAACAGAATTTAATCCAACCTAAATCAAATTTGATAATCTAAGTTAAATTTACTAACCTTATTAACAGAA
>FXXK01000005.1:176364-178988 GCA_900184695.1 Betula pendula
TATCATGCCGTTAGATCACTAAGTTCACAGAAAATATGATCTAGTGCAATACACACGATAATAGTCTCAGTGAAAGTTGCCTTACAGCTGTTTCCCACTTATCTGATCCAACGGCTGTGATTTACACGATTATGATCCAACGGTAAGGATTTGCTTCCGCAAATTACGAAATCACTGTGTGTCGTCAGTCTCGAGCTGCGCACGGGCGTGCCAAAAACGAGGGGAAATTTTTATCCCTTGTGACCGTTTCCCATTGAACCCCACCTTGACGCACCCCTCGAAATAATCTTAACCGTTAGATATAAACTTCCTGAAGATGATTAATATCATGCCGTTAGATCACTAAGCTCACAGAAAATATGATCTACTGCAATACATAAGATAATAGTTTCGGTGGAAGTTGCTTATAGCTGTTTCCCACTTATCTGATCCAATGGTTATGATCGTTAAAATTCTGATCCAACGGTAAGGGTTTGCTTCGAAAATTACGAAATCACTGTGCGTCCTCAGTCTCGAGTTGCGCGCAGGCATGCCAAAAATGAGAGAATATTTTTATCCCATGTGCCCGTCTCCCATTGAACCCCACGCTGACGCAGCTCCCGAAATCATCGTAACCGTTCGATTAACACGCGCTTATGATGATTAATTTATTGCCGTTTGATTAGTAAGCTCACGAGGAATAAAATTTAGTGCAAAACACAGGATAGTAAGCTAGACGAGGTATGCGTTACAGCTGTTTTCCAACTTATGAGATCCAACGGCCAAAATTTTCTAACTTCTTCATCCAACGGCCTACATTTCGCACATGAAAACAAATAAAAAATAAAATGTTAAAAAATGATACCAGACCAGCGTTTTTAAGGACCACTTCTTGGTCCTTAAAACGCTGCGTTTTAATGCAATTTAAAAAAAAAGTTATTTAATATAATATAATAATAATCTGTATTAAAAATTTAAAAAATTGGATAAGTTTTTAAAATGTATGTTAATCACTTTTTTCACTTATTATATGTTAAAATTAAAAATGTATTAATTTGTTAAATTATATTAGTTTTTTAAATGCATGTTAGCAATTTTTCACTTTATATGTTAAAAAATAAAAAATGTATTAATATGTTTTATTATATTAAGTTTTTTAAAATGCATGTTAAACAACTTTTTTACTATTTTTTATGTTAAAAATTAAAATTGTATTAATCTATTTGTTATACTAGGTTTTATGAAATGCATATTAAGCATTCTTCAGTATTATATGTTAAAAATAAAAAAATGGTAGAAAATTATAATTTACCCCGATGTTTGGGGGCAATTCTCAATTTAGACCCAATTGTTAAAAAATTCACAATGTGCCCCCTCATGTTTTAAAAAATCAATTCGGCCTTCCGTTACCTAAAACGTCTAACTGCCGGTTACTGTTCATTCGAATTTTTATTATTTTTTTACTGTTCACAGTTTTTACCATTTAAAAAAAATTAATTAATTTTTTTTTTTTTTTTTTTTTTTTAAAAGACGGTTAACCATGAACAGTAAAAAATAATAATAAAAAATTCGAATGAACAGTAATCGGCAAGTTAGACGGTTTTATGTAACGGAAGGCCGAATTGATTTTTTTTTTTAAACTTGGAGGGGCACATTGTGAATTTTTTAACATTAGGCTAAATTGACAATCGCCCAAACATGGGTAAAAGTAATTTTGCCAAAATAATAATATGTTAATATTATACCAAGTTTTTTAAAATGTATTTTAAGCAACTTTATAACTAAGTAGTCTAAGTTACTAATTATAAATTATGTAAATATGTTAATTAAGTAACATAGACTACATAGTAGACTAATAAAAAATAAATTTTTAACCTTATATAGACTAGACTACATAGTACACTAGCAGTAAACTAACATTAATATGTTAATAAGTTAATAACTTACTAACTTTACTAACTTAGTATTATAGTATATATGTTTTACATTATAACATAAACTATGTAAGTTTGTAATATTGCATTAATTTTCGTATCATATGAATTTGTATATTATAACTTATATCACATTGTGTGGTTATAGCCTATAATCATTAATGACTAACTTCAAAATACTTATAACTTATATTAATTAATTAATTAATTAATTTAGTAATACTAAGTTATTATATACTAGAAACCAAAAGTAGCTATTGTAATGTGATTAGTTTTGCAGTTTCCTCTCTTCTAGCCTTCATACGGAGAAACCCCAGCCGCTCCCGATGTTTTGGGCGGAGGAGGGAAATCGCTCCCTCCTCCACCCCTCCCCCTTTCCTCCTCTCCCCTTCTCTTTTTGCCTCTTCGTAGGCAGCAACCGCTCTTTTGGTGGTCTTTCCTCCTCTTTGGAGGCTTATCTCTCCACAAGCAACTTTATCGACTCCCCTTCTACCACGTGGTGGCCGGTCTCCACCTCCTCTTGTTGCTCACAGCCCGGATCTACTTCTTTCGAGTTTTTAAATCTGGTTTTTTTCAAAACTAGATCTGTAAACTTTGAAGAATTCCACCACCTTACGCGCGGCACCTCCCTCCGCCCCGTCTTCAGTCGGTAGCTCTGCTTTGTGGATTTATTTTTTTGCATTTATTTTTCTATTTTCTTTAATTTTCTTG
>FXXK01000006.1:5341-38088 GCA_900184695.1 Betula pendula
GAAGAATCTGTAGGTACAGATATCAGACTAATCAACTTCTACAAGGATGCAGAAATCTTCCCAAATGCTAGTGCTTGAAATTTGTCCAAACACTTCTGATAGAAGTGCAGAGGCAAGATGAGAGGCATTAGTGAAAATGACTTTTGGCTCTTGGGACAAAGTTCATTGTGAATTTCTCTCATTTCTTTACATTGTACTAAAAATAACATTTTTGATGAACAATAATTGATTAATTTTCTCTTAGATGTTATTGGAAGTGGTCTTGGATGGCATTATAATGTGTTTGATATAAGGTTCAGGATTCAGTTTGCAATTATCCAGTTGGGTTGTGTAAAAGGACTTTCAATTGATTGATATTGAGTTACACCAGTATTTGCCTCACTTGCAGGGATATGTAATATGTTACTCCAAATTTATTCTGAAGAGAGTTTGCTGGAGTCCGTAATAGGGCATCTCCAATGGCAGTTTTGCTCAATTGCTGTTATACACATTGATGTGTGATGCTGTCATTCAAGATGATTACCAGTGTACCTCTACATGGAGATCAACATCAGCTATTAGGTGTCCAATTTATTTTGTTATTTTAGTAAGTAGACTTTTAGAAGATGATAATTTATAATAACTTATCTTTCCAGATACCATTAGGAGATCTGATAGTACTTGTATTTCATCTTATCTTATTTATTCTTTGTAAGTCATTTAAAGGATCTGAAAAAACTCGGGAGAGAATAATTATTTTGTTCTTCAAATTACCCTAAGAAGGTTTAGAATTCTTCCAAATATTCTATGGTTCTCGGATTTCTGATTTCTCAAAATATCCTACCCTTATTTTCTATTTCCTTGAAATAGCCTACCACCACAATCCATTTCCCCCATTCAAATCCATTGGGCCCAAAACCATCCCACATAATCCTACATATCAACGAAGGCAATATTCGTCACTAATTTGCTTTAAGGTTTGGTACTTCCCCAACACAAATAATAAGGCAGGAGGAACATTAGGGACAAGAATTATTATCTGTTGCCAATTGACAAGTTTTTGCATGTTATAGCGGCAAAAATGTGTTCATCACTATAATTGGCCGGCCAACGTCATTTTTAACCTAAAAATAATAAGGCAGGAGGACAATTATCAACACTACTTACTACTCATTGCTAATTGAAGGGTTTTTGCATGTTAGTGAAGAACAAATATTTGCTTTTTTGCAATTTTATTTATTTTCAGTTGAATGTTTGGTTCTTTAATATTATTTTTTGGTAAGAGCAAATATCCTGCAATCCAATTAGGATTTCTAAAAAGTTTAGGCAGAGAATGAGAGGGGAGGTATGTGGGGTTCAGGTGTCCTGTACTCTGGGTTGCCTAGAGCGCTTGAACCCAGGCCCCCTCTCTCATTCCCTACTCGAATTCCGTGAAATTCGAGCAGAGAATTCTCAAAAATTCCCATCCTTGCAATCTCCTTTCTTGCTTTTGTTTTACAAATATTTTTTTGCAATTTTTTTTAACCAATTATGGGTGCTTAGATGATGTAATTACTGCTTCGTTAATCCCATCAAGTTCTCTCTACTTTGAATTTTTTGGACCACTCATTAGGGATTCAGAGCGTTATTGATGCCTCACGTGAAAAGGAACTTGGCTTCATTCATCCTATTCGGAGAGGACCTCAGACACTTGCTTGGACTGTCCGAACAAGATAGAACCCGAGTGCCCTCTCACATGAGGCTACGCATTGCACACCCAATGGGTAAACTCATTATATCTTACTCTAGTTGGCTAGATAAGTTTCTTCCAAAGATTGATGGGTTATGTGACTTCAACTTGTCTTATATTAATATGAGCTGATTTTAAAGTTAATATGGAGAAATATATAGGAAAAGAGATCCAACCTAGTTTAATTGTTTTCTTACAGATATCTTGTTAAATCTCAAACAGTCATTTTTTTTTCTTGATTCTATCTAGTTTCCTGGTTTGCTTATAGTAACAACTCCATACAATAGGGAGCATCCCTAGATCAATATGCAATGCTACAAATCTTCAACTTCTAGATCTATCTAATAATTCCTTCAGCAGCACAATTCCCGAATGGTTGATTCCTGGGCCTTTTCAGGTGCTGGATCTAAGCACAAATAACCTCAATGGTACAATTTCAAATACATTTCAACACAATTGCCATTTACGATTTTTAGCTCTCAATGGAAACCAACTGGGAGGAGAGCTACCGAAATATTTGGCCAATTGCACAATGCTGGAGCTATTGGACGTTGGACATAACCGCATCGAGGGTACCTTCCCATTTTACTTGAAGAACACATCAATGTTGAAGGCTCTTGTTTTGCGATCTAACAAATTTTATGGGCCCATTGCTCATTTAAACCCCAATGCTACCTGGCCACTGCTTCAAATTGTAGATATAGCTTTAAACAATTTTACAGGTAGGCTTCCAATAATCCCCCAATCTAATTGGACGGCAATGATGGACCATGAAGAAGGGGCCCAATTCATGTTCGGTAAAACCATATATGGAATCATCAGTTATCAAGGTACAGTCACAATTACTATCAAAGGTTCACCGTTGGAGATCCAAGCTATCCACACCACCCTTGACTTTTCTTGCAACAATTTTGATGGTCCTATACCTGAAGAAATTGGAGAACTCACATTGCTTTGATGGTCCTAAATATTCTCAACCTCTCGCATAATGCTTTGACGGGTCAAATCCAACCATCTATGGGGAAATTGAGAAATTTTGAGTCACTAGACTTGTCAAGCAACGAGCTTTCTGGTGAGATTCTTGTGCAACTTGCTGATGATCTTATTTTCCTATCAGTTCTCAACCTTTCGTTCATTCATTTCGTTCAATGTTATTTAGCAATTCCATTCATCAAGCAATTTGCTACATTTTCAGAAACTTCATTCAAAGGAAACGAAAAATTATGTGGTTTGCCGTTGAATTCAAAATGCACATATGAGAAGCCACGATTGTCACCTGCAACATATGAAAAATCTCATTCGAATTCTAGGATTTTGATTGAGTGGAATTACATAAGTGCTGAACTGGGATTTATTTTTGGCTTTAGAATTGTAATTGGGCCCCTTATGTTTTGGAAGAGATGGAGGATATGGTATTACAAAAATGTTGATGACATTCTTTCCAAGATCTTCCCTAAACTGTATCTTGGAAATGAATATGTCGAAGATGAGATTTGGAGCTGAGGCACTTGTGATAATTATCAGGCATAATGCCTCTGGGTTAATGATGATTGACTCTTGTTTTTTTTGATTAAAATAAAAATTGGATCCATGTAATTGGATGCAAGCATTGTCTTAAGATTCAAGTTATAATAGTGAAGTAGTTGCCTGATGTTATATTTCTGGACTACTTATGAGACACACATGTGATGAGGAAGCAAAAGTTGGTCTTACTGTCAAATTTGTCTTGGTCAGTGTTTCATGTTCGCACTCAGCATTGGTCCAAAAATGCAAGATGACTAGTACGGCCATTCTTGATTACTTGATCCCTTCCTGTAGCCTGCAGGAGTGCTACATTTCGACAACTAGTCAGTAGATTAAAAAGAAGAAAAAAAAAAAAGAAAAAAGAAAAAGAAAAAAGAGAGTTTATTTCCAATTTGTTCCTTTTTGGACAAGTCTCCAGGGGTTTTTAAGAGTATGAATAGAGGGAACTTAACCCATAAATCCTCCAAACCTATTTGTACCCTCATTCATGAGGGGGTTTTCCAACTTTTATATATATACATATATATACATATATATTATGTTACATCAGAACACTTTTTTAAATAAAAAAAAAAATTTCAAAACATATTAAGAAGCAGAGGCAATTGTGAGATTTCTTAGCACTAATCCAAACTATTCAAAATCAGGATCACTTAGCAAATCGTGAGAGTTGACCGATATCTTGAGTGTCCTTAGTGTTAGAATATATTATGGAGTTCATGAATCCAAGATACAGTTGAAGTCTATCACCTACCTACAGTTGAAGAGTATCACCTAGTCACAATTGAAAGACACCTAGTCGTAGTTGAAATCTATTTGCATTATTCCTATTTTCCCTAATTCTCCTATAAATATAAGCATTCATATTGTAAATATCACCCAAGAAATAAGAGCTAAATATAGCACTTTGAGATTTATTTTGTAGACTTAAGTCATAAACCAAACTACGTAATTATATGTGTCTTTATTTATTCCGCTTTATATTTATTTGTCCATTGCATTATCTTTTTTTTCACTCAGTCCTTTTAAGTTATGAGCACACAAAAAAAATAAATAAATGAGAAAAAAACCTACAAAAGTGTCAACTCAATTCATAACTTAGCTAAATTGCTCGACTCTAACAATCTAATTAGAAGCACTCCCATCCTTCTTTCTCCCAATCTCTATATCTCAAATCAACAATGGTATGGATTCACCCTGACTCACACCTTCTATGCTTTAAATTTGTCAAATTGCCTCGAAACCAATAAAAAATAAAAATAAAAATTGAATGGGCCGATGATACCACGACCATTTTAGGAGTATGACTTATCATTTTAACGTAGACCAATCCTTTGACAATGGTTTGTCACAATCGTTTTTTAAAACCAAAGAGGGAGAGGACGTGAAGGCCACGAAGATAAAGAATGAGGTGTAACGTGTACTTTCTTTTCTATTTTTTTTTTTGTAATAAAGGCTGATCCGAGGGCTATTAACCCATGCCACATCAGAAATAATGTGATTGTAGTGTGAAGAATAACATTACTCAATGAGTAATGTTATTTAGTAGACGAGTAGATATATATGTCAACTTTTATATTTTATCTTGTGTTCACAAAAAATGATGTGGCTTTTCAAATCACCATTGAATTTTGATCCAATGATGATTTTAAAAGTCACATTACTTTTGGTTAATACAAGATAGACATGAGGGTTGACATATATTAATTATTCCTAGTAGACTAATATATGACTGTCATACAACTTGGATTATGTGGCAGAAAAAATTAGCCTTTAAATTTTTTTTTTAAATAAAAAATTTACAAGTACTGATTTTTAGTGCCACATCATCAAGATGTTTGACATTCATATAACAGTCTACCTATAGACTTACTATTTTTCAATTTTTAAATAGAATAATATTATACTTCACACCACAATCACATTATGCTGACATTGCAAGGGCTTAGGCTAGTAGCTCTTAGATTATTATTATTATTTTGAGAAATGCTACATTTACTTATATTGTCATTCTACTTTTTAAAATCACTATTGCATATGTGGGTTTTATGTGTGAACTCACATGGGACCTACAAATCTAATGGTGGTTTTAAAAAATAGAAGAATGAGAGAAGGATACTGATAGATGCCGTAACATTTTTCTATTATTTTTTAAACAAATGCTAATCTAAGGGCTATTAGCCTTGTCACGTCAGTAGAGTACAATTGTGGTGTGAAGTTTAACTTTCCTCTTTTAAATAATATGACAACAGATGCGATGCAACTAAATAAGAGTAATGTTGCTTTTCACACTTATTTATTGTCAGCTGATCTAATGTATTTTAAGCGGCTTTCCATGTTAGCCACTTAAAAAAAATAATAACTTAAAAAGAAAACTTTCAATCAAGATAGGCCGTAAAACATCACTTTTACAGCCTCCAATACTAATTTGCCATGTAAGTTAAAAGCATCAAATGCAATTAGGCTGAAAAAGGGTAAAAAGTATTAGATTCTATCCCTTCTCACCGCATAATATCTCTCAATCTTGTACAGGAAGTCTGGAACCAATCTCTCCTCAGTCCTCACCACATAATATCCTCAACAGCACAAACATGTGATCAAATCAAAACATCCAAAACAACACTTACAAAGCAACAAAAAAAAAAAAAAACACAAAGAAGCCTCCCACTTGCAACACTTACAAAAAAAAAAAAAAACAAAACAAAACAAAACAAAGAAGCCTCCAACTGTCCCACACACTGCAGCAAGCCGTGAGGCAAAAAAACCAGTCGTTACATAATTAACCACAGATAAAAAAAAAAATCATTTTTAATGAAAGAAAGTAGAGATTACAAAAAAAAAAAAAAAGGCAAAAAAATTCACCTAAAAGGTGGTGGCTTTGGGCAGTGCCTGTCAGAGGATTCCGGTTAAGTAGGCGGTGGTGTTTTCAAGTTTTGTGAGGTTTTGGAATAAAGTCTGTATTTTTTTTTTTATCAATTGGAAAGTTAGGTTTTGTCTGATTATGTTTTTGTTTTTATCCTCATAAAATCTAGCGTTTTCATGCTTATTGTAATTACGATATTTAGATGATGTGTCTTAATTTTATTAGGAGCTATAAAAATAGTGTTTTATAACCCATTCAGATGAAAAGGTCTCTCATACTTAAAAGTTTAAAACATGCAAAATAAGCAAATGTTAAATGTGTGTGAAGAGTAATATTACTCTTAAAAATAAAAGAAAAGTAAATTAAAACACGATACTTCAGCTGAAATGAAATCAACGTGATAAATGGTAAACGAGTGTAAAAGTAAGTACTTACTCACAAAATAAATTGTTGACTGAAAATAGGCAACTATTCACGACCATTTCTGACCGTCGATGGTTATGATCTATAATAGATAGACCTCATCAAGAAAAACCGGACCAATAATGAAAGTCGAAAGAACATGGGCAGGGGCATAGGACTCCACATCCAAAGCGCNGACATGTCTCAACGAGAGTCTTCATTGACACGAGCAAAAAAAGATTCACAGATTACTTGACGAACATGCATGGATTGGCTCTACCTCTGACACCACACACCACCCTCCCCTGTTTCTCTCACCTCTGCTTTAGATCTCTTCCTCACCTTTCGCTTCTCTCTTTGCAAAACCAAACCAAATCTTCGATACCCATCTGCAGGTTCTGGAATTACAAGCAGAAAACAAGAAGAAGAAGAAGTATTTCCCCTTTGAGAGCGAGTCGCAGAGAGTCTCCTTATGAGGTTTTGGGGGTGCCTCCCTCTGCAACTCCGAATGAAATCAAAAGGGCTTATCGTAAACTTGCTCTAAAGTATCACCCAGATGTCAATAAGGAGGTAAATTTCTGAATTAACCACTTAATCCAATATAAATATTCGTATTTTATTTTCTTGTTTATGGTGCATATAATTCTAAGTAGATGATTTTTATTGGGTAATTTTGAGTTCTGAACAAATGGGTACAGAATTAAAATTCTATCTTTACTTTTTTATTTATATATTTTTATTGATATCTGAGGTGTTTTATTTTGGTTATGTCAGACCATGTTCTTTTATTTTTGTTTTTCATGGTCGAAAAATTGAAATTGAAATCTTATCGAAAAGAAAAAGTGAATGTGAAATCATTGGAGGTGGCAGTTCTATCCTATAGGCTATAGTCATAGGTAATTAGGTGAAATAACTAAGGAATTTTAGGTTTGGTTACCTTTGAATATTAAGGACCTCTCTAAGAATGGCAATGAAAGTATAGAATTGAGAGAAAACCAACCACACAATTATGACACATTTAGGCAAAGGGAATCTGCAATAAATAAATCCAATATGCCATCCATGAGGAAGAAAAATGAGTGATGAATTTAAACTACGAAGCTCAACCAAAGTCATTATTAAGTAGAGTTCGTAATTTCAGAGGAGACCTCTGCAAATTCCTTAGATATGTAAGATTGAAGTGGGTTCGTTTGATGATTTTTTTTTTTTAAAAAAAACTAATAATAAAAAAATTTATATACGTAGTTTGACGTTTGCTGCTCTGGATGTGCACTCGCAGAGGCTGACTAATCGTTTTCCAAAGTTGGGGTGTACAATTTTCGTATGTCCTGTTTGTAACACATAAGTTCTGAAAGTCTCTACGAAGCCATCGGTAGGGACTAAGCTTTATACAAATGCTCCTTTTATGTACAAAACAGCCAAAGATATTGTGTTACTAAAGAGCTTGTTTTAGTTTAAATGTTCATTTTTTGTGTGCTTAGCGATCTCCATTTCGCCTCATATGTTTTTTTCTTGCTTTTTAGCCTACCTCAATTTATAGTTAAGAAGTTAGAAGAGCACCTGTCTAGAAATCAGAAACCATTTTTATGCTGCTAGCCTCACCACAAATGATATTAGCCTGGTTGAGCTAGCATGAGAAACTAATTGATCATCCTTTGGTGATCTCAACTTGCTTCCCATAACTTTGACTTACATTCCTGATAGTATCAGCATACATTCTCTTGTTTCTTATTATTGTGTATTTGGATGTTTTAAAGGAAGAAGGGAGAAATGTTTATCTCTTATAGGTTTTTTGGTAGTTTATCTTGTACTACAATAAATATTAGGGAAATCAGGTCATCAACCTTCTATGCTTTTTCGTCATTTTGAATTTAAGATCCTAGTTTTCAATTTGATAGATTTAAGACCTGAGTTTAGGTATATTCTAAATTTGAAACCTCTATTAGTATTTTTTGTTTTTAAAAACTGGTTGTGAAAATAAAATATGCCTCTTAGATTAAAAAAAAGAGAAAGAAAAAGAAAAAAGGCCCAACCATGGTGTTGGCCATGGGACACAACCCAACCATGGCTGGGTCATGCTCCCAGTCACCCATCGTGGCTCATGGCAACCCCCTTTGTTAGGGGGTGGCTTGAGGGGTGGCTCCACCACTCTGATTGGGGTGGCTGCTAGCCATCCCCTCTAAACGGGATAGACAAAAGCCACTCGCTAACAAAGAGGGTCGCCGCGAGCCACCATGGGTTGCTTAGGAATGGCTAGGTTGTGCCACCCTTGGCCACCGCCGTGGTTGGGCTAGGTCACCCAACCCAGTCACTTTTTTTTAGATCTGGCTTTTTTTTTTTTCGTAATTTACTTTTTATTGAGGAGCATAATTGTATTTTTAAAGCCATTTCTAACAAAAATGCTGACTCAGTCCTCCATTTTTTTTTTTGTTCTGGCTTTTTGTTTTTTTCTCTAAAGGGTGTAATTGTATATTCACGTTCATTTCTGACGAAAATGCTGACGAGATCTTGAATTTAGAATGGGCTTAAACTCAAGTCTTAAATCTATCAAATTGAAAACTGTGGTCTAAAAGTCAAAATGACAAAACGCAGAGGGGTTTGACTTGATTTCCCTAAATTTAATTCTAGTTTTGTGATTTCATGACACAAACTGCCTAGGAGTAGGCATGCCACTTCTTGTAATATACTGCCAAGTTGAGTATGATTTATGCTCTTCCATTTTACCTGATTTATACTTGCAGTGTATATAAATTGCTAACCTGAATCTGATTCTTTTACTGGTATATAGATAGACCGTGCTGATATTGCAAAATAATTTGGTGCACAGGCTAATGCACAGGAGAAGTTTATGAGGATTAAACATGCATACAATACATTACTGAGTTCTGAATCTCGGAGGAAATATGACACTGGAAATCGCAGATCTGATTATTCCTATTCTGATGGTCAAAGAAGCCAAAGTAGGAAAGCACAAGATGAAGAAGAGTTTTATGGGTTTGGTAAAAACTTATAATCCCATTCAAATCTAATTGATCTTGTATGAATTTGTAAAGCTCTTATGCACATAGAACCCCATTTTCTCTTTTATCACTTACTATTTACATGATGAAGGTTGTCTACTTCAATGCTTATTCCCCTTCACTGGTTGCCAGATAGCCCTTGAGAGATCTACCCAGTGAAAAATGAGATATTGCCACAGACAGGGCACAATATACCGGTATAGTGACATGCTAGTTAAGTGGAACCTTTAATGAAGGAGATCTCTTGGGCCAAAGGACCAGTCAAATTTATCCTAACTATCCAAGTAACTGCATTCTTCAGCAGAAAGTTTTAAACGAGCATCTAGATAGTCTACTATGTTTGGATCAGCAACTTAAACCAATTTATTAATAAAGGGAATTCCCCAATGATTGGGGACCTTTAGACCAAAAGTTTTTCTCCCTTATTACATCATCTGCATATACTTCTTCCTGTTTAGTAGACTCTAGTGGTCCATGTCCCCAGTACCTTTGATTTCCATGTTGTCCCCGGCTTCCTTGCATGTCATCCAACTTTTTTTGTCATCTGCAAGAACACTTAAAAAAAAAAAAAATTCCCAGCAGAAAAGATCTTCTGGCGTTTTCCATGTTTTCTATCTTATCCTTTTCCGGACTTAGGTTTGTTCTCTATGTTCTTATAATTAAGCCGTTTATGCTGCAGGTAATTTTTTCAGGGATGTTCAAATAACAATAGGTAGATATGTCCTCCCTGTGAGACATCATATGGGCCATAAAGCTAACTTTCATTATGCTCAAATCTTGTTGGGCAGCTATATTCTTTTCCCTTAAAGGTTGTGAAGTTTACTTCGACAAAGTGCTTTAATTCTAGATTTGATGTTACAGAGGACTTCTTCAGAGATCTTCAAGGAGAATTCCAGAATTGGGAAGCGAGTGCTGCTTCACAAGGAAAGCCAAAAAGCCTATGGGAAGAATTGGCGGTGAGACATTAATGTCTTTATCACTTACAGTGTTTATGTGAACATAATAATCTGATAACTTTCTCCCCAAATTTAAGTTTTAACACAGGCATGCACCCACACCATATAGAAGAAATTTCTTTCACATATTTGAGATACGATTTATATGCGAAAACTTGTCTAGTCTGCAAGGAAAATGACCTTAAAGGGAAACCTAAATTACATTATGTAAATTTGCACTTGGCAGGAAATTGGAGAAGAATTTGTGGAATTTCTTGAGAAAGAACTCAACATAATTGATCAAGCGGGTGAATCGTACAGCAGTGATGAAGGACCTCAGAAAGGCAATCCTTTTAGAGCGTCTGGGACAGAGAGAACAGAAAATAGTAATAAAGATAAAGCTGGCAAAGGGAGCAGCATTGAAGAGAATATTGATGAGATAGAAGCTACACTTGCTCAATTGAAAAAGGAATTGGGTTTATAGCAGGAAAATGCAGCTTTGCATTCACTTGCCATGGGAAGATGATCAAGTTTTGTTGCCATCTTAAACAGTTGAGTAATCTCACTTTTACATATCTTGAAGTGACTTTTAAGGCCTCATTTGCAATGCATGATGCATCCATTTATAGAAGAGTTTCAGAGGGAAGGTATGTGAGAACTAGAGACTTTGAGACATTGACCTTGTGAGACATGAGCTTGTACATATGCTGCCCTTTTGAGCATTGAGGATATGTAATCGGACAAAAAAACAATTTCCATTTTTTTTTTCGTTTTATTCAGCAAAAGCTAGTAGATTTTATGCCAAGAGTAGGAGGATTTGTAATTAAAATTCTTCTTTTGGCTATAGCGAATAGCAAGTGATAACATCAATTACAACCGGTTTAGATATAGTGTTAATCTCCCAAGTTATTTTCGTTTCTTTTCATTTCTTATTTTTTTGAAAAATTGTTAAATTGGTCCGTGTGATCTTTAGTTGTGACAAATAAATCTATGGGGTTTCACAAGTGATAAATAACTCTTTGTAGTATGCCTATGTAACAAATAACTAATTATGTACAAATTTTGACTATTTCTCTAAGAAGATTATTATGAAAGTACAAATTTACCTATAAAATTTATATTAAAAAAAAAAAACAGAAAAAAAAAAGGTTGTGGTCGGGGTGGTTGTCCATCCCATGGACCACCCCATCCCATGGCAATGAGGTGGTTCAACCACCCAACGAGTCAAATTTAGGAGTGGTTGAGATGGTTCGGCCACCATCCTCTAGCCGACTATAGGGTGGCCAAACCATTCATAACAGTTGAATCTAGAGATGGTCGAATCATTCCTTTGGCTGACCACCCAGCACTAGCCTTTTTTTGTTTTATTTTTATTTTATAATTTTTTGAGGTAAATTTGCAATTTTATATTGATCATGTCGAAAAATGGCTAAAAAGAGTTATTTGTCCAACTTCAAACCATAGAGTCCAATTTAGCAATTTTCATCTTTTTTTTTTTTTTTTTTTTTGGCCTAGGTGGAGCTTTGGAGGCGGCTAAAATGATGAAACTCTTGAAACTCGCTCCCGCTGCTATCTTCGATCTTCAACAAAGGGATCCGGTGAAACTACTTTTAACCCAATGAAACAGTTCTGTCAGATTAAGAAGGTGGGCTCGAAGTCATCAGATTAAAAATATTTTCAAACGTAACCCCCTCCAAATCATTTTTTAATTTTTGCCTTTTTCAAACTCTTTTTAAAAACTATAACCTAAAACACTTCGCAAAATTTTACCAAACGCACCCTAACAATATGTGACTATCAAGGAGCAATTGTGACAATCAAAGGAGTCATTTCACTCTAGCCCAATGATTGAATCCCCAGCAATTTACTGTCCATCGCTAATATTATAGACAACAAATGTGAGAAAACCCTTATAGAGCCCAACTGCCCAAGCAGACAATCCAAATAACAAATATGAAAGATTTCCTATCAAACCCACTCGTTCAAACAGGTACACTGTCCAAGATCTGCTTCAACAAATAGGCTTTATAGACTCATATTTATTGTTCAAATTGCTAATAATCCAAATAGTAAAATTGCTAAGGGCCTGTTTGGGATTGCGATTTCAAAAAGTGCGATTTTAAAAATAGCGATTTTAAAAAGTGCGATTTGAAAACGTGATTTTTGAAAACGCAGTTTAGCGTTTGGCAAAATTGCAGTTTGGCATTTAAAATCGCAGTTTAGTGTTTTAAAATTCTGTGTTTTCAAAAAAGCACCTCCTTACCTGCGATTTGAAATCGCAGATTTTCTGCGTTTTCAAATCGCAATTTTTTAAAATCGCAGTTCCCAAACAATTCAGTTTTTACGATTTGGTTTAAAATCGCACTTATTGTCTACGAAATCGCTTACCCAAACGCACCCTAAAAGTCCTTATCAATAATAGCCCAAGGGTAACCTCACAAACTCCTTCCTCGCCAATCAAACCGAGGACATGCGCTTTCTAGAGGGTAGATACCACTGAATTACTAAACTTACAAAGGCCAGAGGGTATAAAGTACCCACCTAGATCATCAGGCATCCCTCACAACTCTTTGCTCTTAGAGAACAAGAAATAATTGTAAAGATAATTCACAAAGACAATAAATTTAATAAATAATTAAAAAAAAAAACACATAAGTGCTTTCCACTCTAATTGACTCATATATATAGTTTCAAGTATCTCAAAAAGCCTTTACTAGATAACAAACAATTCAAGCAGATTATCCCAAAACCTAATGAGCAGAATGTCCTCGAAAAAATATGAAACCAATTGCATCTCAGAACCTCTCTCCAAATCGGAAGAAAAATGCACCAGTGCCAGAGTTATGATCAACTGCATACTCGGCTCGTACTAGACCTAGCTTGACACCAGCACCATAAGAAGACCCATGACCCAGTCGCCTGTAGACCTCTGTTGGGTTCCCCTTGACATCCTTTGAACTTCCTAGATCATTGCCATGTTCTGCAAATGCATACACGTGTGTACCTTTTACAGGTATCCGTAGCTCAGCTGCTAGCTGTAGGCAACATCAGGAAAAGGAATCAGATATTGGTTTACCCAGTTAAGTTTTTAACACTAAAAATCTCATAAGCATAATCATATTTTGCAACCACGTTTGCAGATAGTAAGCTTTTGTAATAATTTATGCTTTCTCTCTCTCAAACATTAAGTAGGCCATGATGACTACATAAAAGGACTATTAATCAAATACTTGTATCTCAAAATTCTTACCTCAAGGATGTTTCTGGCTGCACCTATCTCACCCATGTTGTAACCCCTCACAGAATACGGACCTCCAAGGGTAAAAGCATCGTAACTTGGAAGGTCTCCCACACAGCCACCATAGTGGCCATGAAAGACAAGGACAGGTGGTGGTGGTTTACCAGCACCTTCCTCCACTTCCCTCAGCTGAAAAAATCGTGTCAACGTTAGCTGGTGGCGGTTGAAGAACGGAAACTTGCTGCCGACGCCAAGGCCTTGGTCTACCTGCATTTTGTACATAAAATATGCACATTAGCTAGGAAAAAACATGTCATGTAGAGAATTTGACAAACTGGAGGACAGTATCTATTTTTGTAGAGACAAAAACTTCCAATTCAAATTGTTCACCAACTCTGATCATCATAATAGCAAATTATATCCATTGAAAACCGGCAAAGTAGCTTGAGCCAAGTACAGAAGTCTTCCCAACTTATCAGAAACTATCAATTTGTTGAGAGACAAACTTTCAAGAAGAAGAAGAAGAAGAAGAAGAAGAAGAAGGCTCCTGACAAATATAGAGTGAAATTAAGATGAACCTGCTTATATGGATTCCTTCCTAAAGATCTTTAGGCATTTTTATTCCTTCCCTCACTCTTTTCAAACCCGGATTATAGGGCATCCAAAATAACTAACCAAGAAAAAGCTATGTGTCACAAGCATCTAAGCTCACCTGAAATACATCCCTTGAACCAACTATAGCCCCATTTAAGAATTTGGTGTTATCACGCGTAATATTCGCTTGTAGAAATGCCATTCGGTCAATGCCAGTACCACTGAGGGTTGTAGGAGGTCCATCTGCACTAATTGCTCCACTTGGCAACACTCTTTGACCATTGGGACAGATATGACTGCTTTCATCACGTGTTGTTATCTCTTCCATTACAAGTCCATATGTGAATTTGCTCTGACGGGTGAAATTCTGCAAGGCATATACATTAGATCACCACCATAAGTATACTAAAAATTGCCCTCAATAACAAAGCAACGGATGAAAAAAACCACCATACTCACCTCTGTAATATTGGTCTTAACGCCAGCTCGATCGACCCATATTGGAGGGACTTCATCCACCCCTGGCCCGCCAGTGAAGACTGGACTCAATTTCCGGCTGTTGAAGCAGCTCACTCGCATAGTACGGTTGCGTGGATTATACACACCATCCAAATAAGGATGCACATACTCAAGTTTGAAAGCAAGATCATCCTGAGGAAAGAACATATCTTGGACATTTTGTGATACAAGATCTTAAGCAGATGATACAGATATATGAGAAAATTATACATTATGGTAAGCCTACCTGAGGATTCAAGAAGTTGCTGGTAGTCACTGAACCATTAATGGATCTATTTAGCCCATTGAGATTCCGATGTTCAAAAGTAACAGTTCCACCAGGCTGCAATGAAGCCTAAACACACAACAGACACAAGGTGAGACAAAAGCAAGCACAACGAGACCTTCAAAACTGAAACCCCCAAAGTTTGATGGTTTGTGAACAGAGCAGACATACAAATAATCAAATAAAGTATACCAGAGTGGGACGTCCTCCACGCCCAGGAACAATACTCCACTCTGTAGCAACTTCAGCTGTCTTCTGTTCTAGTTCCTTAAGCTTTATTTCAACAATGATCCCTCCCTCGTTCTTCTCATCAGGGCGTGGGTTCACCTCAATGTTCGAAAACAAACCGAGCCCATTAATGTTCCTCAGAGCTTGCTTCCCTGCCTCTATGTTAAAAACTTTCCCTGGCCGAAGCTGTCAGCCCAAATCAAACATTCACCAATCAATCATCCACGCCAAACCTTAGCAACCAATCACCCATTTACCAAAGCATATAACTTTAAACCCTCCAAACCCCATAGAGCTTGAATTTAAGAAAACACTAACAAGCCAATCACCCAATCCAAAGCTTCTGTACTAAACATGTAATTAATTCAAAAACAAGAAATTAGCCATTGACTATCTCTATGTTAAAAACTTGGCCCGGTTGAAGCTGTCAGTCCAATTCAAACATTCACCAATAAGTCATCCATTCGAAATACTCGCTACCAATCACCCCCTTAAAGTTTGAAACCAAGCATATAATTTTGAAGTCAATGAGCACCGTAAAGTTTGGAATTAAGCATACCACACTAACAAATCAATCACCAATTACAAAGTTCGTGTGCCAAGCATATAATCAATCCAACCGATTACCCGTTTCATATCTCAATCAAAATAACTCAAAAACAAACAAAACGAACATAAACCAAGCCAGAAAAAAAGTAGTACCGGTCTGGGCATTTCCCTTTTCACCACGGCGACCTGGGTATTCCCCTCGACGACATTGCCAAGCTTATCAAGGAACTGAATGTTCACCTGCGTAATATCCCCTTCCACCACCTCACAAACCACCTCCTTCGTATTCAAATTCCCAAAATTCACCACCTGCGCACACGCATACCCTTCGTCGTAGTACCATTTCTGGACCCGGTCCCGAATCCTCTGCAGCAGCCTCGCGCTAACCTTCCCCTGGTCCCTCAGCATCTGCATTATCTCCCCGTGCACCGGCGGCGGCAGCAGGCACGGCTTGGCCCTATCGATCCTCCTCTTGTAGTCCTTCTCGAGGCTCCGATAGTACTCCATTTTCTCCTTATCGGTCATATCAGAGTCCATCTCGATCGGCTTCGACTGCGGCATCAGCCCCACGTTGATGCACCGGAACTTGTCCGCAGACTGCCACGTGCTCTCCGTGAACGATATCGTCACCGCAATCGTGCCGTCCGGGTTGGTCTTCCCCTCCAGGTCGACCTTCTCGAACATTCCACAGGTGGCTAGGGTTTCGAGCTCTTTCTGGAGCTGGGACTTCGTGTAGACCCCGCCGGGCTTCAGCGACACCATCTCGAAGAACGAGTCCTCGGTGCCGACGGTCGCCCACCGCCGACGATCGAAGAAGAGGATCTCAGAGACCTTGTACTTCTTGAACCCGCTCAGCTTGTTGAGCTGGACCACAATGTTCGCCGGAAGACCGTGCGAGTCCCATTCTTGGTTCTGGGACTCGTCGGCAATTGCCAATGCCGGAGAGAAGAGCTCTCTCCAGAAGCCTCCGCCATCTCCACCACCTCCGCCGCCGCCTGATCCTCCGAAGCCTCCTCCTTCGCCACCGGAACCGCCGAGATTGGGGGAGAGAGAACGGAGGTGGAGGAGGAGGGACGAGGCTGAGGCGGCGGCGAGGGTTTTGAAAAAGGATTTGAGGGGTTTAGGATTTTTGGTCGAGGAAGAGGAAGAGGAAGAGGAAGGGAAAGAGGGAAGCGAAAAGTTGCATTGGACGGTGCGTTTTGATGTGGGAGAGGCTAATGCTCGCCGGGAGGAGCCGAGAGGAGGAGTTGATTGGATGTGCGTTGGAGCGGCGAAGGAGGGCATGGCTTTCGGGGTTTGGAGTTGGAGGAGATAAGGGGGGGGCAGAGAAGAGAGAGTCAGCGAAAGGGGTTTTGACGATTTGTTTTTGTTTTTTAGTTTTGAGAAAATGGGTTTTAGGAGTGGATTGTGTTGTTGTTGGGAAAGGGAAATGTGTATTGGGCGAGGTCTACAATGTCTCCAAAAAGTTCTCAATTATGAACTTGAAAAAATGCTAAAACTATAATTTTTTTTGTAGTACCATTATTTAACTTTTAATTAATTATTGAACCTTTTATTTATTTTTTAGTAAGGACCGATTCAAAAATTAATTAAAATTATTACGTTAGCATTGTAAAATAATTAAAAAATTAAAAATATAATTTATAGCATTTTTTTATTAAAAATGATTGGATCAGAGAAAAAAAAAGGGATTAAAGATTATACAGAACATGCATTATATAAGTTATAGGAAGTGAGAAGAGTTGGAAATCAGGAGAGAAAATGTTGTAGGGTGGATGTGATGGTTACCAAAATTTAGTAATTTTGGGATTGTTAAATTTGAATAAAATTTTGTCCGATGCTAAAAAAATATTTTGTATATAATAGAATGTAAATAGATTTAGGGTATGAATAGGTATTACTCGGATACAAGAAGTTGGGATTGAAGAAACATTCATATTATTTTGTTTAGTTACAACTCATGATGCTCTCATTGAAATTAATCAAAATTTATAAAATACCCAATATATATTATGGGTGGCCGACCATCCATAATATAACTTTATTATTAAAGGAAATTAATTCCAATAGAGAGGGTGAGCGCTCCAACATCACAATCCCAAACACAAATTAATACAGTGCTTGAAAAAATGAAATAAATAATTGAAAATGGGTTAAAAATTGACCATTCATATTTATTATGGAATATAACTTCTTAAGAATTATTGGTGGCCGACCATCCCCAGTTCTATTAAGGAGTAGTTGTGGTCACCCCGACAATGCTTGGAGGTGGCTGCGCCCACCCTCGAGCCATAGGAGTGGTGTTTGTCACCCTGAATGGCACCAGAAGTGGTTGTACCATCTTTAGTGTTTTGTTAGGGTGATCGAATGCCCATAATTCTTAAAAAGTTTTTTTTTTTTTGCTGCACAGATAGTATTATTTTGTTGGTCTTTGATTTGGTTTCTATAACTTTATTTTTTTGTATTTTTCTGATGTTGTATTTTCTTTTACTCATCTATTAAAAAAAAAAAATCATTGATTATTGAAACCGAAGAGTAGAATTTGAATTAAGATGTTGCTATCGACCATGTTAGCAAAAAAACTTAAGCCATGTAATATCTAGTGCTTTAATTGACCCATAGTAAGGTCAATGAGGCAGCCATTGCTTTGCCCCTTGTGCCCGTCATGGGAGGGTCTCAAAATGCTAATACAAAATTGTTTTTTAGCCAATTCAAAGGAATTATAATTCACAAACTAAGGCCTAAAATCCAGTACTGATATGGTTTATGTGGCTTAACTATTCCTCAAAAAAAAATTTAGGAATTTTTTGTTATATTATTAACAACAGTCTTAAAAAAAAAAAAAATCAATACAATCTGACCTTCAAAATTAAAGTTTTAATTCCATCCCTAATTGCATGTCAAAATCTTTGAACACCACAAATAGTGGAGGGCCCATATACTGACATACCCACAAGATAAATTCGCATGAATAACTACCAACTCAAATCATTCAAGAAAATTGGAGAATTACTGAAGGGCCCAAATATCAATGGGCCTATAAGACAAATTTCCATGAATGACTACCAGCCCAAGTCATTCAAAAGAATTGGAAAACTACTAGAGGGTCCAGATATTGACGAGCCTACAAGACAAATTCTCATTAATCACTACCAACCCAAGTCATTTAAGGGAATTTGGAGACTACTGAAAGACTATATCACCAACGGATCCTTAGTGCCCAACCTTAGTTGTCCATCAACCGTCGGACCCAACTAAACTAAGTTCCCATGGACTTGTTAACAAGCTAACCGTCTAAAGGAACTGGGTGGCAATTGGAAGACCACATTACGTACCAATGAGCCTTTAAGGCTCGACTGTTAGGAAGCTAAAGGAGGCCTTAAGAAATGTACATACAAGCGAAGCCAAAACCATTCTAGGACCAAGCCCGAAGGCCAAGTCTACACCTGTAGTTCCGAGGCTAACAACAGGATGCACAATTGTCTCAATGGGACACACCATTGTCGATCCCCTTCTCCCGCCAAGTCAAAGAACAACTTCCCATGCCATAAACCATCCCAAACAGCCCTATAGTTCTTCAACAAGAAGTACTTTAACTAGATGCCCTTGGAGCCTTAGGCGAGAGAGCGTGAGAACACTAGCATATATATAAAGGTCGAGACCCTTCCATTAGGCAGGCAATCACTCTCTCAAACACACAAATTTACACTTACTCTTTTTTATCTAGCATTACCCTCTTGTGAGACCCTTTTACTAACTTGGGCATCAGAGTGCTTCCGATCCTCTAAGATCAATGATTTTCTGATGACCTTTCCATTGTTTTGCAGGAGAAGGTCTATCACCGACCCGACCATTTGCAAATTTGCTTCAACAACTCAATTAGCTTTTTAACAAGTCCATGGAAACTTGGTTGAGTTGGGTTTGACGGTTTATGGACCATTACGATTGGGCATTGAGGATCCATTGGTGATATGGTCTTCCAGTAGTTCGCTAATTTCCTTGAATGATTTGGACTGGTAGTTATTCATGGGAATTTGTCTTGTAGGCTCGTCGGTGTCTGGGCCCTTGAAATAGCTTCGATTTGTATTGGGAACCTAACTTGATGGTTATTTCTCCCTTTGACTGTAGATATGATAAATAATAATGTTACTATTCACTCTCATTTATCACAAAACATTTCACACTGGATGACGTGTTATGTTTTAAGTGGCTGATATAAGAAGTCACTTAAAACACATCATGTCAACCGATATAAAATAAATATGATAAATGGATGCAAATAGTAGCATTACTTTATCAGAACACAAGTAGTAGAAGTTGAGTAGAGAGGTGAAGATATTATTGGAGAAAAAGTTTAAAAAATTAAAATTAGGAAAAACTTTACTTATCCCTCTGAATTGTCATGACTTTTGCAATGCCCTCTCAAACTTCAAAACTTATCAATTTAGTGTATCAAACTTTTAACTCTTTTCAATGTCCCCCCTCCATTAGCCAATTCTGTCAAGTCAGACGGTTAAAGGGTGAAATGACTTTTATACTCATAACTTTTAAAAAAAATTACAAATTTACCATTAATTTCGAATAAAAAAATATTATTTTTTTTTTTTTAAAAAAATTCATGGATTTGGGTCTGACCCAAACGTGGGTCACCAGACCCACAGCAAGGTCACTGCCAGACCGTGCCGTGTGTCACCAGACCCATGGTGGGGTCACTAGCAAACCCCGCCGTGGGTCTGGTCGTGACCCATGCTGGGTCACGACGTGACCCACATTGGGTCACGCCGTGACTCACGCTGGGTCACAACGTGACTATGCATCATGACCTAGTCATGGGTCACTTTTTTTTAAAAAAAAAAATGAAAATTAAAAAAAATTAAAGGTATTTAGGTAATTAATACTATTCTATTAGAATTTAACAAAAAATCATAATGGAGGTGGGACATTGAAAAGAGTTAAAAGTTGGATACACTAAATTGAAAAGTTTTGAAGTTTGATGAGGACATTGTAAAAGTCGTGACAATCAGAAAGTAAGTGAAGTTTCCCCTAAAAATTATAAGACCTTTCAAACCTATGATTGTGTATAAACTGAGACAAAATTTCTAATTGTATTTTATCTTACCAAATTCGAGTATTTAGATTTTAGAGTACCATACCATTCACCATTTACCATGCAAGTCAGTCATATGCGTGCTTGATCGATTGGATCAGGTCCCAGCTGACTCCTGGCTCTTGTACTTGCTCCCATGTCCATCACAAGAAATTCCTGTCCCAATGCATAAGGCTTAGGAAGAGGAAGATCCGAAGATGGTTGCTCTCCTAGCCTGGTCAAATTCTTTGTTTCGACCATTCCTGTCCTGAGTTCCAAGTGGCAAGCAAAACTCACTACATTCTGTTTCCACGTGTAATAATGGAGCCCACAAGCACCTGAACTAGATGACATGTGGCTCTTGTTTATTGTCCATGCAAGAACCCCCGAAGCCAGCGCTTAATCAGTACCATTCCTCTCTCTTAAATTTCTCTCTAGGACAAGACATAAATTAAGGAGCATTGACATACATAATCACAAACAGTTAATTATTTGAAGGCAATAACGATACGAAGACCCTTTGTCGTGAATTGAAGCAATGGCTCAACTCGACCGCATGCAGAGACACGGCGACAATCCTAAGACTAGCCCTCGCGGCCTCACTGTTGAACAAGTTCTCCGAGGTAATTCCTTGCAGACATGCCTCAAACCTTTCATCAGTTTTATGTAATGTAAGAGGTGTCAAGTAAGAAAAACTGTTTTTTGGCATCTATGTACAAATTCTTTGGTATGTTCTTTTTTCATGTTCTCATATGTTAATTATATCAGGCTTCCATTCTAACAAAGTTTAGATGCACGTGCAGGAGGCGAAAGTTCAAGGTGGTCGCCAACCTCTTCATCACCTACATTTTGGAAGGACCATGACCCAGAAGAAGATTATTCCCACCATCACAAGAAATCAGTTCTGGCCAAAGTGAAGGAGAAGGCCAAGAAAATTCGACGTTCTCTCAGCAAGAAGAAGCATAGTGAGGATGGTAATACCACACCCTCTTGGGGTGTCAGCTTGGATGATGATGAAGATGATGAAGATGCTGAATACCTTGGAGCCCCAAGTAACATCATACCCTACTCTTTTTTACTTGATCGATGATCTAGTGCTCCGGCCATGTTTTAATTTGTCTTATTTTAATGCCTTCTGTGAAGTAAAATGCAAACCTTTCACGTGGTTTTTATTGGAATATTAATTAAATCATGAAATTTACTATTTTTTATAAATTTAAACTTTTGAGATAAACAATAATTTATTTTTTTATTTTTTTATTTTTTATTTTTATGAATGAAAAGTTTTATACCAACCAAACAAACTTTACACACCCCTGCAGTCAAACTGGCACACAACCAACCGTCTACAAAGGCAATTGCCAAAACAAACTAACAAAATAGCAAACAGAGAAGAGCTACAAGACTACTTTGGGAAACTAACACCAAAACAAACTAAACAACATCAAAACAACAACATACACCCAAAACAGCAGCTGCAAAATTAGTTACCACACCATTTTCAACACTCGAGCAGCAGTTCCAAAAGGTTCCATATTCCAGCAGCACTGTTGGACCAGCATAGAAATTGTTATAATTCTCTTAATTTCAATTAGTGATGGTTTAATATGGTATCGGAGCTATTTCCCTCGATTCAATCAATTTCAATTAAATATTTCACATATTGAGCCTCACTTAATTTGAGTCTATACGTGAAGAGTAATACTATTTGAATATTAACTAAATGATTATATTTACTCTTTATTATAAGCCTAAATTTTTTGAATAAGTGGGAATTTAACCATTCTTGCTTGGTGGAATATTCTCTTTCATTTCTGTACTATTATTTCAATTTCAGTGTATGAATCGGAGCTTGCTCCTGAAGGGTACAAGGAAACCGCGAGGCAGCATCCAAGAGCAGTTCACGTGGTTTCTGAGAAGCATGTTTTGGCCTGCAGTGTCAATCTTGGTGCTGAGCAAGAAAAGGAGAAGCCTACAAGTCCAAACAAGACAATGACAGAAACTGTGACTGATCACAACTTGTCATCACCATTGGATGCAACCCATGAGATTGCTTCAAAATTTCAAGGCCTCACTGTTTCAGCCCCAACAGCTTCACAAGCCGCTTCAGGTGATCAGGCAGCCCCACAACCCTTGTCATGCAGGTGGCCAGCTCCACAAACTTACTCAACCCCGACGACTCCACAAACTTATTCAGCCCCGGCTGCCCCACACAGCGGAAATGCTAGTTTTGGAGAGCAAATTTGGGATAAGGGTGTTTCAGTGAAGGAGTATTTGATTCATAAAATTGAACCTGGGGAAGATGAGAGAGCACTTTCCCAAGTCATATCGGAGACGATGAGTCCCAGGAGAACTCCTGGTGATATAGGTGTCGTGGAGAAGGTGAGAGAGGCTGTGACTTCATTGCTCCGGAGTGAGTCGTCCAAATACAATACTCCAACTGCAAATTCAGCTACAAACTCAACATCACACACGCAGATTTCCGCCATTCACGTTCAGCGGCTAAAAACTCACCGTACAACCTTCCGATCTCCACCAATGCTCATGAGGGTATTTTTTTTTTGAAACTTCACAAAAACTCCTTGAAATTTTATGCGTTTTGAAATGATCCTTTAAAGTTTAAAATTTTCAATTTAAACTATTAAACTTCTAATTTATTTAATTTTCTTTCTCTGTTAGGATTTTCCGTTAAATCCTATTAAATTTTAAAATACTTTTTTTTTAAAAAAAAAAATTATAAAATATTTTTCAAAGATTCAGGCGTAAATATTCTTACAAATTCCATTAAATCTTGATCAATACCTAAATTCTTGCAATTTTTTTTAAAAAAGAAAAGGTATTATTTTAAGAATTTTGACACTCATCCGTTAGGATTTAATGAAAAATCCTAGCGGATGGGACAAATTGAAAGAAATTAGAAATTTAATAGCTTAAATGAAAAGTTTTTAAAATTTAGGAAAAAATTATATTTAGTCCCTAAGTTTTTATATGATTTCAATTTAGTCATTGGGTTTCTAATTTCAAGAGTATGGTCCCTAAGTTTTGCCCAAATTTTAAATAGGTCCCTGTATTACTTTTTCATCAAAATGAATGGTTTGTCATATATCACTTGTGTCTCAATTCACATGTTAGCGTTCATATCAACACCTAATATCAATGTTATATCATTAAGCGTCAATTCATCCATAAAAATAAAAAATAAATAAAAAAAAGACTCAACTTAAAAAACAATAATCATCTTCTTTGTCATCTTAATCTTCTAGATTTATAGCATTAAAAGAAAAATCATTAACTTTGACGTTGATATAAACCTTGATGTGTCAAATGAGACACATGTGACAAATAGAAAATCGTTAATTTTGACGATAAAGTGATAGATGGACCAATTTCAAAACTTGAATAAAACTTAAGGATCTTATTTTTAAAATTGAAAACTTAATGATTAAATTCAAATCAAATGAAAACTTAAGGATTAAAGATGATTTTTCCAAAACTTAAGAAATTTAAGGAGGTCATTTCAAGACATATGAAAGTTACAAGGTTTCTAAAGTTTCCTCTTTTTTTTATTTTTTTCTCCTTTCACTCTTTGTTGTTAAATTTTTATCCCGCATATGTATGTGGAGACAATTTCACGAGCTTCAATTATTCTGTCAAAGTTATTCCTTTCAAAATTCTGTTATAATAATTCATATATATCTCATGGGTCTTTTGTCTATTGCAGTTGGCGATGAAGAAAATCATGGAAGAATACTCCAAGCCAATTGAGAAAGAAATGCAACTGTTGATAAAGAATCAAATTTATGAACCGTACGTGTACGAGTTTTAGGTATCAATAAGTAGTTTGCCGAGATCATTGATCATCTGTTTGAATAAGCCATATATGATATATGGTCAACAATAAACAGTTTCTGCAGCTCTAAAAGTTCAAAAAATGTTCAAATCAGCAACAAATGTGGACCTAATTTTCTGTTTATGAATTTTCAGTGCTAATTGATGCAGTTGTATTTTATTTTATTTTATTTTTAAAAAAAGTCATGGATATGATCATTTAATGCACTGATTATACCAAATCAATCAATTAGTGTTGTGTTAAATTAAATTTATCATTTTTTATTAACTTAAATTTTTGGGATAAGTGGTGATTTAACATAGTTCGTATTATAGTAAAGATTATAAGTTCGAACATTATGATCTTTGCAATTTACCTCCAATTTTAATTAAATATTTTATGTATTACGTTTCATTTATTAAGAGAGTTGAACTCACACGTAAGGGAGAATGTTAGAATATTAATTAAATGATTAAATTTAATATTTTATATTAACTTAAGCTTTTAGGATAAATACATTAATGGTCATGCCAATAATTCATTTTTGAGGTGGCCAAACTAAAATGTACTAATAAAATAAAATTTTTTGTTCTCTTTATATACTATGTTCTATTGTATATATAATATATGATAAACACAATTTAAAACAAATAACTAAGTAGAGAAATAAATACGAGCGAAAACACCCGTCGTGTATATTCATTCAAACTCCAAAACCCAAGAACAAGAATATGATCAAGAAGGTAGCCTATGTAGAAAGCCAAACGGCCTTTAGAAACAAAGAGAAAAAGAAAAGAGTTTATAGAGAAAGACACTGATTAAAAAAAAAAAAACACTGAAAGTTTATATCTTTACTAGTTTCATGTGGTGTATAGACAAACTTCCAAACTGGAGATTAGAGTGATTTAGAGTTCCAAAATTTCAATTTTGTGGTTGTAGTATGTCAAATAAATGAGACTAGTATAAGAATAAATAGAGTTTGCTAGAAAAAAAGAAACGAAGAATAAATGGAGCTAACATGTGCTATAAGCTTCTTTTTGTTTCCAAAATATTAGCTCTCTGCCTATTTGCTGTAAGAGTGTACACTAGTACCTTTCGAATGAACTATTGCAATCTTGTTGCCTTCCCAAGCAAACTTCCCCCCTCCTTTACACGGAACATCAACATCAAATTGCCAAGACCATATATCAAAGCAATACATATCTTTTTCAATTGCGTGAAGATGAATGGACCCAAAAAAAGTCTTTAATAGTCTCCCGTAACTTATTACAAACACACCCTGACAAGAGATTTTTGGGCGAAATCAAAGCACATGTTGGTTGAATTTTTTCTGAAACCAGCACCAAAACTTCCTTCATATGGAGGAAAATTAACCAGAAGGATTAGACTCCTTTCTGCAAACTTTGAATCAAAGATGACTTTGTAAACCTTTTATTAATACTGAAACCACGGCATGTCTGCAAACTTTCAACTAATTTACGAGGTTGACAACTGACAAGTAACTGCTTATACGTACCACCCAAGCTGCTATTTGCAAACTTTGAATTAAAGATGGCATGTAAGAGTAACATTATTATATATTCAATTAAAATTTAATAATAGTTCATTACAAATTTAATGGTGATTTTAATAGTCACATTAATTTTAGAATAACACAAGGAAGACCTATAAACGTGCAAAGACTCAATTAAGACAACCTATTCAAATATTTTGTTTAAGTTTGTGACATGACTCACTAACCCGACATGAACCTAATATAAAATTAACAAGTTATGGTTAAGGAATTGACCTATTTAATTAAATGGATCAGATTTGAGTTGACATATATATAGTTTTATATCCATATTTTGATACTACCCAAATCTAACACGCGAACATAAATTGTCACCCGTACTCATCGGAGGCCATAGCATGAAGAAAAATGTTCATTGAAAACACATTGAAAATATTTATTTCAAATGGTGGTAACTGGTAAGATTGCCTAGACTTTATTGAAAATAGGTATGAAGGAAGATTGTGACAATTTTCCGTCCTTACGGTTACAAGAAGGCATTGGAAGAATCATTTTTCTATTGTCCTTCGAAAAAAAAAAAACAATAAATGATGAGTAATGACATCTGAACCATCAAAAGGAAGAGGTTAAAAAGTCGTTTTCCTAATCACGAGTTTTCAGCCGGTCTTTTGCACTCTTTGGAGGGAAAGTCCTTGGTTCCCTATGGCTGTGGGAATTAGATGTTCACATTTTGGCTGGTGTAGGCTTTAGAATCCAAAAGACTACTTTTTCAATCACAATCCTTAGTTGACAGTCTACTCCTTTGGCCGTTTGTTAATATTTTTATTTTAAAAACTAAAAACAAATGAAAGAGAAAGAAAATTTCAGCAAACGACTTCCACGAGTTTGAGACATTTATACAAATAAACAACTTCTGTTTACAAAAAGAAGGCTTTTTCCTTCTTTACCCAATGGCTACATTTCTTAGATCACTTCTTCAACTTCTGATACTTCTCTATGTTTCCAATATTCCCTTGGCCTTTGCTCAAGACGAAAACCAATTTATCTACAATGGCTTCCATGATCAAGCCAATCTGCGTCTTGATGGAACCGCACAAATCCACCGCAATGGTCTGTTGCAGCTAACTAACGTTTCAAACAACCAAATTGGTCGTTCTTTCTACCAATTTCCTATAAAATTCAACACAGCTTCATCTCTTTCATTTTCTACCAACTTTGTGTTTGCCATGGTTCCTCAAGTGCAAAATTTTGGTGGTCACGGCATTGCCTTCACCGTCAGTCCCTCGAGGGACTTCACCCATGCTACAGGAAATCAGTATCTGGGACTCTTCAATGATTCAAATAACGGCCTTTCTACAAACCACATCTTGGCCATCGAGCTCGATACTGCTCAGAACCCCGAATTTGGAGATATTGATAAAAGCCATGTGGGAATCGATGTGAACGGCCTGAAATCATTTGAATCAGCTCCTACAACGTATTTCTCCGATAAAGAAGGGAAGAATATAAGCTTGGAGCTCACAAGTGCGAATCCAATGCATATTTGGATAGACTATGATGAAGCAGAGAAGTTACTGAATGTAACACTTGCCCCAACAAGAATTCCAAAACCAAACCGGCCTCTCCTGTCAGCACCCATCAACCTGTCTCAAATTCTCTTGGAATCCATGTATGTTGGTTTCTCTTCATCCACAGGTACACTTTCAAGTAACCACTACATTCTTGGATGGAGCTTTAATAAAAGTGGACCATCACAAAGCCTTGATGTTTCAAGACTTCCTCCACTTCCCCGACAGGGGAAAGACAGAGAGAAACAAAACCTAGTGATCATTACTTTTCTCATAGCAGTAGCACTTGTGCTGATAATCGTTGCAGGAGTAGCTACTTACATTTTAAGGAGGAAGAAATATGAAGAACTACGAGAAGATTGGGAAGAGGAGTATGGTCCCCACCGGTTCAGCTATAAGAGTCTCCACAAAGCAACTAAAGGTTTCAAAGACACGGAGCTTCTTGGAGAAGGAGGTTTTGGAAAGGTTTATATGGGAAAACTTCCTTCGTCTAATCTACAAATTGCGGTAAAGAGAGTCTCCCATAATTCCAAACAAGGGATGAAGGAATTTGTGGCTGAGATCGTTAGCATAGGAAGATTGAGGCATAGGAACTTGGTGCAACTCCTAGGCTATTGCCGGCGAAGGGGAGAACTCCTCTTAGTCTATGATTATATGCCCAATGGAAGCCTTGACAAGTTCTTGTTTAGCAATGAAACACCAAACCTTAATTAGCTTCAACGATTTCGAATCATCAGAGGAGTAGCAGCTGGCCTTCTTTATCTCCATGAAGAGTGGGAGCAAGTTGTTCTGCATCGAGATGTAAAAGCAAGCAATGTTCTATTGGATGCTGATTTAAATGGGAGGCTAGGAGATTTTGGGCTTGCGAGATTATACGACCATGGCAGCAATCCTCAAACCACCCATGTGGTTGGGACTGTGGGTTATTTGGCTCCGGAGCTTTATAGAACAGGAAGGGCAACCACTTGCAGTGATGTGTTTGCTTTTGGGGCTATCATGCTCGAGGTGGCTTGTGGAAGGAGGCCTATAGAGCTGCTGACTGGAGGGGTGATTTTGGTTGATTGGGTCTCTGAGTGTTGGAGAGGAGGAGCTATCCTTGATGCTAGCGATCCTAGATTGGAAGGGAATTATGTGGTGAAGGAAATGGTATTGGTTTTGAAACTAGGCCTTTTTTGCTCACTTGCAATTCCAGCAGCTAGGCTTAGCATGAGGCAAGTGATGCAGTTGTTGGATGGTGATGCTGATCTGTCAAAATTACCGCATGACAATGCTTTTGGTGCATTTACAAGTTATGAATCATCTGATTTCATGTCATTTCCTTCTACCCACGCTTCTGCTCCTTCCATGTCTACAACTGATTCAATCCTGAAAAGTGGTCGTTGAACCGGGTGTCTCAGGCCAGGCTACAGCTGGTCATGGATTTAGTCTACTTATGATGAATATGATGTAATAGTTTCTTTCACTCAATAAAATCAATTAAGTTAGCAGTCACTTAAGCTTTACATAGTAAAATAAAATCAATTCAGTTGTTAATTACAAGCTTTATAGATCGTTATTTGAGTAGTGTTTGGAGAAACCATACTTCATGATCTAGTGTTCCCATGTTTTTATTTCTATCTTATTTTAATGCCTGTTGTGAAGTAAAATGCAACCTTCAACGTGGTTTCTATTAGAATATTGATTAAATGATGAAATTTACTATTTTCTATAAACTTAAATTTTGGAATAAGTGATGGTTTTGTTAAATCACCACTTGTTCTAACCGCTTAAGCTAATACGAACATATAAATTTAAGGGATAATTACAAAATCAGTCCCTATGGTGGGTCTAAATCACAAATTGCTCCCTGTGGTATAAAAATAAATTTAGAGGTCTTTGTAGTAGGCCTAAAAAATAATTTAGTCACAGGAGTCAAATTTCGTTAAAATATTTGCTGGATTCTATTAAGTACCATGTCAACACTAATAATATGACAACACATGTCACTTTTAATAAGAAAATATAAATATATAAAACTATAAAAAAACTAATAAATTATTATTATTTAAAAATAAATGAATGAGGTGGCTGCCATAGGTGGCCAAGGATGGCAACACGCCATTCTCGGCCACCCCAGCAGTGGGGGTGGTCCGAAGGCCACCCCTAAATCTGACTCAGTGTGACTTGCGAGCCACCACTACTAAAAAAATACATTTTATAGACAGTTTTATTTTAGACGGTTTAAAAAACCATTTAGATTTTTTTTTTTTTAAATGACGCTTTTTTAAAAAAGCGTTAGGAATTAAATAAATTACAGACGGTTTATTACAAACCATCTGTAATTTATTCAATCATGACGGTTTTAGTATAAATTGTCATTAAATTTTCAGAGGGTTTATCAATCCATTTGAAATTTAATAATTTTTTTAAAAAAATTCAGACGGTTTTATAAATTGTCTGGAATTTAATAATTAAAGAATTATACTTCTAGACGGTTTACCAAACCGTATGGAATTTAACATTAAAAAATTAAATTCTACACAGTTTTGAGAAACCATCTGGAAGTGTAATTAATTTTTTTTTTTTATTAAAAGTCGCGTGGTGTTCTAGTTTGTTCCAGAAATGGAACACCGCGCAATCTCCCTCTCCCTATCTCTCTCTCTCTCTCTCTTCGATCTTCCTCTTCAATCCCTCTCTTCATCTCTCTCCACCGGAGTTGGTCTCACCCTAGATCTCCACTGGCGTCGTACGTCTCCCTTCTCACAGTCTCCACCGGTAAGTCTCACTCTCTCCATCTCTCTCTCTCTCTCTCTCTCTCGCTCTAGCTCACTCTCTCTGATCTCTCTGTCTCCTTCTCTCAGATTATCAGGGTTTTTCTCTGCTAAGCTTGTCCACCCAGCCACCATCATTGTAGGTATGATTTTGCTTTCCTTTTTTTAATTTTTTTTGTTTGTGTTTGTTTGCTGAGAAAGTGTAGGAAATTAATTACCTATATCTGTTTGATGAAATATTAAGCTTTGTGGGATTTTTGATTAGGTCCGAATTTAAGGTTTATGTTTGAGATTTTTGATTAGGTCCAAATGTTTTTTTAATTTTTTTAATTTTCTGTTTGTGTGTGTTTGTCGAGAAAGTGTAGGAAATTAATTACCTATATATGTTTGATGAAATATTAAGATTTGTAGGATTTTTGATTAGGTCCGAATGTTTTTTTAATTATTTTTTATTTTCGGTTTGTGTTTGTTTGTCGAGAAAGTGTAGGAAATTAATTACCTATATATGTTTGATGAAATATTCAGATTTGTGGGATTTTTTATTAGGTCCGAATTTAAGATTTGCCCAATAATCTTTGACCCACCCGAAAGAATTCGTTTATTTCACTCTCTATCAATCATGAAGGGTATCTTACAATTGTTACACTATGCCTATCAATAAATTAGAAATCAAGTCTTTATTTATCACAGAAGGACCCTAGCTTGTAAAAAAGTATGTTCATCCAGATTTGTTTATTAAACTGAAATATATTCATGTAATTCTTATATATATTTTTAAAAGAGTAAAAATGACAAAGTTTTCTTTGGGTTCCAAGAAATTCATCCGAATTTGTTTATTAAACTGAAATATCTTCTTAAAGTATGTAATTCTTACATGTATTCGCGATTTTAATTCCCCATGATTTAGCTTAAAGGAGGGTTAAAATAGAGGAAATCCACCAAATTTAAGCAGCTTCGATATAAACATGGGGAGACAACATATCATTTTGAATTAACAAATAAAACAATTTCAATATAAAAAAAATAAAAAATCTTAAATCTTTTTTGTTTTGTGTAATGTTTGAATTCATTTCTAATAATATTATTCCTTTAGTTTGACATTCCCAAATTTTTTTTTTTTTAAAAAAAATCTATATTTTGCCCCCACAGCCCTACATTTCAATATGTTCTCTCAACCAAATTCTTTATTATTTTTTACTTTTTAACGAGTTGATTGATAGATTGCCTAAACAGAATTGTTGGTATTGATCTGACATGTTAAAGGATGCAAAACCCAATTGTCTCAAATTCAAACGATAAGACCACATCCCCTATAATTGCACAAAATTGAACAATGTAGTGTTTTTTTTTTTTGTGCGCCTTTTATTTTTTTTGTTTCCTTTTCTGTTTGTGTAAACAATGTAGTGTTTTTTTTTTTTTTTTTTATTGTATTCTGAGGCTTTGTTTGTTAAGTAATTTGCCTTCTCACATTTGTTTTCTGTTTTTAAAACAAATAACCTAAAACAGAGTACACCTAAAACTATTTTCATTTTTATGTCACATTAGAACAATCTTTTTTTTTTTTTTTTCAAACAAAAAACACCCTTCAATTACAAGGTTTTCGAATTACTTTAAAATGCTCATGCAATCTTTTTTCTTTTTGTTTGAGCAATACTACATGGTATGGTATACATTATTTATTTTATTTTATTTTTATTTTTTTGGTCTCAGCAATAAAATATGGCGTGGCAATACAGAAAAGTAAGATAAACATCAACCATCAAATTGATAGGTAGTTGAAGAATAAGATATTGATTTGCAAAGTAATTATTTTTTACAAAAAAAAAAAGGGAATTCATTTGGTGAATATAGGGTTTCTTCTCTCTCTCTCTGTGTAAAGCAATTAATAATTTAGTCATGTAGCAATATATCACTAGTTAAAAATATTGTTTTAGGGGGGAGGTGTTTGGGAGGTCTTAGTGAATATACATGCATTGATAATTTATTAGGTGAAGGTCATGTGTGCATTGTATCTTGGGTAATTAAACCAATTTCTCTAGTTTAACTTCATGGGTATTAGTGAAAAATGCCATAACAAAGTTTTTACGATGTAGTGAGAAAGATGGACAAGAGTTGGATGAGAAAGCCAAAAAGTTCGCGAGAGTACATTCGTGGGG